>NMRB01000649.1:76774-95257 GCA_002633025.1 Notospermus geniculatus
TTAAAGTTTGACTCGTTTCACCAATGTACAAAACATCACACTTTTTGCAACGAATCATGTATACAACATTAGCACTGCCACAGTCAAAATGACAGAATGGCAACAGTAAGATCAACTGAAGTCCTTCGCAGATGGACGACCCCACTATAGAGCTTGTGCAGATGACGTCATCACAGAAAAATCCGCCATCTTGACGGTCAAATTTGACATCGTACGACGTCGGCGACCCACGTGGTGCACTTCCTCGTCAACGCTTCTACCATGACGCAGCACCTACACGTGGCGCACTTTGTCGGGGACGTCAGCATGGTGGACTGCAGGTCAAAAGTGATGTCATATTGAGCCGCTGCACAAGTTCTATAGAGCTTGTGCAGCGGCTCATGATGACTTTTGGCTGGCGGTGATCGACAAAGTGCACCACGTCCAGATTGCCTCATGGTTGAAGATGCACACAGTGCACTTCCGCTGACGACAAACTGCATCACGTGGGTCGCCGACGTCATATGACGTGAGTTTGACTGGCAAGATGGCAGATTTTTTTGTGAGGACATCACCTAGACAAGCTCTATTGCAAAGATGTTTGCACAAGCTGTATTGCAAAGATGTTTGTACCAGTGTCTTGCATTTTTGATAGGATAAGATGATGCTTTCTGACACAATTTGGGAAGATCAGAAACATTTACAATACATGTATCATCCCATCGAAATATCGATAGGAAAAAAATTTGGCAGGAGATCAACAGAACATCCCCGCAGGGAATTCTGCCAGGAATTCCATCTCTATTGGAAGACACCATCAAACAACAAAACCACTTTGCTTTTATTACTTGCATTCACAATTATGCACCGATGAAGAAATTGTTGAGGCTGGAAGGAGGCAACAGAGGATTGGCCAGGCTGGAAGGATATTTGTCTGTTGTCTCCATTCATGAAGGTTAAGGAAAGGAGGAAATGCAAGTTATATTGCACTATTCTGAGAATCCCAGTGCATATTATGTTTCATTTGTATTATCCGAGTCAAGTACAACACAGGATCCATTTCAAGTACATAAAACATCAAATAGGAAGAGACCATAATACGGATTTTGTCATATTGCTAAAACTTGGAAGAACATGAGGCCAGACAGGCCAGAGGCTGCACTATCAATAAAGTGGAGCAGGCGAAGCAGGAGAAGAAAGCTCAGGAAGATACAGATCAGAAGGCATTCGTTAGAAACGAATGACTGATTCCAAACAAAAGGTTAAGCAAGCAATTATCAATGCTAGAATAAATAGGGTAAGAATCTCATTATTTGTCTCCTTGTTGTTTTGTCGATGTTGGAATTGAGTTGCAGAAGCAGGCCTATTTTGTCAGTCACATCAAGCTTATCTATATTTAGGCCTAGCCTACATATGTCACTTAGCATGTTAGAACTTGGCCTAGCTCCTCCTATTTTGTACCGTCCTATTTGCATGTTGATTGTAATAAAGTTAGTTGAGCTACATGTATATGAACCTTGGTGTTAACGAATATCACCCCTCCCGATATTATGGTACCGTACTGACCAGGATTACTTCAACAACATTCACTCTCCACACTCACGAATATTCATGATGGCAGACCAACTTGCCAAGGAAAAGAAGAATCGAGCCACACAGAGGGCACGGCTGACTAAACTACACACAAGACTGGAGAAAGTACGGGCTAGCCCTGGCAACGTAGAGGCAGTAACGGTGGTTCTCGATTTGATGCAGGCCAAGATAAACGTTCTACAGGAAATCTATGACAAAATTCTCACGCTAGTTCAAGAAGAGGATTACGAAAAGGAACTCTCTGAAGGAGACGATTACCTCAGCAAAGTCAAGGAAAAGTACGGCATTCTGAAAATACAGCATGATAAGGCAACCGCCCCCGCACCCAAACCATCAGTGACCACGCCAACAACCACGCCGGCAGCAACGAACAAAGGGTATGGACTCCCGAAATTGCAGAATGAGATCCAATACAAATACGAGACGAAACAAGTGGGAATGGACCACTGCTGTCATTTCATTCGTGAATTCTGGAGATTGACGTCTTGCTTATTATTATTATCGGATTGCATTGGAAAGAAGAGCTAATAGCTCTTCTTTCCAATGCAATCCGACTCATTTTGCTGTCACAGGTCACATTTGTCATTATTTTGTTCTTCTGGCACATTCAGCCAGGTGAGCACATGGTCTATGGACCATTTCATTTTCCTCAGTGCTGTTTTGTTTTTGTTACAGGAGAAGAAGGAGGTACCGGTACCAGTTAAACAGGAATTTTGAACAAGCAGAAAAGGTAAATACATGTAGTAGCTAACTATGTATGACTTTGCCTTCGGTGGGAAGGGGTTAAGCATTACTTGCATTCACAATTATGCACCGATGAAGAACAAGGTATCGAACAAATGGAACAAATTGAAATCATAAAACTAGACGTTATTGATGACAATGGGATGTCAAAGATATTGGCAGTTTTAAATTCTGTTATAAATTTTTTGACGTCAGTTTGACTGGCGTCCCTCAAGGGTCAATTGCTGGACCCGTTTTATTCAATTGTTTCTTAAAGGGCGTTTAGAGAAATCAGCATTTTAATGGGGAACCCGCATGACTGCAGATGGCGCAGTCAGTATAAGACCCGAATGACGTACTGACGTCACTTTTTTCGCTGTTGACGTCACGTCGTCAAAGCATGTGTACATTTTTCTACACAATTTTCCGTGCAAATTTTCCCCAAAGACGTTGTCAGTATTGGCATCCTGTGGCATTTCTGACGAAACAAAGCAGTGATACGTGGAGAACTTTGAACATGAAACAGAACAGTGTAATTTAATCAAAATTGAACCAAAGAGAGTGGTTTATTTTGGGGCAAGAAGTAAATGGAAATACTGTTAGAAAATATGACTTCCGGGTCTTACACTGACAGCGCCACGTCGTGGCGTTAGTTCTGCGACCACCTCATTCCTACTTATTCAGGTTAAGGTTATTATGGGGAGACAATGCGTGAACCGGCAAAAAGGAAAAGGAAAAACTTTATGGGGAAGGATTTAAAAGGCCCGTATGCACAGCCCACACTTTCATTGAAATTTTTCTGTGCCCTTTTACCGGTACTTTTTTGAAGGACCATACATGTATGCCATCATAACCATAAATGGTCCATTGTCTCCTTTTCAGCAACCGTTGTCATGGAATGACAAAGCTAGGCAAAAGATGCAAAAATAGAGGAGGAAGAGGAGAACGTTTCTGTACATGACAGTCATGTACATGTACACAAGGTAAATGAAATGGTCCATGGACCATGTGCTCACCTGTAGTGTAATGACAGGGAGAGGTACATGTACCTGTCAGTTATGAGCAATCTGGGTCAAGTCATTCCCAAGTTGCAGGACTTTTTCTGTGTCCATTTACCGGTACTTTTTTTGAAGGACCATACATGTATGCCATCATAACCATAAATGGTCCATTGTCTCCTTTTCAGCAACCGATGTCATGGAACAACAAAAATAGGAGACCGGTGCAAAAGAAGAGCGAGAGATTATTTCTGCCATCTCCACAAGGTAAATGAAATGGTCCATGGACCATATGCTCACCTGTAGTGTAATGACAGGGAGAGGTACATGTACCTGTACCTGCACGTTCCACTCAATACTGAAACTTGGAGAAGAACATCATGAAGCTGTTGCATTGAAAAAGAAGGCTGTGGAGCCTTTATGGGGAAGGATTTAAAGAGAAAGTGCACCATTCATTATTTATGCACCGATGAAGAAATTGTTGAGGCTGGAAGGAGGCAACAGAGGATTGGCCAGGCTGGAAGGATATTTGTCTGTTGTCTCCATTCATGAACTCGGCTCCTTTTGCACCTAGAGCAACAGAAACAAGTTGTACCCTTAAATTGATTTTGGGACCTTTTTTGTAAAACAACAAAAGTCACTATTAGATAAAATGGCAAATTTCCAAGTTGTAGATTTGAGAAAATTCAATTTTTCTGTGTCCATTTACCGGTACTTTTTTGAAGCACCATACATGTATGCCATCATAACCATAAATGGTCCATTGTCTCCTTTTCAGCAACCGATGTCAGGCTACCACAAAGACCGGCACACGGTGCAAAAAAAGAAGAAAATTCGGCGAAAGATACTGTCACATTCACAAGGTAAATGAAATGGTCCATGGACCATGTGCTCACCTGTAGTGTAATGACAGGGAGAGGTACATGTACCTGTCAGTTATGAGCAATCTGGGTCAAGTCATTCCCAAGTTGCAGGACTTTTTCTGTGTCCATTTACCAGTACTTTTTTGAAGGACCATCATTGGGCTGGTGGACTCGGCTTTGTACAGGGGCAGGGAAGCCAATGTACAGCTAACTTCTGAATGGTTGGGTTTAGACCCTATAAATGTATTACAAACAGATAGAAATATGGGGACAGTGAATCAAATAAGCGTGGTCTTAAATATTTTCAGTTGGTACATTCATCTTATTTTATACCTCCATTCTACATTGCAGTTTTAAGGGCGAGCCATTGTTGTGAATTTTTGAAATGTGGTCAGGCGTTGTAAATAAAAGATGTCAAAATACCATAAAAGTACAAGTTGTATGACGGAAATGAAGGCACCTGCGGGGTCTATAAGTCAAAAGGAATTGAATGAGACGCATCTTGGAACGAACTAATTAGCTAATAAGTTGAAACAAAAGACTAGTAATCGGTACACTTTCCCAAGAAATGTTACATTTTGAAGATCANAATTAAGAACATCCTTGGCTGATTCAGAGGCACCATGTTTCTATCTGTTGGTAATACATTTATAGAGTCTAAATCCAACCATTCAGAAGATAGCTGTACATTGACTTCCCTGCCCCTGTACAAAACCGAGTCCACCGGTCCAATGATGAAGTCAGTAGCAAACTATAAAATGGTCCATAACAAGAGTTCGCAAGAGAGATGACCGAGCAGTCCTCCCAATTCTTATTTAGAACAGATATACCTACCAAAAAATGTTAACAGCAATTGTATATCTTTTTGTGCAACCTCCAACCCTTATTTTGCACAATTCTGGCCTTTGGCTCCCCTACTATTAACTTCATTCTGCTGATGTTTTCTTGTAGGCCTAGATCATATACAAGTATGAAACCTGGAGAGTGGGCGCGGAGCATTGTTGTCACTTTGAATCGGTCCTGACCCTCGGTATGGAAAAACAGAGGGTCAGGATTTAAAAAAAGAGGCAGAACGGGCAGCTGCTGTAAAGGCCTGCTTGGAAACAGGATATGGTAAGTATTCATAGGTGTGTGTCTGTGAAGCCTAGTTTATACTTCGACGCAGGACCATCGGCGTCCGACGCACGATCAAAATCTGTACGCCGACATAAGCCTACTTCATTATGTTGGCATCCAGATTTTGATCGCGCGTCGGACGCCGATGGTCGTGCGTCGAAGTATAAACCAGGCTTTAGTCTGTACCTTGTCCGCAGGGATTTATTGAAGGTAGATTGGATTGAACATCGCGGGCCGATTTCACAAAGGGCGTTTAGCGAAATCAGCATTTTAATTCCTACTTATTCAGGTTAAGGCCCCAGAAAAGCATTGTTCTTGTGCAGTGCTTGGTCGGCAGCGTTTACCTGCAGGATAATCATGGACCATTTCATGTATTTTTCATTTTTAGCTCACCTGGGGTGAGCTCTTGTCGTGGGTCTGCGTCCGTCGTCCGTCGTCGTCGTCGTCCGTTAGCAGGGCACGTTTCGTAACCGCTGAAGCTATTGATCTGAAACTTGGTACATATATATACCCCTAGGTCAGATGACCTACGACACCAAGTTTCGGTCCGATTCGACTCTTAGCTTGGCCACCAGGTGGCGGAAACCGAAAACACAAAGTGCAATAACTCCTGAACTAATGACTGGATCACCTCCAAATTTTTATCATAGGTGTATCTAATGAGGGTACATTACATATATAACGGGTTTTTGATTTGACCTACTTTTCAAGGTCAGCGGTCAAAGTTCAAAATTGTGCCTTTTTAAGTGGCACGTTTCCTAACCGCAGGTGCTATTGACCTGAAATTTGGTACATATATATATACCCCTAGGTCAGATGACCTATGACACCAAGTTTCGGTCCGATTTGACTCTTAGCTTGGCCACCAGGTGGCGGAAACCAAAAACTCAAAAAGTGCAATAACTCATGAACTAATGACTGGATCCTCTCCAAATTTTTATCACTGATGCTTCTAATGAGGATGCAGGACATAAGTAAGGGGTTTTTGATTTGACCGACTCTTCAAGGTCAGAGGTCAAAGTTCAAAATTTAGTCATGTGGTGGCGTGTTTCGGGAACTGCTTGGGCCATAATGACGTGAAACATTGTACATATACATCCCTATGTCAGGTGACCTATGACGCCACTTTTCAGTGCGATTCGATTCTTTGGTTTGCCACCAGGTGGCCAAAACCAAAGTTCAAAGTCCAGTAACCCCTGAACTGTAACTGGACTTATAACTGGACTGTCTCCAATATTTATCAGGTGCATCTAATGAGGATACATGACCCTGGAACATTTTGATTTAACATTTGTCATTTGTTTTTCTGGCACGTTCACCCAGGTCGGCACATGGTCCATGGACCATTTCATTTGTGAACTTAAATACCTCCTCAGTCTCCTGTTCTGTGAAGCCCTGTGGTTGCGTCAGCAGCCCTTCTGAAACTGGTCTTCTAGTTAATTTCATTCTGCTGATGTTTTCTTTTGTAGATACAACAACACGAAGGCGGAACAGAAAGTGCCAAACCACTGTTGTACTTTTGAGTGCATCCTGACCCACATCCTCGTCCGCAGGGATTTATTATGGATCCAATACAAATACGAGACGAAAAAAATTGGATTGGACCATTGCTGTCACTTTATTTCTACCCTGACCCTTGGGACAGAAAAGCATCAAGGGTCGGGTTAAGAAAAAATGATGCAGAGAGGTCGGCTGCATCAAACGCATGGCGTAATACAGCGGGATGTATCAGTAAGCCCGGGGATTTCTATGTAGTGTAACCACAGCTACTTTCATTCTGCTGATGTTTTCTTGTAGATCAAGTACAAGTACCAAACCACGCAAATCGGTCCAAATCATTGCTGCCATTTTGTTGGGGTCTTGACCCTTGGTGAAGAAATACCCCAAGGGTCAGGCCTCAACAAAAAGGATGCTGAGAGGGCGGCGGCGGCGACCGCCCTAAAGAATACAGGATATGGTAAGTATTCATAGGTGTGTGTCTGTGAGTCTGTACCTTGTCCACAGGGATTTATAGTGAAGGTAGATTGGATTGAACATCACGGGCCGATTTCACAAAGGGCATTTAGCGAAATCAGCATTTTGTTAATTCCTACTTATTCAGGTTAAGGTTATTATGAGCACGTGGTCCATGGACCATTTCATGTATTTTTTTCATGTATTTTTGTGAACTTAAATACCTCCTCAGTCCCCTGTTCTGTTAGCCCTGTGGTTGCGTCAGCAGCCCTTCTGAAACTGGTCTTCTAGTTAATTTCATTCTGCTGATGTTTTCTTGTAGATCCAGTACAAATATGAGACAGCGATAGTGGGACCACCAAACTGCTGCCACTTCGTCTCAGTTCTGACCCTTGGTACAGAAGTACACCAAGGGTCAGGACTACAAAAAAAGGCTGCAGAGCAGGCCGCCGCTTTGTCGGCACTGCAAAGAACAAAATATGGTAAGTATTCGTTGGTGTGTGTCTGTGAGTCTGTACCTTGTCCGCAGGGATTTATTGAAGGTAGATTGGATTGAACATCACGGGCCGATTTCACAAAGGGCGTTTAGCGAAATCAGCATTTTAATTCCTACTTATTCAGGTTAAGGGCCCAGAAAAGCATTGTTTTGCTTCCTGTGCAGTGCTTGGTCGGCGGCGTTTACCTGCAGGATAATCATACGAGGTTAACATTCCATGGACCATTTCATGTGAACTTAAATACCTCCTCAGTCTCCTGTTCTGTTAGCCCTGTGGTTGTGTCAGCAGCCCTTCTGAAACTGGTCTTCTAGTTAATTTCATTCTGCTGATGTTTTCTTGTAGATCATGTACAAATATGAAACAAGCCAAATTGGGGATGACCACTGCTGTCATTTTGTTTCTACCCTGACCCTTGGGGAAGAAACCCATGAAGGGTCAGGGTTGAGAGAAATTGACGCCGAGAGGGCGGCGGCGGCTGCAATAAATGCTTATTATCATTTTGTGTGTCAATTTTGTGCTATTCTGTATCTTAGCTCTTCTTTCCAATGCAATCCGACTCATTTTGCTGTCACAGGTCACATTTGTCATTATTTTGTTCTTCTGGCACATTCAGCCAGGTGAGCACATGGTCTATGGACCATTTCGTTTTCCTCAGTGCTGTTTTGTTTTTGTTACAGGAGGAGGTACCGGTACCGGTAAAACAGGAATTTTGAACAAGCAGAAAAGGTAAATACATTAGTAGCTAACCATGTATGACTTTGCCTTCGGTAGGAAGGGGTTAAGCATTACTTGCATTCACAATTATGCACCGATGAAGAAATTGTTGAGGCTGGAAGGGAGGCAACAGAGGATTGGCCAGGCTGGAAGGATATTTGTTTGTTGTCTCCATTCATGAACCCGGCTCACCTTTTGCACCTAGAGCAACAGAAACAAGTTGTACCCTTAAATTGATTTTGGGACCTTTTTGTAAATCAACAAAAGTCACTATTCGATAAAATGGCAAATTTCCAAGTTGTAGATTTGAGAAAATTCAATTTTTCTGTGTCCATTTACCGGTACTTTTTTGAAGGACCATACATGTATGCCATCATAACCATAAATGGTCCATTGTCTCCTTTTCAGCAACCGATGTCATGCAACCACTAAACAGGGAAAAAGATGCTAAAAAAGAGTAAAAGGAGGAGAAAGATTCTGCCATTTGCACAAGGAAAATGAAATGGTCCATGGACCATGTGCTCACCTGTAGTGTAATGACAGGGAGAGGTACATGTACCTGTCAGTTATGAGCAATCTGGGTCAAGTCATTCCCAAGTTGCAGGACTTCAATGATTTTTAGCTCACTGTTCTGTAAAGCCCTGTGGTTGCGTCAGCAGCCCTTCTGAAACTGGTCTTCCAGTTAATTTCATTCTGCTGATGTTTTTTTGTAGATCCATTAGAGTATATAACGCGAAAAATCTATATTGTATTTTACATCTATATTTTTTATATCCCTATTTTTATATCTATATTTTATATATACAATTTATTTATACAGTTTATATTTTATATAAACACTTTATATATATATGTATACGTATCTATATATATTTTTGTATATATTTTATAGGCCTATATAAAATGTCTCGCATGCCAGAACAGTTGTTCAAATGCAAAGTGCTATATTTGCATAATGAGTTGTGCAGAAAGCAGGAGATTGTTGCCAATGATAACTGGAATATTCACCCCCTGTCCCCGTAGCTGAAAGTTATCGAAATTTTATTGCACAATTGAAACTATAGACTGCCAGTTTAATATTTTTTATTTGTTATATTATTTATATTTTATGTTAGATTACAACAACACTAATATCTGTATTTGTATTATTGTATAGTGCTTTCCAGAATGTCCAGTCATTTTTGCACTCATTTGACCTTGCAACTTGGAACCTAACCACAAACCGTGATTATCTTGAATCACAGTAGACCTGAAACAAGGTCCTATTAGAAGTCGGTCAGCCGTTTATTGGCATGCACACTAACTGGCCAATTTGTGGCTTGTGGTTAGGTTCCATTGCAAGGTCAAATGAGTGCAAAAATGACTGGATATTCTGAAAAGCACTTTATCAATGTATGTATTTTATATGTTCTCCAACCTGGAGGTTATTATAATAAATTATTATTAGTGTGTACCTGATTTACTGGTGGTTGTTAGAATTTATAGTGTGTGCGTGCGTGGGTGTGTACCTGTTTAACGTCGATCAGTGTTCCCCGCATTTCTGTGTTTTTCCTTATTGTTTCCCTCCTGATCCCTGTTCCAGTTACGCAATACTTCTCATTATTTCATTATTTGTGAAAAGGGAACACTTTTTACATAATAACATTGGGAGATAAATGGCGTTTTCTGTTTTGAGGCAGGTCCTTACAGGGCAAAACAACCTAAGTCAAGTATTTTTCCCCCAAAAAAATGACCCAAGTCAGGATTTTTGCACAGGCAAACCACCAAAATCATTAGAATTTATTCCACCTACATGTGCCTATTGTCGCATTATTGTCGCTCCATCCTTTTGTCGAACTTTGACCTCTGTGACCTCGAAAAGAAGGTCAAATCAAAAACCCGTTATATATATATATATATATATATGTTGTGTATCCTTATTAGCTACACCTATGATAAAAATTTGGAGATGATCTAGTCATTAGTTAAGGAGTTATTGCACTTTTTGTGTTTTTGGTTTACGCCACCTGGAGGCCAAGCCAAGAATCGAATCGGACCGAAACCTACGAGCCAGTGAGCGCAGAGCCCTTGACAGCCTAAAGAAGGACACTAACATCATTATCAAGCCAGCTGACAAAGGTGGCGCGACAGTGATAATGAATCGTAAGGACTATCTTTCTGAGGCCTACCGCCAACTGGACAATCGGACTTACTACACTAGACTCACTGAAGATCCCACCACTACCTACGTCAAGAAACTCAAGGACGTCATTGCCACTTTCCCCGAAGAAGATCAAAACAAACTCCAACAAGCGATACCTGATGACCCCAAACCAGGAATTTTCTATACTCTACCGAAAATTCACAAGGAAAACAACCCTGGACGACCGATCGTGTCTGGAATAGGGACACTCACAGAAAACATCTCTGGTGCAGTGGAGAAAATCCTAAAACCTATCGTTCGGGAAACTACTAGTTTCATTCAGGATACCACTGACTTTTTGAATAAGGTCCGTGACATTGACAACCTGCCTGACAATGCCCTTCTTGTCACGATGGATGTGGTTTCCCTGTACACAAACATCCCCCATTCTGATGGATTAAGAGCACTTGACAACATTCTCACAAAGTATCCCGACACCCAACTAACCAAGGACTCTATTCTAAAACTAGTTGAGTTTATCCTCAAACACAACTATTTCACCTTTGAGAAGGAAGACCAACTCTACCTACAGACGCAAGGCACGGCCATGGGGACACGTATGGCACCGCAATATGCCAACCTCTTCATGGCCAATCTCGAAGAAAACTTTCTTCAAGGATGTATTCAGAAACCACTGGGATACACAAGATTCATTGATGACGTGTTCATGGTGTGGGTTCACGGTGAAGAGGAACTTCACAAATTCCACAAACGTTTCTGTGAGCAGAACCCATCCATCCAACTGACAATGGAATACTCCAAACACAGTGTGAACTTCCTAGACACCACAGTGACCATCAAGGATGGTAAACTGAGTACATCGGTGTATAGGAAGCCTACAGATACTTTTAGTTACTTGCATCCCAACAGTGCTCACCCACCACACACAAAACAATCGATTGTATTCAGCCAAGCCTTGAGATACAATAGGATATGTTCAGACCCTACCTCGAGAGACAAACAGATATCTGAACTTAAAGATGCCTTCTGTGACCTTGGATACCGACAGAATATGGTGGACAAACAGGTCAACCGGGCCCTTCAGATCCCCAGGGAAACTCTCTTGGAGTACAACAAGAAAACAGAATCTGAACGTGTTCCCATTGTTGTAACATTTCATCCCAAGTTACAAAACTTGAAAAGGATTATACGGGACCTCCAACCGATCATAGACAATGATGCCAGACTCAGCACCATTCTTCCACACCCTCCATTGATTGCCTACAGACAACCTGCCAACCTCAGGAAAACTCTGGTGCACAGCAAAATGCCATCCACACTACCTGATGGAACTTTCCCCTGCAATAAAACCAGGTGCAAACTGTGCCCTCAGATTGACAATAGTGACATTCCCATACCCAACTCATCGAATACATTCAAAACAACAGGACACTTCAGTTGCCAGACTCCCAACGTTGTGTACATGCTTAGATGCAAGAGATGCCCTGACATGTACATAGGTGAAACAGGCCAAACTCTCCGCAAAAGACTCAATGGACACAAACAAACTATTCGAAACAAAAATGTACATCTCCCCATTGGAGAACATTTTACTCAGAATGGACACTCTATAGATGACCTAAGAGTTAGTGTTCTCAAAGGCTCCCTCCCAGACACAGGACAGAGACGGTCTATGGAGCAAAAACTTATAAAAACATTCAACACCCTCAACTGTGGCCTCAACCGTGATGCAGGCTTTCTCGCCCATTACACTTTGTAACCTGATCTCCCTTAATTACACCACTCCTTAGTAATCCCCTGATCTGCTATTTCTGTCATGTGGACGTTTAGCATNCTTTAAAGGTTTTCGGTTTATCCCCCCCTGGTGGCCAAGCCAGGAATCAGATCGGACCGAAACTTGGTGTCATAGGTCATCTGACCTAGGGGTATATATGTACCAAATTTCAGGTCAATAGCTGCAGCGGTTACGAAACGTGCCCTGCTAACGGACTACAGACGACGACGGACGACGACGGACGCTGCGCCATTGTAAAGAGCTCACGGGTGAGCTAAAAAAACAGGCAGAACAGGCCGCCGCAAGAAAGGCCTGCTTGGAAACAGGATATGGTAAGTATTCATAGGTGTGTGTCTGAGTCTGTACCTTGTCCACAGGGATTTATTGAAGGTAGATTGGATTGAACATCACGGGCCGATTTCACAAAGGGCGTTTAGCGAAATCAGCATTTTAATTCCTACTTATTCAGGTTAAGGGCCCAGAAAAGCATTGTTTTGCTTCCTGTGCAGTGCTTGGTCGGCGGCTTTTACCTGCAGGATAATCATACGAGGTTAACATTCCATGGACCATTTCATGTGAACTTAAATACCTCCTCAGTCTCCTCTTCTGTTAGCCCTGTGGTTGCGTCAGCAGCCCTTCTGAAACTGGTCTTCTAGTTAATTTCATTCTGCTGATGTTTTCTTGTAGATCCAGTACAAATATGAGACAGCTAGACCACCAAACTGCTGCCACTTCGTCCCAGTTCTGACCCTTGGTACAGAAGTACACCAAGGGTCAGGACTGCAGAAAAAGGCTGCAGAGCAGGCCGCTGCTCTGTCGGCAATTGAAAGAACCAAGTATGGTAAGTATTCATATGTGTGTTTCTGTGAGTCTGTACCTTGTCCGCAGGGATTTATTGAAGGTAGATTGGATTGAACATCACGGGCCGATTTCACAAAGGGCGTTTAGCGAAATCAGCATTTTAATTCCTACTTATTCAGGTTAAGGGCCCAGAAAAGCATTGTTTTGCTTCCTGTGCAGTGCTTGGTCGGCGGCTTTTACCTGCAGGATAATCATACGAGGTGAACATTCCATGGACCATTTCATGTGAACTTAAATACCTCCTCAGTTTCCTGTTCTGTAAAGCCCTGTGGTTGAACACCGCGACAGGCGACGTGTCTTGTGGGCATGCCCGGTAAAAAGCCAGCACTCCAATTTAGCGCCTCCTCTTCGTGAAGAGTGCGTGCCAGTAGCGAACCTATCGCCGGGCGTAGCAATTAAGTTCAGCTAGATTTTAGTAGTGTAGACGCTCACCGGGTCTCAGGCGGGTTTTTTTCAGGCCCGGGCTTGACACGGGCTCGAAAAGCCCGGGGATTTCTATGTAGTGTAACCACAGCTACTTTCATTCTGCTGATGTTTTCTTGTAGATCAAGTACAAATATGAAACCAACCAAATTGGGCCAAACCACTGTTGCCATTTTGTTGGGGTCTTGACCCTTGGTAAAGAAACACACCAAGTGTCAGGATTGACCAAAAAGGATGCCGAGAGGGTGGCGGCGGCGACCGCCCTAAAGAATACTAC
The DNA here is from genome assembly GCA_002633025.1 of Notospermus geniculatus. Classification (NCBI taxonomy): domain Eukaryota; kingdom Metazoa; phylum Nemertea; class Pilidiophora; order Heteronemertea; family Lineidae; genus Notospermus; species Notospermus geniculatus. Next base: position 90,689 of record NMRB01000649.1, read on the forward strand.
ATATGGTAAGTATTCATAGGTGTGTGTGCGAGTCTGTACCTTGTCCGCAGGGATTTATGGAAGGTAGATTGGATTGAACATCACGGGCTGATTTCACAAAGGGCGTTTAGCGAAATCAGCATTTTAATTCCTACTTATTCAGGTTAAGGGCCCAAAAAAGCATTGTTTTGCTTCCTGTGCAGTGCTTGGTCGGCGGCGTTTACCTGCAGGATAATCATACGAGGTTAACATTCCATGGACCATTTCATGTGAACTTAAATACCTCCTCAGTCTCCTGTTCTGTAAAGCCCTGTGGTTGAACACCACGACAGGCGACATGTCTTATGGGCATGCGCGGTAAAACCAGCACTCCAATTTAGCGCCTCCTCTTCGTGAAGAGTGCGTGCCAGTAGCGACCCTATCGCCGGGCGTAGCAATTAAGTTCAGCTAGATTTTAGTAGTGTAGACGCTCGCCGGGTCTCAGGCGGGTTTTTTTCAGGCCCGGGCTCGAAAAGCCCGGGGATTTCTATGTAGTGTAACCACAGCTACTTTCATTCTGCTGATGTTTTCTTGTAGATCGAGTACAAGTACCAAACCTCACAAGTGGGACCGAACCATTGCTGCCATTTTCTTGGGGTCCTGACCCTTGGTGAAGAAACCCACCAAGGGTCAGGCCTCACGAAAAAAGAGGCAGAGAGGGCGGCGGCGGCGGCGGCGAACGCAGTAAAGAACACGAGGTATGGTAAGTATTCATAGGTGTGTGTCTGTGAGTCTGTACCTTGTCCACAGGGATTTAGTGAAGGTACCTTGTCCACAGGGATTTATTGAAGGTAGATTGAATTGAACATCACGGGCCGCTTTCACAAAGGGCGTTTAGCGAAATCAGCATTTTAATTCCTACTTATTCAGGTTAAGGTTATTATGAGCACGTGGTCCATGGACCATTTCATGTATTTTTTTCATGTATTTTTGTGAACTTAAATACCTCCTCAGTCCCCTGTTCTGTTAGCCCTGTTGTTGCGTCAGCAGCCCTTCTGAAACTGGTCTTCTAGTTAATTTCATTCTGCGGATGTTTTCTTGTAGATCCAGTACAAATATGAAACAAGGCAAATTGGTGTTGACCACTGCTGTCATTTTGTTTCGCCCCTGACCCTTGGGAAAGAAACCCATCAAGGGTCAGGGTTGAAGAAGATAGATGCGGAGAGGGCGGCGGCAGCCACCGCGATAAAGAACACGAGCTATGGCAAGTATTCATAGGTGTGTCTGCGAGTCTGTACCTTGTCCGCAGGGATTTATTGAAGGTAGATTGGATTGAACATCACGGGCCGATTTCACCAAGGTCGTTTAGCGAAATCAGCATTTTAATTCCTACTTATTCAGGTTAAGGTTATTATGGGGAGACAATGCGTGAACCGGCAAAAAGGAAAAGGAAAAACTTTATGGGGAAGGATTTAAAAGGCCCGTATGCACAGCCCACACTTTCATTAAAGTGACTTTTCTCAATGCTTCAGCTTTAGCTATACTTTTGGCTAAAGTGCGGTCCGGGAATAAGGCCCTAAGAGAAACGCAATACATGTACCGGTGGGTCCATTATGTACCGGTGGGTCCATTAAACAAGAATTAAGTCCACTCTGGCCTACCATAGTCGTTTACCTACTTTACTATTTACTTTCCAGATGCTACAAGAACGGCAAAAAAGAGACTTGAGGAGGTGCATGCCAAAACGACCTAGGCCTATGTCACTTTTGACCATTTTTCAGGAGAGCCAAAAAACTATTTTTTAATCTGCCTGGATAGCACTTGAAAAATATATTTTGAAACGTACAGGGGTGTGGGTAATTTCATTATTTGTGAAAAGGGACACTTTTTACATAATAACATTGGGAGATAAATGGCGTTTTCTGTTTTGAGGCAGGTCCTTACAGGGCAAAACAACCCAAGTCAAGTATTTTTCCCCCGGCAAAATGACCTAAGTCAGGATTTTTGCACAGGCAAACCACCAAAATCATTAGAATTTATTCCACCTACATGTGCCTACTGTCGCATTGTTGCTCCATCCTTTTGTCGAACTTTGACCTCTGTGACCTTGAAAAGTAGGTCAAATCAAAAACCCGTTATATATGTTATGTATCCTTATTAGCTACACCTATGATAAAAATTTGGAGATGATCTAGTCATTAGTTCAGGAGTTATTGCACTTTTGTTTTTGGTTTCTGCCACCTGGTGGCCAAACTGAGAGTCGAATGGGACCGAAACTTGGTGCCGTGGGTCATCTGACCTAGGGGTATATATGTACATTGTACCAAGTTTCAGATCAATAGCTCCAACGGTTACAAAACGTGCCCTGCTAACGGACGACGGACGACCACGACGGACGCCGCAGGACGATAAAAGCTCACGAGTGAGCTAAAAATAGAAAAGCATGTTTGGAGAAATCCAACAAACTATGCGAAATTATGCAGCCACTACTATAGGAAGATGAGATAGTCGACTTCAGTGATAATTACCTAATCACTGAAATCAACTGTTCTCAAAGATGGGTCATTTTACAGTAATTGACCATTTTGTGTCCCAAGGGGCAAAAATTTATTTTTACAAGTTTAAAACAAAAAATGGCTTATACCATTATTCCATTTAAGGAGCAGAGATCTGGCTGTACAAATAAACCGTTTCAATTGCAAAATTTGTTTTTTTTACATTTTTGTTCCCTAACTGTGTTCAAATTGGCTGTCCCCAAAACCAGGGTACTGAAAACAAATTCGTAATTTTCATATAATATAGTTCTTTCTAATTATTTTTTTCATGTTATGGGCTAAAATGTAGCCAGTGCAAACACGAAGTGCAGGAATAATATACTGCCCAGATAAATTAATTTTTGACTTCATTTCCTTGTCCCGGGGTTGCCAGTCAGTGCTGTTACCACTGTTACCATCTTGCCACATGGCAAACCTGACATCCTTTCTTGGTGTGCATTACCACGGTGTACAATCAACCTTGCCGTACAGCTGCGGGAGAACGTTCCGGTCACATACGCTTGCCAAAGCCGAGATTCCAAATCACTATAAATACCATGCTAAGGGCAAAATGATAACCCAAGGCGAATGAATGTACACTAAAAAAGCCTAGCTGCTGCAATATCCCCCAGAAATTCGCAGGAGAACGCATGGAAAATCGGCAATTTTAAAATGAACTGTACGGCTGCGGGAGAATTAAGACTTCTCCCGCAGCCGTACAGTTCATTTTAAAACTGCCGATTTTCGATGCGTTCTCCTGCGAATTTCTGGGAGATATTACAGCAGCATGCCTTTTATAGTGTAGTCGTTCACCTGGGACTGTCATTTTGCCCTTAGCAGTGGTATTTATAGTAATTTGGAATTTTGGCTTTGCCAAGGTTATGTGACCGGAATTTCTCCCGTAGCTGTAAGGCAAGGTTGATTGTACACCGTGATTACTTGCATTCACGATTATGCACCGATTAAGAAATTGTTTAAGCTGGAAGGGGAGGCAACAGAGGATTGGCCTGGCTGGAAGGATATTCGTCTGTTGTCTCCATTCATGAAGGTTAAGGAAAGGAGGAAATGCAAGTTATATTGCAATATTCTGAGTTAAATGCGAGGCCAGAACAGTTGTTCATCATTCAAAGAGAAAGTACTCTATTTTACACAATCAGTTGTCAAGAAAGAAAGAGGTTGATGCAGCGATTGTTGTAAAAACGGCAAATCGAACACGCTAAAGATGCCACCTCAAAAATGGAGTCAAAGGAGGAATATATGCAAATTATATTGCACTATTCCGAGTTAAATAAGCTGTCAGCATGGCAGTTTTTACGAAAATTTCTTGCCAATCTTGTAAGAAAATTTTCTGGGGGGGGGGGGCTCTGATTTTCAAAGCCCCGAGATAAATTCCTGGCGTTTCCTGCCAAATTTTTTTTACAACTGCATTGATATGAAATTTAACACCTTTTTAAGACATTCCCACAGAAATTATTAAATCTAAGACTTTTTAAAACATTGCAGACACAGGTTTGCTCATTAGCTAAAGCAAGGCTCAAAATAAGCGGTATCGCATCACAATTTGCGACAGGAAAATCATAAAGTGCGATACGGCCGAGGAGGTTAGTTTGCAAAATTGCGACACATCATTTTTAAGGAGAGACAGCCGTTGCTGGAACGCCGCGGCTGTCGAGGAATCAGTCAGTACAGTTTATCGGCAACTAGCCGCGCCAACCAAACCTGGCTTTCATGATTTATTACGCACGAGTCACACTGTGTTTGCCATGCACGCGCAAGTGTTGTGTGCGAGGTTGACAACAATCATCATGCAAGATGGCGGCTTCCAGTGGTCATGCTGGTCAAACTGTCAACCGTAAACGCTTGGCTTGCTTTCAAGTGTGAGGGGACCACAAGGTTAAATCCATCTTCTGCAAACTTTGGTTTTTTATCATTTTTTTTCAATAAGATAGGCCTAGGCCTCCTAGTCAAACAAACACAGTTTAAATCCGTAATCGTCTTTACAATTTTATGACAGGTCCTTGTCTTGTTGGGTTTGGGGTACTCAGGAGTATTGGGGGGGGGGGGGGGGGCAAATAAA
>NMRB01000649.1:95264-106105 GCA_002633025.1 Notospermus geniculatus
GTACCCCAAAACCAACAAGACAAGGGCCTGTGATATTATTGACTTTCTGAAGTTTTCATATGGGAAAAAAAGTTGCTACACAAAGTACCAAAACTGTTAATCATGTGGAACCCTTGATTTTGCTACACAAGTAAAAAAAGTTATTTTGAGCCTTGTAAAGGCAAGGGCATGATTGCCTTGCACTCCAACACCTGACCTGCCTCATCGAAGAGTAAAGTGGTCCTTCAGACCCGGGAACTGGGTCAAGGCGAGCGGCCGAGTCAAGGTGGTGATGATGATCTGATGTTCTTGAATGTCGTGGCTATCTGGCTCAAGGAATCTCGTCTTATCCTGAGATATCAGGCAGTATTTCTGCACCTGGAATATGCAATGTCCATTTAGAGCTCACTTGATCCTTTCAGACAAGTTGAGATTATAAAGTTGAGATTAAAGTGCTTTTCAGAATGGCCAGTCAGTTTTGCACTCATTTTACCTTGCAATGGAACCAACCACAAACCACAAATTGGGCAATCATACGTGTGCATGTCAATTCACGGTTGATCGATTTCTCATAGGACGTTGTTCAGGGGTCGTATGCATAAAACATCTTAAGTGCAAATTTTCCCTTAAATCTAAGAATTCTCTTAAGTTTTGTCCTAAGCATTACCCTTTTCTTATGTGGTATGCATAAACAGTCTTAAGGTAAGGAAATTCCCTCAAATCACTCCTTGTCTTAAGGTACCTCCAGAGGTACCTTAAGTAGACACACGACAGTTCAATGCATGTAGGCCTCGAGTTACGCCTTGTGGCGTTGGGCATTAAGTAAAAACTTAAAGGGCCATATTCATAAAGGGTGTTTAGCCCAATCACTAAATCAGCGTACAAATTCTGCATTACACAGGTTAAAGGCCTAGAAAACTATTGTTCTGCTTTCTGTATGCTGCCTGATCTCTGGCATTTACCCACAAGATGATCACACGCGTCTAACTTTCCTGCGTCTCAGTGTGCGAGGACAAAAGAAAGTGTTGGACAAATTCTAGACAAGCCTGCCTGATCGTTTAACTTTTCCTTTGTGCTCTTGGGCTTAGACGCAGGAAAGTTGTACGCGTGTGATTATCCTGCGGGTAAACGCCTCTGGTGAAGCACAATACGGACATCAGACAATAGTTTTCTAGGCCTTTAACCTGTGTAATGCAGAATTTGTACGCTGATCAGGCTAAACACCCTTTATGAATATGGCCCAAAGAGTTTCCTCAGCCATGAAGAAACCTTCTCTGGACAACATTGCGCAATCACTTACCAAACCAATTTAGACTAAATTTGTTTGTAATGGTCGCTCCGATTGGCAGAGATGTGTGGCATAATTGATAACTGCCTGTAACTGACATCCTTAGAATTTAAGGAAGTTTCTTAGACTTGAGGGAAAATACATCCATAAGGTCTACCTTAAGACGTTTTATGCATAACACTTAAAGGAGCACGGTATTGCCACTTTTTCTCGACAGCCGGTGCCACCGCGCCACTCTCCAACCCGAGGGACTACTACGTTTTGGCGAATGACCCAATTTACTGCGTACATTTTGTAATGCATTTTCGTAGTTCGTCTTACTGCCGCCAGGGGGCTCTCTAAGTCGGCAGTCAATTAACGCATTTGAGATCCAATACCGTGCTCCTTTAAGAAATGTCCTTCCGTAAGGAATCCTTAGTGGTCTTAAGGGGAAAACTAAGTTTTAAGGATTAAGATGTTTTATGCATACGGCCCCTGGTCGATACCATGCATACTCTATTCAAGATAATCATGCAATCATGCACACATAATTGGCCCATTTGTGGTTTGTGGTTAGGTTCCATTTCAAGGTAAAATAAGTGCAATGAAATGGTCCATGGACCATGTGCTCGCTGGGTTGGACATAATACATGTAATAGTCTAATGACAGAGGCAGATGCATAAAAGTTATGAGCAATCTGGGTCAAGTCATTCCCAGGTAGGACTTTGATTATTTTGGGGTTACGCCACCTGGCGGCCATATTGGATGTCCGATCGGGCCGAAACTTCACATGGACATAAAGGTCATCTGCAGGGGGCCACATCACATTGGAGCGCTTTGGGTTAAGGCGCGCTTTGGGTTAAGGCGTTCCTGAGTTACAGCACTTTGATGATTTTTGGCTTACGCCACCTGGTGGCCATGTTTGAAGTCAAATTAGGCCGAAATTTGACATGCATGTAAAGGTCATCTAGATGGAAGTGGCCTAAATATCAAATTAGAGCACTCTGTGTCAAGCCGTTCCTGAGTAATAGCACTTACTTGATTTTCAGGTTGCGCCACCTGGCGGCCATACTGGATGTCAAATCGGGCCGAAACTTGGTATTTTTTAAGGTACCCCTCCAATGCATGTCTATGCAAGATATGAAGTCGCTCGGTGAAATAATGACAAACTGTGGCAGGTTCGTCCCTTTTGTCGAACTTTGACCTCTGACCTTGAAAAGTAGGTCAAATCAAAAACCCGTTATATATGTTATGTATCCTTATTAGCTACACCTATGATAAAAATTTGGAGGTGATCTAGTCATTAGTTCATGAGTTATTGCACTTTTTGTGTTTTTGGTTTCCGCCACCTGGTGGCCAAACCGAGAGTCGAATGGGACCGAAACTTGGTGCCATGGGTCATCTGACCTAGGGGTATATATGTACCAAGTTTCAGACCAATAGCTCCAGCGGCTACGAAACATGCCCTGCTAACGGAACACGACGACGGACGACGGCCGACGACGACAGACGCTGCACCATTGTAATAGCGCACCCAGTGAGCTAATGAAATGGTCCATGGAGAGAGGTACATGTCAGTTATGAGCAATCTGGGTCAAGTCATTCCCAAGTTGCAGGACCTCAATGATTTTTGGGTTATGCCACCTGGCGGCCATATTGGATGTCCGATCGGGCCAAAACTTCACATGCACATAAAGGTCATCTAGATGGATGGCACGTAGCACATTTGAGTGCTCTGGGTCAAGTTGTTCCCGAGTTATAGCACATTTGATGATTATCGGGTTACACCACCTGGCGGCCATATTGGAAGTTTAATCAGGCCGAAATTTGATGTGCTTGTAAAGGTCATCTAGAGGGAGGTAAATATCAAGTTTGAGCACTCTGGGTCAAGCCATTCCTGAGTTATAGCACTTGGATGATTTTCAGGTTACGCCACCTGGCAGCCATATTGGATGTCCGATCGGGCCGAAATCGGTGTTTTTGTAGGTACCCCTCTAATACATGTTTATGCAAGATATGAAGTCGCTCGGTGAAATAATGAAGAACTGTGGCAGGTTTGTTACTTTTGTCGAACTTGACCTTTGACCTTGAAAAGTAGGTCAAATCAAAACCCGTTCCTAGTTAGATACACCTATGATAAAAATTTGGAGATGATCCAGTCATTAGTTGAGGAGTTATTGCACTTTTTGTGTTTTTGGTTTTGGCCACCTGGAGGCCAAGCCAAGAATCGAATCGGTCATCTGACCTAGGGGTATATATGTACCAAGTTTCAGAGCAATAGCTCCAGCGGTTACGAAACGTGCCCTGCTAACGGATGACGACGGACGATGACGAGGACGGACGCTGAGTGACGACAAAAGCTCACGGGTGAGCTAAAAATGACTGGATATTGTGAATAAGCACTTTACTCAGTTTGGAATTGAACCTGTGACCTCCCGGTGTCCAGTCTGACTGTCAACCACTGCACAACCTCACTCTCCAAAACCAAAGGGTGAATTGACTGATACCTAGGCCCCAGGTTCAAGCTGGGAGTACACTCCTTTCGCAGTGTCTTCTCACTCATACCTATCGTTCACAGATAGACACTGCGAAAGGAGTGTAGGCCCTAGCTGGGAGAAGACAACATGGTGACACCCAACAGACGGGAAACTCGGCAAACCAGACAAAACCGTGTTCTCCACTCAAGCTCTAGTTTCTTACCTTTGACTGTACAGTGTTCACCCTTCTTTCCACCGCGCATACACTCTCCTGATGGCTATGTTTGGGCGAGTCCGATGGAAATCATCAAAATGCTTGGTGATGTACAGATCAGCAGCACTAAAGTAAAGAAGAAAAACGACCTCATTCAACCTGAGAATGGTCCCCAAATTAAAGGCCTTCAAAATGGTCCCCAAAATACCCCTAAAGCCCACAAATTACCCCAAAATATCAATGAATAAAAGTTCCTGCAAATAAAATGATTTCAACTAGTCCTTTTCCCCATTCGCCTACCCGACACCCATATCAAATTACATGTATAGCCTACCCACCCCCGGTTAACCACCCCGGGTATAACCACCAGCAACTTCCATCTTGTCCAAACAAGGCTATAGACACCGTCTTTAGATGGCCGTCAGGCCAGATAGACTGGTGAGCACCAGATGGCAACTTCCCGCCATCAGCGCAGCAGACCGCATGGTCAGTTTCAAACTCCTCCGCAGTGCCGTCGCATTCCGCATTTTCTGATGCTCCAATTACGACACTGCACCCAGGTGCCTTAGTGCTTTGCAAAATCGAGCATGCGATATTATTTCCCTTCCCCGCAAAAAATCTCCTGAATAAAGTCAAAATCAATAAACAGCTGCATGTTTTGTAACCACCCACTCAAGTTTTTGAACTGATAGCGATGATAGTTAGTCACAAGAAAGAAATCACGATGGAACTATTTTCGCGCATGATCATCGAAAAGAAGTGATTTTCCTCGATTTTCCGGCTGCATCGCATGAGCCTGGGTCCTGTTCTATACATAACCCAAACGGTCAACCAATCAGATAAAAGTAGGTTGACGAAACGTTTGGTGTACGTGCCCATGAAACATTTCCATTCCAGTCGGCATGTATTGGAATAAAGGATCCTCCGCGAAAATAGTACGGACCTGGGTGCAGTGTCGTAATGAAGCATTACGGCACTGCGGAGGAGTTTGGGTCAGTTTTAGTGAAACATAATAATTTATGAATGATGATGTCATGTGCAAACATAGCGCCAATACTTCATAGTGACAGTACTGAGAACTAAATCTGAGGTTGCATGGGAGAGTATGGGCTTGGTTAGTGACCATGGAGGTATTATTGAGAAGGAGCGAGCACGGACCTCACATCAAACAGTACAATCATCGTTCCGCTGTTTGCTAAAGTGATTAGGGGGACAATAGGCTAATAACGCCGCACGACGGTCGGAAAAAGCCGATCTAATCTTCGGTAATTTCCGTGTGCAGTCAGCACTTCCCTTGTACAATGATCAGAGTCCAAACAATAGAAGGGAACAATGGCAGTGGATGTTGCCTACGCACGAAAACAGAAAAATTCATCGTTTTCATTGCGTCAAAAACAGTACCTCGCAGCATCTCGCACTGAAACGACCACCCGTACATGTTACCTGCACTAATCATCTTTCAAAATATCAAAACGCAATCCTCTTCAAACTTTTCAGATACGAAGAATCTCACTATCATTATCATTATCATGTTCACCTTAAAACATAAATATCTTTATTGGAAATGGGTCTTTTTCGGTGATTTTTTCACTAAAACATAGCGGACAATCAATCAAATTCAGTCACCCTCGAAATGGCCGGTTATCTAATTCCGAACGTGGAGAAAAACGCAGGAACATGTTTGGGGAAAAGCGATAGGTATTATAGATGGCGCTGCACTTTTGAGAGTTGGCGGAATTCATGATTGCCTTCAAGGAGCTCAGCGTGCGTACCGAACAAAAGAAGGGAACAATGGCAAACAATGGGGGCGTGGAATTGTGGTCACAGTGATTAGGGCCGTGCTCGCTCCTTCTCAATAATACCTCCATGGTTAGTGTTAGGGCCAAGTAGGCCTACCTGTGGAGTTCGTTTACCCTCCATGCTTGTTGGGGTCCAATTCTAGGCACATTACTGAGCAGACTGCATCCCGGCGATGGCAGACACTCATTTTGAAAATGGAAATGATTACTCAGCCTACAGTGACTGGCCAGAAAAAGTCACTTCACTTTTCACTTCCCAGTCAGTCTCAGTCCCACAATGTCCCAAAAATGCAACAATGAACAAAAAAATGTCTCCCAAAATAAGCTGGAATGAGGACCGTCCCCAAAAGGGACTGAAAAAAATAGAGGGTGTAAGGGTTACCATGCATTTGAAAGGCCTGCCTCCACTAAAAAATAAACAATCGTCGTGCTTGTTTATTGGCAGATTGTAACCTTGTGGTCATGGTTACCAAGAAGATTCTCCGGGGAAACGCTAATTTTTTTCATCATTTCGGCTCAAGAATGCACGGTTTTGTTCACCATTTTCTGACAGTCACGCGGGGGTCGATATTGATGACAAATCGACAAGAAAATAAAACTACAAAAAAAATTGCTAGAAAAAATTAGCTGCCGTGACGGGATTCGAACCCGTGGTCTCCAGTTTGATAGCCGCGCACGCTCTATCGGCTGCTGGGACCTATAAATGCACTTATTTGGGGGAATCATTTCAGTTTGCCGACTGAGAACTTCCGTCGCGTGGGCCTAAAACTCGTCGACTCCCCAGGAATTTTCACAACTGGAGACCCGACTGGTTGAAGTTTCAGTCGGGTCCGCAGGAAGATTTTCTTGTACTAAAAATTATAAATCCTACCGTGTACAACGGGCATTAGTGAAGTCCTGAAACATTCAGAAATACTTAACACATTAAAACTTACCAAACTTATTCAGGGTTTAAAAGATAGCAGCACAAAATTGACGGAGTAAAATGAAACGTGGCCTCACGGCCGCTTGACGGACAGACACTGCGAAATTGTTTCCAACAGATCTTATATAGCCTTGGTCTCACAAGGCAATCGGTAGCCTATGACCGAAATCACCCTTCATTGTCTCATAATAGGGCACTACTAGTAAAAAAATTCTACCGTGTACAATACAATGGGCACCGGAAAGAATAAATTAATGCGCGACATTGGCAGTGAAACCTTTGAGCAGTTTCGGCCCATAGCCTGGTAGCGAACGGCACCAATTACGACTTCAGACCTTGAATTCAGACTTACCGGTATCAATTTCGTTGTTTGTCCCACCCTGCTTGTCGCATTTCACCTTCCATTATTTGGTTATTCCGGTTCATTCTGGTTGCTTTCTTATGCCCGCTGTACACGATCCCTCAAAGTTGGATGAAAAAAATTGACCAAAAAGATTGATCGTGTATGGCGGGAAATTGGATGAAATATTTTTCATCAACCAAAGATTGATGGAATAGAGCCCGTCCTATTTTTGAATGACGAACTGATAAAATTTGACCGTGTACGGGGGGCATGGATATTTATTGAATGATTAACCCTCCTGATTAGAGTTTTCCGATTACGAATGCTATTTTATGAATGGAGGTTATGTAATTGGACGGGTTTTGTAATGCCATTTTCTAAAAGATTGGATGAAAATGATTGACCGTGTATGGCGGGGCCCTCTGCATAAAAATTTGACCAAAATGATTGATGAAAAAGTTTGATGAAAATGATTGATCGTGTACACCGGTCATTATTAGCGCCGTTTTGACGACAAGCCAAAAAGCCACACATTCGATCCGATTGGATCCGATCGACCTCATCGGGTCTCATTTGCATTTAGACGAGATTTGAATGTGGTCGAATGTGGTCCAATGCGGTCCAAAATCCACATTGGACCCCATTGGGCAGCGTTTACACCCCGGGTTTACACGCAAGGGTTTTGAACCACAATCGGATTCGATCGGATCGTATGTGGATTTTTGCTTGTGGGCCGTTTAGACGACAAGCCAATAAACCACATTCAGATTCAATCCGATTGGATCCGATCGACCCGCATCGGGTCTCATTTGCGTTTAGACGAGATTTGAATGTGGTCGTGTGTGGTCCAATGTGGATTCGGGACCATTTTAAATCCACATTGGACCGCATTGGGTAGCGTTTACACGCAAGAGTTTTGAACCACAATCGGATTCGATCGGATCGTATGTGGATTTTTGCTTGTCGTCTAAACGGCCCTAATGTTGACCGATCCTTGCTGATGACCATCCTGAGAATCTCAGGTCATTTACGTTCGTACCCTCCCTCCCTCCGGGCTAGACCCGGGTGTCAAAAAACCCGCGGATTTCTATGTAGTGTAACCCCGGGAGTGTAACCACGGCTAATAGAGAGTTTCTGCTATCCCGGTTCCGAGATCGAGATCGGGACACAGTTGCTTGTCATTCGTCATCAGTCACAGGCGGTGAGAAGACCCCTACGACGAAATGATAACAAGATGACATTGTAAATGTCGTATGGTTCCCGATTAGGTACTTTTACATGAACGGTACATTGACAGAGATGAAGATACATTGATAGAGATCAGGATACATAATTGATAGAGATCAGATGCATTGATAGAGATCAGGATACATTGATAGAGATCAGGATACATTGACAGAGCTGAATCCCACAGAACTTGATCTCATGCCAATAACTCATCTCATTGTTGACCTTGACCTTGACATCTGATCATCAACGTCATTGCATAATCGGAATGGGCATCCTCAATAACCTAAGTATGGGTGATATCATGCCACTACCTCTACGACAGGAAGAGATACATCAAAGTATCAAGTTTGACCTTGACCTTGACCTCTGATCATCAAGGCCATTGCATAATCGAAGTGGGCATCCTCAATAACCAAAGTATGGGTAATATCATGCCTCTATCTCTAACACAGGCAGAGATATTTCAAATTATCAAGTTTGATATATCAAATCTCAGGATATCTCAATCACCCGGACACTGGAGGTTGAGAATTTTAATGTAGAGGCGAGGTTTAACCTCTACTTGATAAGGGGGTCCGGACGAACTAGGAGACTTACGTACTGACTTAAACCTTTATTAATCTCAGCAGACACACAAATACAAATCGGCTACCTTCAGCATGTATCGCACTCTTCAGTGTTTCATTGAACCGCTCGATCATGCCATTCCCCATTGGGTGGTAAGGAGTGGTCCGTGTCTTATCAATCTGCAGCATGGTGCATAGTTCCTGCATAACATCCGCCTCGAACTGTCTCCCTTGGTCCGAATGGAGGGACTCTGGTAGTCCGTGCTCTACCACATATTGCTTGAAGAGGATGTCGGCCACTGTCTTGGCTGTTTGGTTCGGCATCGCATATAAGTTGACATATTTGGTGAAGTGGTCACCCACTACCAGGCAATACCGATTATTCCTGGGGGTGACTGGCATCTCTGTGATGTCGGTTGCCACAATCTCCAAAGGTCTTGTCACGGTGATGTTCTGGAGAGGCGCTTTCAACCCTGGCACTGGCTTCTTCCTCGCTATGCAGAGGGGACATGTCTTGACATATTCTGCCACATCGGTGACCATCCCCGGCCAGAAGAACCGGTCTTGAATTCTGCGGGTGGTCTTCCGTCGTCCAAAGTGCACAGAAAACAGTCCAGCGTGGATCTCTTCCATAATCTGTGGTCTGAGTCCAGATGGCACTACCTGTTGATAGCGACATTTTCGTGAATTCTTGGGTGTCCACTTGACGATCAGGGTGTCTTCTTTGATTTCCATGCTGTCAAATAACCGCCAGTAGGTCTTGATTTCTCGGCTTTGGTCTTTAATTGCCGCTTTGCATGGTTTAATTCCAGACTTTACCCATTGGTACACTTGGGATACTACGGGATCTGCTTGTTGTTCTGCTGCGACTATGGGAATCCCGTCTGATGATGTAGCGGGTTCAATCGTTGTCGCTCTGATCCCACCCTGGTTGACTGGGCTTGATTTTGTCTCGTTTGGTGTGTTGTAATCATCGGTCCGAGTCATAATCATGGTAGGAGTCCCTCCTGAGGTTCCCCTGGAGTTCTTCCTTTCCGATGTCATGTTCTCAGGCCACGGGGATTCCCCCTTGGTGGGCTGAGGGTTGTAGTGCTCGGTCCGATTCATTAGTGTGCTGGTATTCACTTCTGGTGTGTCTTTGAACTTATTTTTCTTCACCTTTGATGTCGTTTTCTGGTGTCCTGGGGATTCCCCCATTGCTGGCTGCATGTCCATGCTAGCCTGAGTTCCTTTTGATGTTGTGGTTGGTGGTTCCACCGATTTCACAGAGGGCGCTGGTGCAAATAAATCTGTGGCTAAGTCTGCTAACTTGTGAGTCTGCACCGGTCTTCGGCTCATCGCATCAGCATTTCCGTTCTGGTTGCCTGGTCGATATTGCATCTCGATATCTCCCCATGTGCTGAGCTCATTCATCCAGCGGGTGCGTTTCTGTGTAACGTCCGCATCCCACTTGAGTTTGTTGCGCTGGAGAAGAGGGCGATGATCCGTCACGATGGTGAACTTTGAGCCATACAGATAGATGTGGGCCTGGCGTAACGCCCACACAATGGCCCACAATTCCTTGTCATAAGTGCACCAGTTCCGCTCTGTTTGGCTAAGGGAATTGCTGTAATATGCAATAACTTTCTCTTCCTTCCCTTGTTGCTGGGCCAGCACTGCTCCGACCGCAAAATCGGATGCGTCGGTATAGATGACAAAGGGATCACCCCATTTGGGGAATCCTAGGACAGGTGGCGACACCAGCTTGGCTTTCAGTATTTCAAATGCGTCGTGGCATTGACTATCCCAGATGAATGGTACATCCTTCTGTGTTAGTCTAGTGAGTGGTCTTGATATATCCGAGAATCCTCGTACAAAACGTCTGTAGTAGGAGGCGAGCCCCAGAAAGCTTTGAACATCCTTCATACACCGGGGCACCGGCCAATCCTTCACCTTCTCGATGTTGGAAGGATCGGGGCGGATCCCGTCTTTGTTGATCTGGTGTCCCAGAAAGACGATCCTGTCCCTGACAAGATGACATTTTTTGGGTTGTAGTTTGAG
>NMRB01000649.1:106777-134763 GCA_002633025.1 Notospermus geniculatus
TACCATCAAATTTAACATCCGCTGGTAGCACTCACAAACACTGCACACATCTTTGTGTTGGATTTTCTTACTTTAGTCAGAGGCATTAATCTGCCTGGATTATGTAACTTCCTCCTTATCTGTACCCCGATAGAATGCGAAATATCGGGGTATATTAGGTCTGCTGCTCAAAGGGATGTAAATGTAATGGGTGGAGGGGCCTTGCGGAAAGGATCCACCTATAAGCGATTTCCAGAAGAAAGTGGCTATTTATCGAGCCTGGTTTGCCAAACAGTACGCCAAGTTTGGCTTAAACGTCGAGTTACCCGCATTGTCCTGAACCAGGTAATAAATTCCCTCCCCATATCTGCAGTCAGTTGAGTGGCGGGACAACAACCTCAAGATCGGGGTTCGAAACCTGTGTGGTCTCACTCGTGATTTTTTCTTTTTTTCTTTTTATTGCTTTTTCTTTATCTCAAAAAAGGCATATAATGCCTTTTCTGAGATAAAGGAAAAGCAATAAAAGAATATATCTGATAAGAATATATATGAATATAAATATAAGAATATATATGATATATCAAGAAGAAATGTTTTGTGTTTTTGTACAAAAATAGACCCGAACAGAGGAAGGTGCCAACAAACGACTGCCGGATGGTCATTGGCCATAGTAGTCAATGCTCAATGCAATAACTAGGCCATTTAGGCGAGGGTGCCGTTGACATGAATATTGGTGTTTGGGTCCCGTTAAGTATAAAGTTCCAGATAAAAAAAATACTCATATTTATCGCCCCCGCCCCTGCTTAAAATCAGCGCCGTGCATCTCAAATTTTCCGTCCAAAAAGTACAATGAACATCAGTTTTTTTACTCTGTGTAACTGTGCCCCCCCCCCCCACTGACCTCCTTTGGCCCTTGCTTGCAGCTAGATAGGTTATAACTTCCTCCAAGTTATAACAAACAACTGGCATATTTGCTTGCCCAATAGCTAAACGTGCTGAGTAATATGGCAAGCACATATCCTGATTATAATATTCATTAGGGGGCGTGACATGCTTGCCAAATAGGGAAATTTTTTAGCATTAGATGGCAAGCATGCCTGTTAAATAAGGACGAAAAAGGGAACTGCTTGGCAAGCATGCTTGCCAAATAAATCCGGCCTTCCAATAAATCCTTTCTATGCTCAAGTCACTGCACCTAGGGCTATTGATATCGCTATGTGTTTCTGGGCGGATATGCAACTGATACATCTTCAGGCCAAGTTTGGTTGTTTTTTTACCAGTATTTTTGTCCCTGTGACCCTTTCAAAAGAGGTCAGCAAACTGCAATTGAGAAATCAATTGAAATGAATTCTTTCCTTTTAAAAATGGTGTCAGTGCCCAAAATACTAGCATTAAACCAACCAAACTTGGCCTTAAGATGCATCAGTTGCATATCTGGCCAGGAACACATGGAGATACCAATAGCCCAAGGTGTAGTGACTTAAGGATAAAAAGGATTTCTTGGAAATGAGTAGGATGTTGAGGGGTGGCCCCAAACTTTTGGCCTGTAGTGTATGTACACCCTTAGTCAAAGTAAATAGACAGCTACTAAATTCAATATTTCCTAATATAGCAGCGAGGCACAATTTTTCTTTTTATTTCCATTGATAACAATTGCCTTGGCACCTTCTCACACCAAAATTATCTTGCTGTCCTTTGAACTGATGTTTTGGTGAAAGTTTGAATTTTCATCAAAAAAAGTGATTTTTTATTCGGGATTTGTTGGTGATCGCACCTATGCCATCTTGAAGCACATTTGTTTCTGAGTAGAATCCAGCTTTCGGATCCCATGGATCTGTAGGGGGGACGAAGTTACAGAGGGACTTTTGCAGTGATTTTGTTCGGTTAGCCAAGTTCGATCTTCCACGTGTTCGTCCGTATTTCATACCGACCAAGTGTTGAATATTCATCAGTTCTCCGTCACAAAGCACACGCTCGGGGCAAACCATATTGATTGCGTTGCATCATTATTATTGATTGTATTGTCCACTATAGTTTAGTTTTGAACGGGCAAACATGCTTTGTGGTTAGGTGTCTGCCGTAATCGCCTATAGCTCGGAACGTCATCCCGGGCCCACTTATGCCTTATTGTTATTCACATTATGTCTTATTGAAATTCCAAAGGCTTGGTGAAATAGGCCAAGTATGAATAGCGATTATTATTCGTAACCCTGAACTTGCCGCGTCACAACTGGTTGGTTATGAATGTGGTGTCAGACTGGGAACTGGAAAACCCTAAAATTGCCTGTAAGAAACCATCAATAACTCGGTTGCAGAAGCTTCAATTCTTCATTTCAAAATATCATTGTGTCTGGAAACAGTAGAGCTGTAAAATGCTCAGGTTCTCGATTTTGCGAAGGCGATAATAAAAAACCTCATTTTTTGACAAAATTTCAATCTTTCACCAAAAAGTCACTAAACTGTATACCTGGGTCATTTCGGTGGAAAGAGGTGCCGAAGCAGTTGTTATGAGTGAGTATAAAAAGAAAAAATGCGTTTCATTAATATTAAAAGAAATATTGAATTTAGTAGCTGTCTATTTACTTTTGACTAAGGGTGTACACCCTTCAACATAAATTTATCTACACCAGTTTTCTTTGTAGTAAGCACCCAATCGCAAGGCTTTTAAAAAGTCCTTATTCATTGTCAATATTGGCTTATGCCTCACCCGAGGAAATTTTGCGATCGCCGCTAGTGACTTTTCCTATTCGTCAAATCTTTCATTGATCCTCTGGTTATATAGGCGTTATATACATGTATGAATGACTATAACCTAAAGCGGGCTATACCCGATCAATATTATTGCACAATATGGGGCCCAAAATAGGGCCATGTTCTTCTGGCATGATGGGTGGAAGAAAGATCGGCGTATCGCCCATTTTGGTCCTCATATTGTGCAATGATATTGAACATGTGTTGGCCTATAGCACTTTTTCCACGGTACAATATTATTGCACAATATGGGGCCCAAAATGGGTGCCATGTGCTCATATTGTGCAATAATACTGCACTTGGATAGGCCGCATATTGGGCTTGAGGTCTATTATTGACCTGTTGACTTGAACTTGGGTATTTCAATTACTATTGTATACGAAAAGAATTCAAGGAAGTATATGTGAATTGAGTGGATCCAGATGGAAGATTGGAAAATCGCTTCTGCAGCAGCCAAAACACTAAAAAATCACCATTTGTCCATGAAAAATGCGATTTTTTTTTCAGGTGTCAAAAAACCATGAAAAGTGCTTAAATTTTAGCAAAATCACACTGCCGCTGCAAAAAAGCTTTCACATTTTCCATTTGGTCCACTCAATTCACATATACTGTAGTTTTCGCTTGAAAATTGGCTGCTATTGACCACGAAGTGACAGCAGAGCTGAATCGCAGACTGAAATATTTCCTACTGAATAAATGGAAGTTTACTGCGTTAAATGTAGAAAATTCACTCCAAATAAGGGGAAAGCAATTATTCATAAATTATCTGGTGGTAGAAAATATTTGTTAGTGAAATGTGCTAAATGCGGGAATAAGAAAGCAAAATTTATTTAGTAAATAAATAATCATGGATAATGAACAATATCTTAGAGATTTATATTTTAATCCTAAAAGCCCAGTTGCTTACTCAAATATTTCTCAAATTTGGAAGAAAGTAAAGTCGAGCTGTAAGTTAATAAAGTACAAAGAGTTAAAAGAGTTTCTTGAGAATTTACCAACTTACCAATTACATAAACCGATCACTACAAAACTCCTTTACAGAAAAACTATGGTTTCTTACATTGATCAACAATGGCAAGCTGATTTAGTTGATATGAACGCAAGAAGTGAACGTGGTTACAATTACATTCTAACAGTGATAGATTTATTTAGTAGATACGCTTGGGTTTACCATTAATGAAATGGTCCATGGACTATGTGCTCACTGGGTTGGACATAACAGTCTAATGACAGAGGGATGAGCAATCTGGGTCAAGTCATTTCCGAGTAGGTGCACTTTGGGTCACGTCGTTCCTGAGTTACCGCACATTGACGATTTTCGGTTTACGCCACCTGGCGGCCATATTGGATGTCCGATTGGGCCAGAACTTCACATGCACATAAAGATCATCTGCAGAGGGCCACATAGCACATTGGAGCGCTTTGGGTCAAGTCGTCCCTGAGTTGATGATTTTCGGGTTACGCCACCTGGCGGCTATATTGGATGTCCGATCAGGCCGAAACCTTACATGCACAGAAAGGTCATCTGCAGGGGGCCACATAGCAAATTGGAGCACTTTGGGTTAAGTCGTTCCTGAGTTACAGCACTTTGGTGATTTTTGGGTTACGCCCCCTGGTGGCCATCTTGGAAGTCAAATCAGTCCGAAATTCGACATGCATGTAAAGGTCATCTAGAGGGACGTAAATAGCAAATTTGAGCACTCCACGTCAAGTCGTTCCTGAGTAATAGCAGTTACTTGATTTTCAGGTCACGCCACCTGGCGGCCATATTGGATGTCCAATCGGGCCGAAACTTGGTATTTTTAAAGGTACTCCTCCAATGCATGTTTATGCAAGATATGATGTCGCTTGGTGAAATAATGACAA
This sequence comes from Notospermus geniculatus, assembly GCA_002633025.1. Lineage (NCBI taxonomy): Eukaryota > Metazoa > Nemertea > Pilidiophora > Heteronemertea > Lineidae > Notospermus > Notospermus geniculatus. The sequence goes on from NMRB01000649.1 coordinate 111,374, forward strand.
ACTGTGGCAGGTTCGTCACTTTTGTCGAACTTTGACCTCTGTGACCTTGAGAAGTAGGTCAAATCAAAAACCCGTTATATATGTTATGTATCCTTATTAGATACACCTATGATAAAAATTTGGAGAAGATCTAGTCATTAGTTCAGGAGTTATTGCACTTTTTGTGTTTTCGGTTTCGGCCACCTGGTGGCCAAGCTAAGAGTCGAATCGGACCGAAACTTGGTGTCATGGGTCATCATGGGTCATATGTACCAAGTTTCAGACCAATACCCCGGGCGGTTACGAAACGTGCCCTGCTAACGGAACACGACGACGACGACGACGGACGCACAACCATTGTATAAGCTCACCACGGTGAGCTAAAAAGTAAAAGAGGTGAGGAAGTAAGAGAATTGCTCGAAAATATTTTCAAGGAAGCAAAACCCGAGAAAATACAATTCGACGATGGAAAAGAATTTTACAACAAACATTTAAAAGACCTTTAAAAGACCTTTTAGAGAAAAATGATATAGAATGGTTTTCTTCTTTTTCGGATAAAAAAGCTGCAGTTGTAGAGAGATTTAACAGAACTTTAAAAACCAGAATGTGGAAATATTTTACTGCAAACGAAACAGATAAATGGGTAAATATTTTGCCAGATTTAGTTAAAGGCTATAACAACTCATTTCACTCCTCAATCGGAATGAAACCAATAGATGCACGGAAAGAAGAAAATGAGGGTGCAGTTTGGTTCAATTTGCCCCCGCCACCGACCGATAAGTCTTATGGCCACTCCACACGATCAAATATTTCATCCAATATTTTTGAATTCAGATTCCGGACCTATTAGGGCTTCAGTGTATAAACCCGCATGTAGGCCTTTATTGAGCATATTCACAAAATTGGGTGAAAAAATTGATCGTGTACAGGGGGCATTAGAAAAAAAAGGTCTCAATCCAACAAAACCACATTTTGTCATTCGTAAACCTACACCTCATCTGCTATATTTGGCCACGTAACTTAATTGTTAATATGATCTACTGGCCACATGTTACGGTTACGTGACGAAAGATTTAGTGGGGAGGTTTCGAAATCAAACGATAAACCAAAACTGTACGACAACGTTATTTTTAATACTACACATTAACCAGATTTTGCATTGCATTTTCGGTACAAAAATAAAGTTGTCGTTAACGTTTACGTTTATCGTTTGATTTCGAAACCTCCCTATTATTATAGATCGATCCCGTCGATTGGGCCAAATGGAAATAAATAAGACTTTTAGGCCTACATGATTTATGTGAAATAAAATGTTTTCTTCTTGTTGACTTGAGCCCAAAGTTTGCATTTGACAAAACGGCATGAATGACGTCATGGGTTTGGAAGTCAGATGGCGCGCAGTGTTGTGAAAGCGTCACGTCATGGTGCCAGAGGACCATATGTGCGGACTTGAAATCGACGAAAATCTGCCAAAATTTGACATGAAAATCATTAATTTCTACAGTATCGCCTCTTCGATTTTTTATGTCTGTACCAAAATGAGTTCGGACTGCCCGGGGCTTTCATATGAATATCGTTTCTGAAAGAAAGTTTTACACCTCGTGGTTTTATGCAGCAATAAAGTTGAAAATGCGAAACTTTGGAACTCGTTTGGGACATTCTCCGCGCGATATCACTAAGTTCTGATATGTTTTTCGTATCCAAATGTGATTGAAGAGAATCTCTGAGCAATCCTCTTTCTTCTGATGTGCAGCTTTGATAGTATATCGTTTGTTAGTATTTCATTCTCGGTGGTTGAAAATGTGATGCATGTTTCATTTATGCAGACAAGGTTCCAATTGACGGGATCGATCTATAGGGAGGTTGAGATCAGCGACTTATCACGGATCATCATACGTATACGGATAACTCTACCTAGACTAGAAAAAAGAGGTCTGAAGATAAATGAAACAAAAACTGAAGAATATGTCGTGAAAAAGAAAGGGCCGGAAAATTGGAAAAAGTGCAAAATACTCGGTAGCCTGATTGACACAAACGAAGATATAAAACGAAGAAAACAACTTTCGAACAACGCAATGAAAAAATTAGAGCACATATTCAACAACAATAGATTAACTCTACAAATGAAGATCAGAATATTCAAAGCCTGTGTTGAAAGTGTCTTCCTGTATAACTCTGAAATCTGGACCGTAACGAAAACAACTGAGAACAAAATAGACTCTTACCACAGAAGACTGCTAAGACGCGCTATAAACATCAAGTGGCCAACAAAAAATATCAAGTCTAGACCTCTACAACAAAACAAAACAAGAGAAGTGGAGCAGTAAGATCAAGACAAGGAGGCTGCGATGGTACGGACATCTAATGAGACTACCAGATGAAACACCAGCAAAGACTGCACTGAGAGAAGCGGAACGAAAAGTCAAAAAATCCAGAGGAGGCCAAACAAAAACCTGGCTATCTGTAATGGAAAAAGACCTGAGATCACTCGATTTAACACCAGAGGACGCTCACAAACTAACACTCGATAGAGACGAGTGGAGAAAGGTGGTGTGGAAATCTAGGGCGCCATGTGCACACGCACGTCATGCGTATTTATGACATTTCGATCCGTATACGTATAAGGATAAGTCGCTGATCTCAACCTCCCTATTCATGACGTCTTGTTAGTCTGAACTGGGGCTTTCAACCATTGCAATCAGGTCACGCGAAAGCGCCTGGAAAATTTTTTCTCTCAAAAACTGTTATGATTTTCTGAATGGAACTTCCAGGGGGCAATTTCTTTTGAGTGTTTTCAAAATGTATTGCGGAAATCAGAAGATTTTAGCACAAAATTTTGTAGCCTTTCGTGACAGCTCATTACATACTCTAAACTCCCCCTGTCCCATCCCTCAACTCGAAAAAAAATGACTAAATCTTTAGGGGAGCGCGGTGGCATAATGGTTAGGGCTGTGGACTCATGATCGGAAGATCGCGGGTTCGATCCCCGGCCGTGCCACTCTGTAACTCTCAACTGGCCTGAAATGTCCATCGTGTGCGCTATATTGTGGCTGCCCTTTGGTTTCTACAGAAAGGTTTCTGAATCATAGGCTGGGTAATAATGTGTGAAGCGCTTAGAGAGCGTAATACGCTATGAAGCGCTATATAAGAACTCACCATTATTATTATTATTATTATTATTATTATTATTATTATTATTATTATCATTATTATTATTATTATTATTATTATTATTATTATTAAATCCCATGTTGAAGATAATAGGGTGGGGGTATGGTCAGAAAGAGTAATGTCTTGTCCACTTAGTCCCACTTACTGGCCCCACTCCCGAGCCTGGCGACGGATGACAGCGTGCTATATCTTCAACTTAGGATTTGCTCATTTTTTCCGAGTTCAGGAATGGGACTGGTAAGTGGGAGTAAAAGCCTGCCGCACACGGGAGCTATCTGCTGAGCAAAAAGTCATTCGCGACCGTTTGCTCAGCAGAAAGCTCACCAAAAAATAGGCAAAAAACTCACCGAAATTACGCGCACACGCGAGCTATCTGCTGAGCAAACGGTCTCGAATGACTTTTTGCTCAGCAGATAGCTCCAGTGTGCGGCAGGCTTTAGAGTAATGTTGGCGTGAAAGCTGTCACTTAAAACCGTTCGAATAATGTGAAGGCATGAAAATTTCATACAGCACAAACCCGGATCAAATTTGGTCAATTTGTTCAGAAGATATTTAAAAAAAGGTGTATATAAATTAATGCCGAGGGATGTACATGTACATGTAGTCTACTCAAAGATAACGATATCTTTCTCGTCCTCGATGTTTGTCTTATCTTTATGGCGAATATTCTTCTGAACTCAAAAACTTGAGTATGCAATCCTCAACCCTCAACACTCTGCCTGACACCATCAATCATCGCAGGCACAATCGTGACGTTACTAATCGTACTTTCGCTTCATTATTGATAATGATCTTAAATTTACTTGGCTCACATTTTTATTTGACTATCGGTACATTTTTTGAATTTTTTTGGTCTTTTTTGTCCTCCAGACATATCGATTTACCTGTTTCATCCGTAGGGTCTTCTCCGTCGAGCCTTGCTTCTTCGTCACCTGGAAACATTCAGAATGGCCTCTACAATAAGCATACCTCCCAATTATGGACAGCAAAGTCCAGCCAAGGGGTGTCCTCAATAGAAAGGTTCTAGAGAATCGAGCGACATAAACTAGAACGTCTTCAGGTCGTTTCCCAAAACTGTTCGCCGTTTTTTTATGACACGGAGTTGAGGGGAAATTGTGGTGGCTTTTAGAAGCATTTTAACACGGTTTGTTCCATATGAAAGTACATCTTGTTGGACGAAAGTACATCTTGTTGGTCATACTCTAGTTTCGTGTTTTTAACACACCTTTCAGATATTCAAGGCGGGCACTGAACGTGCCGCCCATACGTACACAAAGGGTCTTTTCAGTTCATTCACCACTGATGACCAATCGCTGGGCCGCACGTTGTCTGCACAGCTCAAGACGTCTAGGCCTTTTCGAGCTATCTAGTCCACGTGGTCAATTTCATTCAACTCCTACTGACGGCCGAACGCCGCAAGGATAAATACCAAACCACAAGTCATTCATAGTCTGATCAGTTACAACATGCGGTCAACTAAATTCAATCCTCCCCCGCCCTATCTCCGCCTTGGCCATTTACTCCAAGAGGCCTATTGTCATACTCAATCCATATTACGATGGAGGCGGTCTCACCATCTTGTAATGAAGGTGTGTTAAAAACAGGAAACCAGAGTATTTCTGCATCAAAATTTTGGAAATTTGGAAATATCGTAATTATGTCATACATGCAGCTCGTTAGAAAAAACACTGAAAATACAAACTGTTTTATTCTGTAATATTCTTTAATATTTTTGTGATATTTGAAATGATCTATTTCTTCCATTCTCTCCTGGTGTCATCTTAGTTCGTTGAGGCTCACCTTCTGAGCGACATGCGCCTCGTTTTGCTGTGACGGGTCACATGTTGAGTGGTTACTGAGATATTTGAGATTATAAAAAAATTATAATTTGAGATTTTCGTGTTTTAAAAGAAATTTTGAAGCCATTAGATAAATATAACCTCAGAATATGGGTTTACAAAATTTTGGAACATTTTGCGCAGAAATATTGCATATTTTTCAAAGTATCAAAATGCTGATATGCCTAACTTCTATCCAGTTTCGGCTAAAGGTTCCAAAACTTTATATTTCTTTATAATTCACGAATTATCGAAATGTTGATAATGTCAAATATCTCAGCAACCACTCAACAGATTTTAATGAAACATAGCCCAAAATCCGTGGAAGGTGCCACTATATCAAAGGTGCAACAAAAGCCACAATAAAATCATATTATGTTGATTTTTAGCTCACCTCCGGTGAGCTCTTACGATGGTGCAGCGTCCGTCGTCGTTGTCGTCGTCCGTTAGCAGGGCACGTTTCGTAACCGCTGGAGCTAATGATCTGAAACTTGGTACATTACCCCTAGGTCATATGACCTATGACACCAAGTTTCGGTCCGATTCGATTGTCGACTTGTCCACTAGGTGGCTAAAACCAAAAACACGAAAAGTGCAATAACTCCTGAACTAATGACTGGATCATCTCCAAATTTTTGTCATGGGTGTATCTAATGAGGACACATAGGCTAACATATATAACGGGTTTTTGATTTGACCTACTTTTTAAGGTCACAGAGGTCAAAGTTCGGATTTTGCCTTTTGGTGGTACATTTCGTAACCGCTGGGGCTATTGCCCTGAAAATTGGTACATACCCTTATGTCATTCGGCCTATGACACCAAGTTTCAGTCCGATTTTATTCTTGGCTTGGCCACCAGGTGGCCAAAACCCAAAACAAAAAAGTGCAATAACTCCTGAACTAATGACTCGATCATCTCCAAATTTTTATCATAGGTGTATCTAATGAGGATACATGACATATGTAACGGCTTTGTGATTTGACCTACTTTTGAAGGTCACATAGGTCAAACTATGAAATTTTGCCATTTGGTTCCACGTTTTGTAACTGCAACAAGGGGTATTAACCTGAAACTTGGTACATATACAGCCCTATGTCAGTTGACCTACGACACTAAGTTCAGTCCGATTCGAATCTTATCTTGGCCACCAGGTGGCAAAAATAAAAACTGAAATTCAAATAATTCCTGAACCAACATCTGGATCGTCTCCAAATTTTCATCATCTGTGCATCTAAAGAGGATACATCATGACATGAGACGGGTTTTTGATTCGACCTACTTTTCAAGCCACAAAGGTCAAAGTTCATTTTTTTTTATTTGTTGGCACTTTTTGTGGCTATTTGACCTCATATCTTCTAACTTGGTGTGATCAGGTGTCTGGGTACCCTAGCTGTTTAGCTGGAACTCAAGGCTTGCCTGGGAACATTTCGATTGAACATTTGTCATTTGTTCTTCTGGTACATTCACACAGGTGAGCACATGGTCCATGGACCAGTTCATTAGGGATTTTTCTGATGAACCTTTACACTAGTTACGATATTTCCAAATTTCCAAACGTTTGCTGCAGAAATATGACAAACAAGATACACTTTCATGTGGAACAAACCGTGTTAAAGTTGGTCCAGTCGTATTTGAAATATTCAAGGTATCAGGTGTTGATAAATGTATGTCAAAGACTACATTTATACATCTAACGAGGAGAAGATACCCTCATCGTCCTAGTGGCGGCTGAAGTGCAGTCATTATCTTACAAACACTAGATTGGTTTGTTTTATCAATGCGAAAGATTTTATTCTCTTCGATCATCTGTTGTAGGCCTACAGAGAGTATAAATTTACCTGGTAGGTCATGATACCTCACTTCTAGTGTCTTCGGGTTTCCTTGACCATATGAAAAAAATGAGGGATGCTTTTAAAATGAAGTCGTCAAATAGCGGCGGACTACTTTGGCACGAAACTATGGTCCCGTAGACAACTACTCCTGGGGTGAATGTCCGCCGGACTATATCCTCGGGAGATATGGTCCACCGACCATTATTCCCAAGGACGTTTGTCCATCGGACTTTCTTTCCTAGATATGACAGTCCGGCGGACTATTGACCCTGATCGTTCTAAGATGAGGACAGATAATACTAGTATCTGGCGGACATATTAGGGCTCATGTGGCAAATGTGATGAAATTTAGACAAGACAAGCCTGCTGGCATTGGTGGGTCACGTGGTTTTACCATGCATGTAAGATTTTATCAAAAGAAAACGTCAAGCACCACGCAAGCCATGTGAAGACACGGAGGTAACCAAAGAATTAACTGGCTCCATATGCCACTCCACTCCCGCGGGGCTACTGGAATGGGCGCCATGGAAGCGGAGGGGCAAAGACGGGAGACGGCAAAGTTTATTTAGCGGACCGTAGGGTATGGCTTTTCATTCGTCAGCAACAGAACATATTATTTAAAACATGAACTGTCAATAATTTCATATTTCAATTATCATCAGAATTCTAGACGTTATTTTGGCACCTTGCTTTTATTTGCCCTTTCCGACCATGCTGCCTGCCGCAATTGTTTGAAGAAGATTTATTGCCAAAATAATTGAAATACAAATAGCTCCGGACCGAGGCAGAGAATTATTGGTCCGGAGCACACAGTACAGTTGTATTAAGAAAAAAATTCACATGGTACATGAAATAAAAGATAGATGGAAGAAATAAGATTTACACACAAGGAGCAAAACTGATGGCTGTTGATGGTGGAGGATGGGTGGGGGCAGTGGATGAAAATAACTACATGTAAGTTGAACAGAAAAGAATATATATGGATAAACTAACAAAAAGATAAACAGATTTAGATACATCAGGTGGCAAGGTGGATAGGGTGAGATAGAGTGAGATGGGAGGTCCATTTGTCCGTTCATCATGTAGACTTCAATGCTATTGTAAATAAAAAATGCCCGTAGTAGGTAGTATAATATTAAAAGAGCCGATAAATCAGGATGACCATATTATTGAATTACTCTCAAGTAGGTGTCAGTAGGTGTCCCCCCGGCCATAAGTCCGACACTCCACAAGTCCGACATCCCGTAAGTATCATAAGTCCGACAATGGAAAAATCATTTAAAAATGTACCACAATTCCGAAGCACCACAAATCCGACATCCCACAAGTCCGACGTTCAGAGAAAGGTATCATAAGTCCGACGATCAGGGAAAGGTATCATGTCGGAAGCACCACAATTCCGAAATCCCATAATTCCCACAAGAAGGGGTTATCTTTGGGAGTTATTTGAAATCAATATTCTCATCATTAGCAAACAGCACCAATGACATCAAATCTCATTAGGCCTATAATAAAAGGCGGGAAAATGGCAATGCTGTAGGTGGCTGTCTTCCACCGATTTCAAATGGCCGTATCTTATTTAATTTTCCATACTTTTTGATGAAACAAAAAGCAAATCAAGTTGTAGCTCTCGTCCTAAGAAACCTATTAACTAGGTTTTGGTTGTAGACCAGCATGTTCGAATTCAGTTGGCTTAGTGGTGAAGATCACCAGGGGGTTTCTCCAAAGTAATGCCAAAGTCAATGAACAAGGTGGAAAAATTTGGCATAAGAATGCAGTTTTCCCACTTTGATCTGAAAACCTTGCTCCTACGCGTCTGAAGATTTGCAAAAAGACCTACTTTTTTTCTCCCTTTTCTTTTGGCGCTAGTCGCGCCTTCGTACATGTAGCTGCTTTCGCTTCGGAGATATAGCCGTTTTGTCAAAACAAGTCAGATTTGCACTTTCAGTCAGTCAATCTAGACCCCAGGACAAACGTTAAAACGCAATTTTACTTCAAACTGTGCAAAATCGCGTATTCAGAGGGAGGGGTGTCTCGTATTAAAAAATATACAAAGAGAATATCAATCCAATCGGTCTACTGATTACGATTCTATGTCAGTTTGAATACCCGAGGGTGTGTGATATAGGCCACACTCGCTCGCTAAACGACGAGTTTGGGCGCATAAGTGTGTTTTTCACTATGGTGATTCATCCTATCAAGAAAATGTGTGATAGATTTCGGCAACAAAAATGTTGATTTTGGGACCTTTTATCAACCAACAAAAGTCACTATTAGATAAAATGGCAAATTTCCAAGTGGTAGATATCATGATGCAACACTAAATGTCCTATATCAAATGTCGCAAACCGCATCGATTCATCACCAGCTGTTTTTGAGAAAATTCATTTTTTCCGTGTCCATTTACTTTTTTGAAGGACTGTACATGTATCTTTCTGACTTGTGGGATGTCGGACTTGTGGTACTTCGGACTTCTGGGATGTCTGACTTGTGGGACGTCGGAGTAGTCTCGCGCAACCAGCCCGTCGGTCATACTCCGAGGTCGCCAGACCGAGGGTCTGGCACGGAACGCAATTCTCATCGAATTTTCTTATTCCGAAAATTCAAAATAAGGGGAGCTTCGCTGATTGGCTAGTCATCACCAATGTATTATGCATGCATGCAGGCAGTGCAGTGTAGTTGTGTTCTACGTCATCAGTCATCGCGTAGATTGTCCGCCATGACGGTTTACAACATTACAAGTCAAAGTAACCATACGGACCAGACTCTAAAATTGGAAATTTATTGGAAATTGCAAGAGTCTGGTGGCACGAGACTAACGTCGGAGTTGTGGGACGTCGGACTTGTGGGGTGTCGGACTTGTGGGGGGAATCCCCTTCAGTATAGGATAAAGGTAGAATCCGTTTCGTGCGGAGAATATATTTTTGAACACTTTTCATAATTGTTATATTTTGTTGTGAAGTTAATTGAGGGTCACCCTGTAATAAGATGTTAACAGTAATATTGGCCACAAAAATGAAAATAATTCTGTCTTAACCCCTTTTACGAATTTAGAAAACATATTATATGAAAGATAAGGTATTGTGGTTTTGATGAATGGCTGATCACTTAATGGTGACTTCGTAATTTTGATGTCAATTTCCAAAATGCACGCGTTAGGCCAATATGAAGAACAATTTGCTCATGCCTATGACAGTGGATGGGTTCCAGAGCAGGATCCTTGTCTATGATGGAAGCCAGGTACGTTTACATTTTCCATATTACAGCTGTGGGAAAGTCACCTTATGTTGAAAAACGTCGGTTTTGCAAATTCACCGTACGCAAATGCACCTTTACAACCGTACGCCATGCATCTCAAATTGCAAATCAGGCAATACCATCTAATTTTCGTTCAAAATCATACCAATCTGACCCCTCGCATAACATAAAACTGTTTGGGTCGGAGATAGTTTGGACTACTCGCAGGGTACTGATGAACGCCTCGTTTAAACTTTGGCCATTGAACCATCTTTACTGAAGATGGGGATTTGGCCTAGTGGTTTAAGGCGTGCTGCCCCTTAGTGCTGGCGATTGATGCCTCATGCGAGGGTCCGTGGGTTCGATTCTGGTAGGAAGCAATGTCTTTCACCTTAGAAACTCATTTTCTATTTCATATACCAATCTGATTAGATGTCATTGTAAGCTGAACTACAGGGTGGGCCAGAAAAAGTGTCCCAGTCTTGGCATCAAAATTCAATGGGGACCAGGTTTTGTCAATGGGTGTTGTCCTTCATTGCAGTAGTTGAGGAATGTCACCCTATGTTCAGGACTGGTGCAGTTATTACTCAAGTCATATCTACCGTGGCTGGAAAGTATCATATTTATTTTTTTTTCTGAATATTTATTTATTTTTCTAAATTATTATTTCTCATTCTAAATTCGATTTTTTCAATTTCCGCCGCCTGGCGAAAATTATTTTATAATTTTGGGCAGGCGAAAATAATTTTCGCCAGGCGGCGGGAATAACTATGGGCGAGGTGGAAATAATTTTCGCCACGCGGTGGAAATAATTATGGGCATGGCGAAAATAATTTTCGCCAGGTGGCGGGAATAATTATGGGCGAGGTGGAAATGATTTTTGCCACGCGGTGAAAATAATTATGGGCACGGAGAAAATAATTTTCGCCAGGCGGCGGAAATAATAATTATGGGCATGGTGGAAATAATTTTCGCCACGCGGCGGAAATTGAAAAAAATCGAATTTAGAACGAAAAATAATAATTTAGAAAAAAAAAATATTCAGAAAAAAATAAATATGATACTTTCCAGCCACGGTACATATCCTATGAATAGAAAATAGGCCTGTGTGTTATTCATGTTTACCGGTCTGAGGCATGCATTGTGAAGCCCGCTCCTATCATTGCGTCATAATAATTTTGGCAAGCACTGAACCAGAGCAAATGGATGTCGTCAGACATGTGCAACACATAACACGTGTCGGGGTGGCGCAGTGGAAACATCGGCGCCTGCCACCACTAAGGTCGCGGGTTCGATCCCCGGTCGTGCAAGTGGCTTTATGTGGTAGAGAGGGCGATCTCTCCTCGACACCGTAGGTTTCCTCCGGGGTCTCCGGTTTCCTCCTACATATCATTAATATCGTCCAATATTGTTTGATGAGTAGCTATAATGCCCTAAGTGGGCGCTTGCACTCCTGAGATAATAATATTTTTCATAACACGTATTGTCAAACGTGGTTTGGGTTAGTGACGTAACTGCTTACGAAAGGAACACAGCTAAATAATTACTTTGATTGGGGGAATAAGACTCAGTTTTTGGTTCCAGGAAATGCACGACTGTTAAAAGTCAATGCATACACTTTTGTGGACGAGACGCCTCATAGCTTCAGGGCTGGGTGTGCGGTGTTATGGGCATGTCCGTGGTAGTTGAGAATGAGGAGGAGATGACGCGGCATATGGCTGGTCCACACCAGAGTCCTGTAGGTACATGTACCGGTATTATTCAAGGGTAAAGTTATTGCAGGACTCGGCGCTTGTGGTGGATCGCTTGGCGAAATCTACAGATCAATCGGACAACGTTGAGAAAGCGTTCAATTTGTTACTGGGGAACCCTGGTTGTAAATTCAGGCAGTGATGTGTGCGATGTTACGTGTGCAGGAAACGGCCCCTGAGGGTTTGGGTCCGCAGTTGTGGTGGACGTGTTGAGGTCGTACACACATCCCTCAAACAACGCCCAACCAACAAACTTCCGAATGTTCCTCCTTCAATCCCCAACACTCCCAATACTCCCAACACTCTGAGAAGAGAGCTCAACTAGAAATAACTAATACCAAACCCATTAGGCAGATAGATACTTTATTTTGAAAACTATAACACTGAACAACATATGAAAACTAAACTACAGCAGTGTATTACGCCAACACCCTTAGTGTCACCACGTGACGATCAGGTGACCTCGCTCGTATTTTTCGTGAGGGGAGCGAGAGGACGGGTAAGGAGGGCACGATGTGATGGTAAAGGTAGTTTGGTGTTAGGCATCGGCCAGGGATGCTTTTCCGCACCCGCCCTCCCACCCCATCTGTCGGAATAGTATGGTATTTCCTCTCATTGCTTTTGACATGTTGCCTGATTTTCTGCCCCAATACTCACTGTCAAAGTATGAGAGGAACGGGGTGACACTAGGGGTGTGTGTACACATTTGGCAATGGCATCATTGCATAGTTACTAAGTATGTATAGCTATGCTCACAACAAAGTTGAAGTTGCTATCGAGCGCATACTAGAAGTTATGCCTGATTGAAATAAAAACCTCCTTATTGGGACTAGGGACCTTATTCACAAAGCTCCCGTAACTTTAAGGGACCACAAATCCTTTGTCAGGCGATACAATAGGTTGTTGTCCGCAAGAGGACAATAGTTTGCGCACTCCCGTAAGTTACGGGAGCTTCGTGAATTAGGTCCCAGGCCACTAGCAATGTATCATGTCGGCTGGTTTAAAAGCTTCTTTATCGAGAAGCGTTTGTGGGCCTGAAAGAAAAATGCTTGTTTTATCCACCCCAAGTGACACAACACCTTGCGAATAGTTAATCGGGGCATTTGTGTTCAGGCCACCATCCTGTGCAGGCTTAGTTTTGGGTCTCTCCTTGGATGTGTGTTCTATGCATTGTATTGCACTCGTTCCATGGCTTGTGTTTGGGTGTGCGTGTTTGGCCTGAATTGTCGAATTTTCCAGCGTTTAGTGTGTTGGATCACCTTGAGTAGTGAAGGCATGTAGGATTGCCATATTTGATTTAGAGGTGTGTCGGATCACCATTGAGTAGTGAACGCATGTAGGATTGCCATATTTGATTTAAAGGTCGTTTGTTGGATCAACCCTCCTGTGGGAATGTGGGATTGCAGTGGTAACATGTGTGTACGGTACATGTTGGAGTGTATGGTTGGGCTTCACCTTCACCCCGGGGTTCATTCCTGTGGGGTGGGGGTTGGATGCTCTTCCCAAAATGTGAAGGATGTTTAATAAAACGTAGCTAGGTGTGCTTCCGATTCGCGATCAGTGTGATTGGTACCGGTATTTTTGGGGTTTAGGTTGAGCTTCTCTCTCATCAAGGGGTTTTCTTAGCCCTAGGGAATTTCATGCCTGTGGGGTGGGGGCTGTATGCTCTTCCCAAAATGTGAACAATCCATGGTATCTGGTTGTGCTTGCGATGGCTAAGCTTCAGAGGGAGGAGCATTCAGCCCTCACTCATCGTCAGTGTTTTAATGTAGACAACAAGGCTCAAATCAATTGCGAAGATGTGATATGGGAAATCAGGCCATGTGCACTAAGGAATTTTGTGGATATATTTTCTTGGCGTCGTAGAAGGATGTAGGTTTGGTTTGATCGCATTTAGTTTGGGGTAGTATTTGGAAGGGAAGAGTAGTTTTGGGAGGAGAATAGTATTGCGAGGATCGGTTAGGATGTTTGTGTTATTATATCAATTTGCACAAGAAATATGCACCTCTTTATTGGAGAATGCTTCTGACACAGGTCATAGATCTGTCAATTGGTTATTAACTTCAGTCTAAACACTTGAAAAATCCATTAAAAAAGATAACATTTCAAACAAATGGCACTTCTGCTCTGGTTTGCTTATTTTACTTCCTGGATGTCACCACCCGGTACACATTTTGAATTTTTACTATAGGCTGTTCCAGACTCAGTCGAACCAAGTTTTTCTTAAAAACAGAAAAGGGTTTATGTAAGCCAAAACACAACCCTTTATGCTCTGGTTTGTTTACAGCCTAGATCAGCCATATGCTTTGTTTACATGGTCTACATTCTTGATCAATTATTCACAACCTACTTTTTGTCTATTGGCTGTTCGAATGACCTGGCCGCTTCATTATCAGTGTGCATATCTGGCTCCTCCCATAGGCGAGTTTTGAAAAAAAATGCACTGTACACTCCATAAGCTTTAGTTTGATACCAAACATGACTACCTTGGCTGAAATGGTCTTTAAGTAGGTCGCTAGGTCATTGGAAATAGGTCAGTTTAAACCTACACTCTATAAGCTTTAGTTTGATACCAAACATGACTACCTTGGCACAACTGGTCTTTAAGTAGGTCACTAGGTCATGGAAGCAGGTCAGTTAACACCTACACTTTGGGCCGTATTCTAGAAACTTCCTTAAGCTTAAGGTCTACCTTAAGCTATTGTTTGCAGGGTAGAATACAAAAGTGGACCTTAGAGTTAAGGAGGCTTCTAGAATACGGGTCATTAGAATACGGGCCATTGTAAGCTTTAGTTTGATACCAACTGGTCTTTAAGTAGGTCAATAGGTCATGGAAATAGGTCAGCTCAAACCTACATTAATAAGATTTAGTTTGATACCAGAATTGGCAACGTTGTAGTGATAATGGTCTTTCAGTAGCTTTATTAGGTCATGGAAACAGGTCATTCAAACCTACACCATGTTTCTTGTCTTGTTACTGATACTCCCTGCCAAAGATGTTTTGTTATTGATACACCCTGTCTTAACACTTTCACCGCCAGACTTTTTTCAACATTTTTTTAACATTTACCTAATTTTAATAGAAAGTATCTCAATACAGGAATGGGATAACTCCTAACACAATATACCAGCAGAACAAGGAGGTCGCCAGCTTCATTTTGATACCAATATATCTGCTATCAGTATGAAACTTTTATGAACACAGTCTGTAAATAAGGCCGTTTTTTCTTTGAATGCTGCAGAAAGATGTTCCACACCAACCTCCTACCAGCTGAAGTTGGAAAAAAGGCACTTGAAAAACCTGACATAGCGCATTTCCTGCTCACGATTTGACAGCGTGGAGAGAATGTTGTAGACCGGACAGTAGCGCTGCGAGAGTGGAGCGGCAACAATGAGAACCAGTCTAGGTCCCAATGCGCATGCTCATTAAATCTCCACAAATCTCCGTTTTGGATGATTTACCAAATTGCGCGAACACGATAGAGGCCTATGCGACATGAAAAACGGAAGAATTTCTTCCAAAGGGGCTGGGCAGAAATGAAGTGTTGTTACAAGTTCGGCATAACTCTTAAACTATTGTTTCGATTTGCTTGAAACTTGCACAGATGATGCTTTGTACTGAATGATTAACAACTATGATGACACAAAAACAGTTGCATTACTCTTTGCTAATTAGGGAGACAATGCCTGATTTCAGAGGCCTAGAAAGATGAGGAATAGTCATTATTTCACCGCATAATTTCACATGGGCATATTTCACATAGAATGCTAACAAGTTTGTGTGATATGGGTGAATTATGTTCATTATTTTCTACAGAAAATTGTGTTTTAGATTTTAGTTCAAATGCCTAACCTCTGCAAGTTGAGCAAGCTTTTACAAAGCCATTCAAACCAATGTGAAAACTGACCACAGGCCCGGGAACCAGTGATTCACCCAGAATGACTCAATCAAACTATACACTGAGAGTACATTTCACATCAATTACCTTTGGTTTGAATGTTGTTATGATGCATGACATGAGGGTCATTTGCCCAACCATTCAACTGTTGATTCCATGTCATGTCCCTTGGTTTGAGATCTATTGAATGTACCATGCCATGCTGTAATGCTTGCGATATGAACAGGAATACATTTGACCAACAACATTCCAACCTGAGGTGATTCATGTGAAATGTGCATTTTCTGCTCTCAGTGCACAGTTCCATTGGGTCATTTTCGGTGACATCACTGGCTTCCAGGCCTGTGGTCAGTTTCACATTGGTTGAATGGTTTTGTAAAAGCTTGCTCAACTTGCAGAGGAAGGACATGTGAACAAAAAATCTAAAATACTATTTTTTGTAGAAAATAATTTGAATAGTCAACAGATATCACACAAACTTGTTAGCATTTTATGTGACAAAGACCCATGAGAAATTCTGCAGTGAAAATGACTATTACTCGTCTTTCCAGGCCTCTGAAATCAGGCATTGTCTCCCTAATTAGTAAAGAGCAATTCAATTGTTTTTGTGTCTTCATAATTGTTAATCATTCAGTACAAAGCATCATCTGTGCAAGTTTCAAGCAAATCGAAACAGTAGTTTAAAGGACCACAGTATTGCTTCCCAATCCTGCGTTACACGTACCCGCGTTAAGGGGGAGACCTCTATTAACGACTTGGTAAACTACCGCATTGACTAGTCTCGCGCAGCCAGCCGTTTCGTTCCGCAGTACTGCTACACAAACTTGTTCGATCCCCAGCGGCTGGGTGACCGAGACTGTAATCATACATTCTCCAACACTTGGGCGAAAGGCTTAACTACAGTATTGGAGAACGGGTACGGTGGCGCCGGCTGTCGACAGAAAGTGGCAATACCGTGGTGCTTTAAGAGTTATGCCGAACTTGCAACAACCCTTCATTTCTGCCCAACCCCTTTCGGACTATTTGTGTAGGAATGACCCCAAGATCAGTGGCCATGTCGATTTAGAGGAATCAGAGGAAAATTCAGTCTGCAGCCCATCAGACACTAACGATCACACCGTTATCATGTACTAAATATATAAATACAGCCACGTGATCAAGTTAATATCATAGCTTTAGTGGAACTTGCATTTCGGCCATTTTTCTCCTAAAGTGTTGGCATTCGGCCCTCAAGTCATTAGACTCTCTTTTCACCAACCTCGATCATGATCAGTTTATTATAACAACTCAATAGCCCAGGAAATGTTGTGTAACTATTCTGGTAATTTCATACTTTATCATACAGTGATTTTATGGACTTTCCAGCCCGATTCCTCTGATTCCTTCGATTCCTCCGATTCCTCTAAATCGACATGGCCAGAATGAATAGTGTTCTTCGTGATAGGGATATCGACCATTCCTGAAAGTTTCGCGGCGATACATGTCGAATTTCGTCAGATACCCAGGCGGAAACAGAGTGGATGGAGAGAGAGAAAGAGAGAGAAATTCAGTAAAAACAAGGAAGACCGCCCCATTATGGGGGCGGTTTTAATAAACGCATCCACAGGGTAAATATGGATAGCAATGGTTCCCAAATAAACATGCAATTCCAGGACGCCGACAAAACAGGTATGAAAGTAATGGCTCACCATGGCAAACCACGTGACCCAATTAATGTACCGTACTGTGTACATGTATTTCAGTTGGAGGGTGGCGATCTTTGGTATCGAGTAATTAAAGTTCTAGAAGGCCCATATACTATTGAAACCATCAAATGCAACGGAACATAATAACTAGGCCTAGCGAAAAATTGGCATGTTTATGTAGCAGCGGTCAAACGAAACTGTACGTTGACGAGTAATTTGGGTCAACAAATACAAGAGCTGAATTTTCTTCAAACCTGCTTATTTTTGTTTATTCACTGTCAGGTTAAACACATTCACTTTTCCCCGTTTTCACAAGAAGAGGCTTTGATATGGACAGCCATGTTGGAGGAAAACAATTCATTTGGTAGCCACATTCGAAGAACAACAATAACAGACCATGGCAACCATGGCACCGACTATGACGCCCGGTGATAATAGTCCATCGGACTATGGTCCCTAGTGTTGCATAACCCCCAGACTATAATAAATAGGACTTGTAATCCCGGGCTATACCGTCAGGGGACTATATCAGCTTCTACACCGGTATGGCCAAGGTTGGATTCGAAACAGGTGCAATGTTTTTTCAGTGCGGTCATTTTTCTGTGTGACACCCATTGCTTGGAACGCACAGGGAAACAAACTCACTCTTTCTCTGTGTGTCGCTCATTGTCAAATAGTGCCTTATTCCGTCAATCTATTGTAATGTCACACTGGCGCATGGACCACACTGAAAACCGTTACACCCGGATCTCCCGCTTCCTAAGCGGACGTGATAACTACTAGCGTGTTCGGAAAGCTTCCTCGGGGAAGCGGGAGAGCATTCGGTAAGGTATTTGGAAGGCTGCCAAGGCTTCCTCGAGCCTGGCCCAAGTGAGCGACTCGCCGAGTCGCTCACTTGGGGAGACTCCCGGCATGCATTTCGGTTTTCTTTCCAAGCCGATATGCTGATTGGCTAAACGTGGAATATTTCACGCCTGCAACCCACAGTAGTACCTTTCCCCGAGGAAGCGCAAATATCGTTCGGAAATTCGCCTTCACTGCGCATGCTCACATTCCCGAAGCTCGGGGAAGAAATTTCCTCGGGGAAGCTTTCCGAACACGGCCTACATATGGTTATCAGGACTCTTCTATCTATTTGGCTCACCCCTTTCATCCTTTCTTTCTTCCCTGTGCGATTTTCTTCCACGCCGACACAACGTTTCTTGGCAACCTGGAAAATTAAGCAGTGCTTATGGTATCAAAGTTTGATTGTAATGAAATGGTCCATGGACCATGGGCTCATCTTGGTGAATGTACCAGAAGAACAAACAACGAGTGTCAAGTTAATATGTTCCAGGGAAAATCATACCAGGTTGTTATTATTATTATTATTTTTATTTTTATTACTATTAAAAACCACTTCTATAGCGCTTTACATAAAATATTGGGAGTGACTATTCGGCGAGCCCAGCTCTCTGTGCTGCAGTCACTTTGTTTCAGCTTGGATAGCGCCCCAGAGTAATTAGTTATGCACTGCGGCGACCAATGAAAATCGAGATTAAAAAAACAGCAAAATGGTCGATTCGATGATCGCCCTTCCACTTCGATCAAATATCGATGAAAAAGAGCTGGGGCCTCCAGGTTATGCCAGTTTTTGGCCTAGTTTTATTGATTTTAGAAGAAAAATGACTATTGGAGTTGTTATTTGACAAGCAAAATGCTTGCCAAACACAGAAATTAGTCTTAGATGGCAAGCAAACAATGAATTGTCATAACCACCGCTCACATTGGCCAATGAAACCGCCACCTTGCCAGCTGTCCCGGTTGTTCAGTCGTTTAGAACGTTCGGCTAGTAAACGTCAGGTACCGGGTTCGACTCTCGCCTGGGGTAACTTTTTTCACCACTTTTCCTGTCTCCTGTTTGATGTTTTTTGGCCTTTTTTTTCTGGAAATACCCTAAATCCGCCCAACTCTATACCCACCGAACTGTAATATGCTAAAATATGGACTTTCGTAATTTAGAAATTGTTCGCATCATTTTTTACTGCCGCGCGACTAATTCACTTTTAACCATGGTGGTTGCAGAGAGGGCCACTCGCCAACACCTCCTCATGAATAAGTAATGAGGCCCATCAGCTTGCTGAGCAAGGCTGAATTTGTTCACTGCACATCCATCCGGCTCGCTGTGCAACTGCGCAACACAAATCTGCTCAGCGAGGGGCTCACCATCGACGAACATGACGGATCGTTGTATAGAGAGCGGCTCGCCAAATAACACCAGCCTAAAATATTTCGAAGCGCTTTTTTTCGCGGGTAGTGTAGACCAGGCTTTAAGGCATATAACATGATTTAAGGACATAAAATACAAATATTTCTTTAAGGGCGAGCCGTCATTGTGAATTTTCATAGTTCTTCAATCCACGCCCCTCTGAAAAAAGCAGTAAAGACACCCCCACGTGACTTTTGTTTGGGTCTATTGTGATCAATGTGCTGTATATACACAGGGAATGAGCAAAATCCAAGAATTACAAGTTAATTACCGGTATATTATATAATCCAAAACAAAGAAATTCGCCAAACATGAAAAACAGGTACAATTTTCTCAGAGAAGAAGCAATGTAAATGACACATTCAGGTAGTAGCAGCAATGCCACAAACCCATAGAACCTGGGGTGGCAAGGATGTCTTGATCAGCATTTCATAGACAGTATACACGCTCAGTACATTAGACGAGAACCAGGAAGTACAATCCAGATCCAATATGGCCGCCCTGTTTTTGGAAAATTGGCAGCATTCATGCAGTTCACTTGTGGAGTACTTTATGTCTGTTGAAAATAATGCTACCGAAAGGGGTGGACTGGGTAGAAAAAACGACGAACTTTACGACACGCATGTTGTTTGATCTTCAAAGTGTGCCATTTCTTGGGAAAGTGTTCCGACAACTAGTCTTTTGTTTCAAATTATTAGCTAATTAGTGCGTTCCAAGATACACCTCATTCAATTCCTTTTGAATTATAGACCCCGCAGGTGCCTTCATTTCCGTCATATATCTTGTACTTTTATGGTATTTTGACATCTTTTATTTACCACGTCTGGCCACGTTTCAAAAATTCAAAACGTTAGCTCGCCCTTAAAAAGATAAGTTTTTAAATTTGTTTAAAAAAAATGTAGGAATCAATGGCACGGAGGGACTGGGGTAAACTATTCCAGATCTGAGGACCAGCGACAGAGAAAGCACCACTGCCGATTTTCTTTTTCGTTCGAGGTTCCTGACTTATGTTTTGACTGCCGGACCTCAGAACACGTGTTGGAGCATAAGGAACAATGGCATCTTGTAGATACCGTAGAATCACCTTTCTCCGGTCACTGTCAGATATGCAAGGCCTCTAAATGTTCATTTTGGCGGTTCATGCCCCTTTTCGTGAGCGCCCAACGACAATTCGCCATGCAGTCCCAGTCATGCCACTGTGACGATGACTCCGCGGTGTCGATTTCAATGACTGTGACATGTTTGAGGACAGCGTATTGTTACTGACCTTCGGACGTTCGTGAATTGATCATGCGGGAATCGTTGTCTCGGACACGTTGGCGGAACGTAAAGGCTGTTTCAAAATCCTCTAGGCTACTTCACAATGAAATTTCAAAATGAAAATTTTGCTCCTTGACGGTGCTGGTGGAGGGGGAATGCGTTGTTACGCTGATTAGAAATGCGAAAACCTGCTGACGAGCGCGAAACAGAGTGAAGTGGCGGTGATTGAACTCTGGTTCATGATGTAGCTTTAATTTTAAAAACAAACACTAGTTAAATCCCGAATACCCATCGCATTTCGCCTTTGAAGTTAACAGTCTTAGGCCCGTTTCATGCGTCGCTCTAATCATGTGCCGATTTCACTTCTTGTAGTGCAAATTCTATCTCGCGAATCGAATTCGGCACACAGAACTTGAGCGACGTTTGAAATGAGCCTTAGAATTTATGAGCCACCCTGTATTCCACAACCCACTCAACACACCCTGTATTCCACAACCCACTCAACATTCTCAATACCTGACCCCATGTCAGTATCCGAAATCAATTCATCTGCGTCCAAAAAGAGATTACCATAGGCCTACAATGGTCAACGCGAACGCCGATGCGAGACCATTGTGCGGTCAGTAATCCGGGGCGACAGAGCTGTCAACATCTCCGCATACCTCTCACACTACTCAAAGAAAAAAAATTGTACTCATTTGTACTTATAGACGGGATTCGATCCGTCGATCTTCTGATTTGTAATCCACCACCCAATCCACTCGGGCAACGAGCCAGCTGACAGAAACATGATTTGTGTTTGTCATAGACGCAGACCTTTGACTTACGTAAATACTACGAATAAGAGAAAACAAGAGAAGCCTTCCAACAAGTTCGGTGGCCGAACGGGTAAGACGGTGGAGCGAAGAAAACAGGGCACGGGTTCGACTCCGAGCTGGGTCAAAAAAAAATTTTCAGAAAATTGTTGAGCATGAGCTCATCAGAGGATGTTGGCACCTCTAAAGCTCGAAGGAATAAGGTGGCGCCCTCCTGGCGTCGTGGGGTATATCATGTTCTGAGCCTTCGTTTGAGGTGTCTGCAGGGCGTTTGCAATTCTCTTGCTCGTCGCATGGGGGCTTTTTGTGCGGATATGTCAGCTTTAATAGAGTTGTTCCCTATTCCTGACAGTTGTGGGCCTGAACTGCTGGTTGGAAATATTACTCGGGCTACTATTGTATTAGACATACCTATTCAAGCATAATACGAATGCTCATTTCCTCGGTGTACAATAGCCAGGCAAGAATAAAAAGGAAGTCGTCGTTAGGCCTTGTGATTTGCCGTTCTCCTAGCCATGGTTTGACAGATATTACCAAACACCCTTTGCAGAAGATTTTGCATTGGCACTTGTCTTCATAGCTTCAGTGAAATTCATTTTGACAATATTTCTGACAATATAATCAGTTTTATCGGCTAATGAAAACTCCGGACATTATATAGTGGTATTTTGTCTGATTTGTTCATGAGCCAAGGCAAGGGCGTGATGTCCTCCTTGAGTTGCATTGTCATTGCCAAAGGCGGCAACTTTCACATTAGTGACTACATTGCTGCGTCCTGTCATTATGTTGGCTTGGCTGTCTAGCCCTTACTTTCATGACTGTTGAACCGGACAGTTGGCTCAACTGTACATGTATTCACTACAGTTGGAACCAACTGTAAAGGCGGTGACAGACTGGTCCGTATACGATCCGTATACGATCCGGTCCGCTGCTCCGCTTGAATCACTTTCTACTCATTTCCTTTTGATGTGACAGACTGGTGCGTATCCGATCCGACACGACACGTCAACCCGCACCGAATCAATGCGTTGGGCGATTTTTACGGACTGCGGACACACCACGCTGACCTTTTATGGACATTATCCCTATAAAATTCTTTGAATTCCACAGTCCCTCACACATGTTCTACAGATGACTTCGACGGAAGAGAGTATTCTTGTGCTAGTATCGCAGTACCCATGCCTTTTTGACGTTTCTGAAAAGGGCTACAAGGATTGCGTGCGAACGGAAAATTGCTGGCAAGAGATAAGTCAAAGGATTGGAAAGAATGGTAAAATGAATACATGTATTTCACTTCGAAAGATCATTTCAAGACACCTGAAATTTCAGAATGCTTTATCAATCTGGATGCTTAACGTTTTCTACATGTAATATCATACACTGGGCGAAAAAAGCCCTGTCCGGATCAGTGTGACACCCCAATCCGCCCCCGTGTCTACACCCCAATACGCATCTGAGTGATACCTCTACCCTGATCCGGGTAGGTAGGTCTTTCCGCAGCGTGTTGGTAAGCTGCCCTGTGTGTAACGCCTCGTCTTGCCAATTGGTCAATTATCCCGTCTTGGACGAGGCCTAATCTGGATTATGACTGCTCACAATGGCATATTTGCGCAGTCTTAAATCAGTGAAACCTAATTAAACATGGATTATGACACCTACATTTACCGAGTGTGT
>NMRB01000649.1:142696-159725 GCA_002633025.1 Notospermus geniculatus
TTCCCCCCCCCCTCTTTTCTTTTAATAGGGTCGTTGCTTTGGAAGACTGTAGCTCGGGCCGGGGGACAGGGGTCCTTTTTCTAGGTACTGTAGTTTTGCCATCATCTAAAATATATCTTTTATCATCGAATGGATTTAAACTTCTTTTATTAATCTCTTCTACGTACATATTATGCTTTTCTGATCTCAAAGTCCTCATATCATGACTAAACTTTTTCCTGTCAAATAGTGAACTAAAATTTAAATCATCAAATGTTATGTGTTTTTTCACTTCATGCTTACTTATTCCTTTTAACTTCTTTGATTCATCACTTTTAGTTCGGTATGCATACATTTTACTTCTTAATGCTATAAATTCTGTCATTTCTTCACCAGCTAATTCGTCTTTAAAATAACCAGGAACTTTCTTTTTACTTGTATCGTATAATGGATTATCTTTTGGATAATTACTGAAATCAAAGTTCTCTTTTAAATTCTTTAAGTCTTTAATTAAATCATCAGTCTTTAGTTTTAGAACAAAAAACTATCGGTGTTTGAAACAATTAAAGGAAAGCCACAATTAAATGTACCATCATCTGTTGTTAAATCGTGAACATACTCACTACAATTAATTACTTCATACATATGGCGAACATCTTCTGAAAGATTTCTACTTGAATGTGCCAATTGGAAAATATTTGGTTTATCTTTACGAATACGGACATTCATGTTAAATCCTAAAGAAGTTGATAATAAATATAAACCAGAAATAGCTAGTTTACCTTTCTGTGAAAATGTAATAGATTTTTGGCGTGTATGTTTTTTCATCCCATCTGCTGCATAAAATCCTAAGAAGAACCATAGTCGTAAATTATATTCAGAATTTAAAATGTAATCTGGAATTGTTTTTTCTTTTGTTGATACTTTACTGGGTACAATTGCTGGTACATAAAAGTCTTCATAACATTCTGCCATGAATTTGCATGAACCATGTAGTTTATAAACACTGGAGGATTTCGTTGTATCATAAATTAATAGTTGTTTATCCTGGTTACTTAAGTTCCATGTATATTTTGTATTGTTAACATAGTGATAAATTCCAGAAGTTCCATCACCCATAAAGAAACCTTTAATGAAGTATTCTTTCTCTTTCAAAGTTACAGGCTCCTTGTTGTAGATATAATCAATTATTTCATCAAAAGGTAAATTTGGTTGTCTTTGGAAAAATGGTTGATGTAATAGCTCATCACCAATCTTTATATCAACTGGTTTGATTTTTTCCCCTGACTTTTTTATCAAAGAATGATCTTCTGTTACATCAACAAATCCTAATTTAGTTCGTACTCTGTAAATCTTTTTATTTGTTTTATGCCTAATAATTGATTTCAATTTTTTCCAACCATTGGCTGTCCAGATTTCTAAAGGAAACTGTAATTCGATTAATTGCTTATCTCCGTAAGGCCGATAATGTTTTTCCTGTTCTGATAATTTTTCTGAAATTCTCCTAACCAGGATTTTATTTTCATAACGTAACATAATTGGTGTGTCAGAAGTTAGTGAATCTTGATAGAGTAATTCTATGTTCTTTTCACCAAAATATGGTTGTAATGTTTCATAGTAGAACTTATACATTAATAACTTTGAAAGCTCTAAATCTGTTGCACCTATGTAAATTGGTTTATCAAATCTTACTGATGTTTGACGCATTAAGATAGCACATAAATCTTCATCAAATATAATCTTTGATTCAAACTTTGGACTTGTTTGAAGTTTTAAAGCTCTCTCATTATCATTAACTAATTCTACATCTTTTCTATTTCTGATATTTTCACAAGTCTTACCATAAAATGCATTATTCATCAATTTGAAATAATCCTTTTCAAAATCTGTTGTTGCTTGCATTCTTTGTTTAGTATTATGATCAATGTATGATGAAAGCCATTGTCTTTGTTCAGATTGTATGACATAATGAACTTTCTTTAAAATCATACCTTGTTGTAAATAAAACTGTAATAGTCGGTAGTGTACTATATAATAAGTTTTATCTTTTTGAGTTAAGATTAATTTATTTACTTTTGGGCGTTTTTCACTACCTAATACATTTTTCTGATAACCACTTAACTCATCATCTGGTATAAATAATGATTCTGGGCAATATGGGAAATTGATAGACTTAAACTTTATACTTTCAGGGTATACTAAATCTACTTCAATATAATATCCAACGGGTGCATTTTTAGGAACATTTAGTATATGTTCTTTTGTTATTTCAAAGTTATGTATAATCTTTTTGAAATTCTTTTCAGGTAAAAATTCCATCATTGCCCATCCATATAAATTATTTGCGTCCACATATAGTAGTTTATGATTATCATCTGCTTTAACATATCTTGTTCCCATTATGCCAGATATACCACCTCTTATTGCATTTTCAAATGTTATTAGTGTATCAATATCTGTTAATAAGTCTAAATTTATATCTGTGTATTTTAAACCAGCTTGCCAAGTTAAACCAGGACATGAATAACAATGACAAGGATCAATTTCAAAATATTTTAAATTAACTTCTCTAAATCTCTCAAATAAATCCGCTAATAATAATACATCTGATTTTAAGTATAAATCTATAAATTCACCATGATTATTAATTTTAAAGTGATCCCATATTTCTTTAGCACTTTGATAGACTGATACTGGTTGCATTTCATTTTTAAGGTCATCATAAAACATTTCAGGGGTTAATTTTGTTTCATTATAACTTTCAAAGGATGTATAAAATAAATATGGAACAGATCCTTTTTTCCTTAATAATTTAAAATCACCTTCATTTGGATAAGCTTGTCTTGTTATCTTAAAATCATCATCAACCATTGATTTAGTGCAATAGACAGATTGCCAAAGTCGGCCATATTGGACCAAAAGGCAATAACAAACACTGAATGTACAGTGAATGTACACCATTATATACAGCATGTTTTAAAACCTGCAATTTACACAAAACTTTCATGAAAAGTTACAAAATGAACACCTCCTCAGCAGTGCTACATGTGTTATGAACCGTGTCCAGGCCTAAATGTTTGCAGATATTTCCCACAAAAAGTTTTTAAAGACTTTTATTATGCCTTTTTTATGCCAAACCTCAGCTCCAGGTGTGTTGTTCCTATCCCACAGTGTGGAATCATGATGATTCACAAACCTGGACCCAAGGTTGGTTAAGCAACAAAAGTCTGTTTTTTCTTTTCTGAATTACTATTTTACCAAAAGTAAGCCAAGGCTCAGTAAATATTAATGTATTATTACTGATGGTTATGTTGTCTGAGACATTTTCATGGCAAACTTTTATGTTTTTGCACATTTTAAAACATGCTGTACATCAATGGTATACATTCACTGTACATTCAGTGTTTGTTATTGCCTTTTGGTCCAACATGGCCGACTTTGGCAATCTGTCTATTATCTAAACTACCTTGTAAAAATCTATATGAGTCTAAAAATCTCAAACAACCAAACTGGAATGAAATGTAACATTCCGCAGTTTTAGCTAATATCTTGATTTCCTTGGATGTTTTCTTAGTAAGTGTTTTGATAAGCAAATGTGCATCATAATTACTTAAGTTATGAAAGAAAACGGGAACAAAGTTAATACTTCTTGCTTTTAAGTTACATTCATTATGAGCTGCTCCTCTATATTTCCCGGTATAATGATCATGATCTCTAACCCGGTTAATCTCTAAAGGTTTACCACAATAATAACAATCTTTAGTTTCTTGAAATAGTTTTTCAATTTCTGGGGTTAATAACATAATATTTCGCGCGAGTGAATTGTTGTTCCAATGTCTAAATTTCAAGTGAATAATTGCCTTATGAAAAAGGGACAAATCTTCCATATATCTGGATTTCCACTCAATTCCCTAATACTCCTACAGAACCGCAAGTACTGTCTCATAACCATCCCTCGACAGAAAAAACCCGAACTGCTAACAGTCCAAAAACCGCTGTCGAAAATAGGAAACCATCGTGAGGCGAACCCCGCTAACCAACGGAAGCCCGTCAATAACAAGTCATGAAATCTACCGAGAACCAACACTGTGCGAACGAGCACGGCGGCTTACCTTGATATCGTAGCCCGTTAGCTTCTTACATTCCTCCAACAGATTCTCCGCAGAATACAAAGTCAAAGGATACTTCTTCGCTGGGCTGGCACAGTCCTCGACCGAGACACCTACGAAAGCCTTGAGCCGCAAAAGCAGCCAAAAGCAGCGGCAACAAGTCCCTGCCCACTAAAGAATGATCTGCTTTTAGCCAAACTTTCGCCATGACGAACAGCAGCTTCTGGCACGCACTGAGGACTTCCCTACTAATATACACCGTGCGTACACATCCTGACCTGGTCAGTTTCACACCCTCCGGGCCATAACATTCCGACACAAGTTACGTACGAGAGCTCCACACCGCATAAGCGGACCAACCCCACAATACGTAACAAAATAACTCCCTGTTA
This sequence comes from Notospermus geniculatus, assembly GCA_002633025.1. Taxonomy (NCBI): domain Eukaryota; kingdom Metazoa; phylum Nemertea; class Pilidiophora; order Heteronemertea; family Lineidae; genus Notospermus; species Notospermus geniculatus. Next base: position 147,177 of record NMRB01000649.1, read on the forward strand.
ATACAACACTCTAAACCTTTGTGAGGTACTCATCCCTATAGGAATCCCGTGTAACAGGGCAAAACCTCGCACAGGTGTAAAGTCGGTGAGTGTTTCTGTAGCTCAGTGTTCCCCAACAATAGACGCGGCCTAGAATGGTTATTGTTGGGTAAGTTGCTGCTTAATCCGTCAGGAGGGAAACAATAGGAAAAACACGGAAATACGGGGAACACTGATCGACGTTACACCTGTGTAATATTAGGGAGTTTTCGCAAAGCCCCCGAAACGCCAACGTGAACGCCAAACCCATTGTTCGATGTCACGAAGAGAGCACCGAACAAAAGGACAGGCGTTCGCGTAGGCATTTCGGGGGCTTTGCGAAAACTCCCTAATAGAGACCTTTCGCACCCGCACGTTTAGGCAACCGACTACATTTAGGTCATCAAATGTTGCGGTCTAGTGACGTGTACACAAACGGTTATAGAAAACATTATCCGTAGCGACTTCACTACACGTCAGAGAAAAACGGTTTGCAAAAGCAACATATTTTTATCAAAACTCTCATTCCAACGGTGATCGCTATTCTTTGTTATCAGATTTAGGATTCCTTATGCATACCATGTGTAACATTTTGTATGTTTTTGTTTCGGTCATATTTTATTAAGCTTTTGAGTTGTGAATCAAATCCGTGTAAAAAGGGCAGTTTCCATTGACTGCCGTGCGATCAGTATCGGTCTTTCGCAATTAAACGGTTTGCTGAACATTTACTTTTACGTCATCATTTTGTGAGCAGTTGTTACGTGTGCACATACACTAAAGCCGTGGTTACACTACATAAAAATACCCGTGTTTTTCCAGACCCGTGTCAAACCCGTGTGTACGAAAATCCCGGCGAGAGGTCACACTACTACACTGTAGTTAAGTAGCCCGGCGACAGTTGCGCTGCAAACACTGACTCTTCGGTCATTTCTGAATTGGCACACATTGTCGGAGGCGCGAAAACGACGTCACTTAATGGCTGCGCCATCTGTCGCCGTGCGAAGAACTAACGAACACACGGGGATTTCGAAAAGCACGGCTAGATTGCCGTGTCTCAAAAACCCGCGTTTTTCAGACACGGGTTTCTTGAAGCCCGGCAATTCATAGGTGTGACCGCAAAAAAACCGGGGATTTTATGTAGTGTAACCACGGCTTAAATGAAGGCCTATACACTTGCCGGCCGTAGTTCACGGTTAACAAGCACGGTACGCGTGAGGCGAGTGCGGTTTGTAAGGACCCCGGTTAATGATCACTCGCAAACACGTCTCACACAATACAAGCGCAGTAGGGCCCTCGGTGAACTCGTATGACTCGAGCACAGTCAAAACATTACATCACCTTGCCTAAGAAATATCCGTACACCTATAGGTCTTCACGGATAGTTCTTAGGCTTAGGCAATAGCCGTGTCTCTCTGCGAAACCACTAAAACCAAACCGTTTCACCGGTTACGGTTACGTATAACTAAATGTAGTCGATCACCTAAACGTGAGGGTGCGAAAGCTCACTATTATTAAATGCACCCCGTTACAGGATGCCCTATGGGCATTCTAAAGGCCGTTATAGAATGCACCCCCGGTCATTTGAGGAAGGGGTGCATTCAATAATAGGGAGGTTTCGCAAGCGCCCGGTTAGGCCCTACGACGACGTTTATCTATTGTGTGGGTATACCCAAACAATAGATAAACGTCGTCGTATGGCCTAACCGGGCGCTTGCGAAACCTCCCTAATAGAGCCGTGTAGACGACAGGCAAAAATCCACATTCGATCCGGTCGAATCGGATTGTGGGTTCAAAACGTTTACGTGTAAACGCTACCCAATGCAGTCCAATCTGGATTTTTGACCAATTGGACCACACACGACCACATTCAAATCTCGTCTAAAAGCAAATGAGACCGGATGCGGTCGATCGGATCCAATCGGATCGAATCTGAATGTGGTTTTTTGGCTTGTCGTCTAAACGGCCCTTATATTACAGCCGTGATAGACCAAAATGCCCCCATTACAGGATGCCCCCTGTCATTTCAAGGGCAGTCGTGCTTGTCGTTACACTTCAGAGCCCATGTTGTTCAGTGTGTGATATAAGTCACAGGTAAGCTCAAAAGCTGTGGTTATACTACATAGAAATCCCCGGGCTTTTTGAGCCCGTGTCAAGCCCGGGCCTGAAAAAAACCCGCCTGAGACCCGGCGAGCGTCTACACTAAAGTCTGGCAACATCTATCTTCAACCTAATGGAATGCGGAAGTCATGTAATGTGACAGAGCTTTGCGGTTTATAATCATGCCTGTCGATCACTTGTGGTCGTTCCCCGATTGTTCGCGTTGTCCACCAGTCATTCAATAGCCGCGTGTGATTAAAGGTCCGTGGAAAATCCAACGATCAATTTCCTAGCTTCCGCATTCCATTAGGTCAAAGATAGATGTTGCCAGACTTTACTAAAATCTAGCTGAACTTAATTGCTACGCCCGGCGATAGGGTCGCTACTGGCACGCACTCTTCACGAAGAGGAGGCGCTAAATTGGAGTTGTATAGTCCTCGGGACTACACCACAATATTAAGATCCTAATTATTATAGTCCGAGGGCCACCAACACTACGGATATAGTCCGACGGACTATCGCTGGGTATCATAGAGTTCCAGCACCAGGAATAAATGTCCGGGGTGGGTGGACTATGTTCGACCCCAATTTATCTACAAAAGACAGTCTTTAATGTTGCTTCTTACTGGAAAGTGCCTGAGGAAGACCCCGCATGGGGTCGAAAATTTGCGAATTTCCGAGAAGACTTTCCGTATTATATCGTTTTGTGTGTCGTTCTTTGTGCTCTATTTTGGATAACTAAAACCACCTCAGATAACATAGTCCACCCCGGACATTTATTCCTGTGCACCTGGACTATGATACCCAGTGATGGTCCGTCCGACTATATCCGTAGTGTTGGTGGCCCTCGGACTATAATAATTAGGATTTTAATCCCCGGACTATACCATTTGGGACTGTATCAGCTACTACACCGGGACACGTAGGTACTGGGACACATAGGTATCGGGACACATAGGTACCGGGACACATAGGTACCGGGAAACATAGGTACCGGGAAACATAGGTATGACCCCGTACTGTACAGCAGTTATTGCAGTCTGACAGCAATAATTGACTATCTGACAGCAAACTTTCGATAGAAAACTGTCACGTGGAGCGGCGCCTTTAAAGTTTGTATGACATGTGAAAGGAAAATGAGGGCTTACCGCAAGTCTGGCTTGGAAAATAGCGGAGTATTTTAAAAAGGACCCTACAGTCAGCTAATTTCTAAATTTCAGCTGATTTCTAAACCTCCCTAATGTTAATCTACTAGCACACGAAGCATTGTTGCCAATATTTTATTGGCCATAATCGCTCACCCATTCATCTATCTGTTCTGTTCAGCACAGCTAGAACAGGCGTCTTAACCCCGACTCCGTAGTGATGAATGTGATTTACAACGATCACCTGCTGAAAAATTTCGATATGTTACCGCAAACTGCGGCACCTCCTGACCGCAACCAACAGTTAAGTAATTTATCGCATAATTACAGTGCTAATTCAATGCATACAGCTGTGATTGATGTACGAGGTATGGGTATTTCTTTGACGTGAGGTGAATGGCGGACACTTGTCGGTCAGCAGGGGTGCAGTAATAAACACCGCATTAAACTACAAGAATTGGTTGTCGGTGACATGTCGGCGCTGCGGTTCTTGTGACGTATGGCGTTGTAAATGTAACCCGGAGCCCAGCTGAGGGTGCGGTGAGCAGAAAGATGATACCATCCGTGCTGAAGATGAAACATCTGTTCGCTCTGGTCATAGACAAGGCCCAATGATTTGTAATTTGTATTTGTATTAGATTTTTCCGTCAGGGACGAAGCCATTGCATTAATGGCCCTGGTAAGTACGGTAGAGGCCATCTCAGGCTACTCATGTTCTGGGCAATTCCACGGTGACTGACGTTACATTCAGAGAGGAAATGGTCCTTTTGAAGTGACCTTGTATTAAAACGATCAGCCGCTGAGCTTTCATACCTTGTGAGGGGCATGCTAGGAACTAGGTCTACCTGGTGCTGGAAGGAAATTTGGTTGGTGCTTTGTACAAGATGACAGCACTCACAACTATGGGTGTGACTGATGGCCACAGGAAAATACATCAACTTTACTACAACTTTGTTTTTTAACAAAGCAGGGCAAACAACTCTTTTTATTCTAGGATGGAAGGTTACATGCGACTGTTTTTTTGTTGTTGCTTGCCATATTACAAATCAAAGCCATAATCACAATAAATGCATAATTATGTGTGACTGACGTTACAAGAGCAAAAGTAGTTTACATGAATAGAATTTTGGGAGGTTTTGCTTTGAACAAGCCAATATCTGCTGATGTCTCCCTGTCAATGTGGCTACCGTCATTGCAAAACTGACACTGTGGAGGAAAATCGTTTTACCTGATTGCTTAAAAATGAGGCAATTCACAAGAACATCAATATTTGAGGAAAATGGAAAAATACCTTGTTTGACTAGGTAAAGCTAGCGCTCACCATATCAATGCAATGAAAGCTACTTTTATTTTACATTGGTGCGTATTTGTGCTTTCATATCAAACACTGTTCAAACACTCCCTAATTTATGAAGAAAAAAAAACACCTTGGAAAGTGAGCTTCTACAACATGGAATGGCCCTTCTTCACTTGAATGGGGTCTTTAACTTGCCCTTGCAAAGGCACAAGGTACAAGGCACCAGGGCTTACTGTCCCATGCGATGGGCTGAGGAGCCAGGGATGATTAATCCCAAATAGCCCGGGATTCTGACCCGGTACCTGCCGCTTGCTAAACAGACCACTACTCGCCATTCCACTTCCGAGAGGCGCGAAAGTTCATCAACAGTATCTCCGCAACGGCTGGGTCAAATTCGACATACTGTACCATACATCAATTGATTTGGCTTTCTTGTCGGTATCTTTCTGCTATCTTCATTTTTCGTGTAAGGCCGACATAACGGATCCCTTTCTCAAAACCCATTTCATTTCGGCATGGTGTTCAGTGCAGTTTACACGTGCGCGATGCATTGCGTCATTTCAAAATGGCCGCCATTTCGGCCGTGAACTCGAACTGCGATTAGTGAAAGAACTTTTTTCTGTCACGTTTATAGGGAAAATGACAATAGGGAGGTATCGAAATCAAACGATAAACGTTAACGTTAACGACAACTTTATTTTTGCACCGAAAATGCAATATAAAATCTGTTAATGTGTAGTAGGAAAAATAACGTTGTCGTAAGTTTACGTTTATCGTTTGATTTCGAAACCTCCCCAGTGATGATGCCTGTAGCGGCCAAAAAACAAATCGATTGATGTATGGTATGTCAAATTTGACCCAGCTGTTGCGGAGCTATCGTTCATAAACCTCGCGCCACTCGAAAGTGGAATGAAGAGTAGGCTCCTAGCCTCATGTGACGGCGTTGTAAATGCAACCCGGATCCAAGGGTGCGGTGAGCAGAAAGATTTAATCCGTCGTTTACACTCGTCCCCAGTGGCCTCGAGCTTAATACTAGTTATACGCTCTCAACCACTGGCACAGATGGGGCCAAATCATGTTTCTGAACACTAGATGGCGCAAAATGTCATCAACTAATCAGCGACCAATATTTCACGTAACTAGGGGAAAACATGAAACATTTTCTTATCGGCTGCTTTGGTCACGTGACAAGTATCGTTGACTTTTTGGTGTTATTTTGCACCACTTTTTGGAAAACATTCACTGCGAAATGAAAAGTACCAACGTCATAAATGACCCGATGTGGGACAATACCGGTGGTGTTTGTGCACGTACTTCGCCGTGGTGATTGCGTCCATAGAAACAACACGGCCTAAGCTTGTTTGAAAGCTGATCGGTCATTGGCTGCTTGATCGAGCGCGTTCGTCAAGAACTGGTAGTGACATCTAGTGTTCAGAAACGGACTTTGGCACCAAGTATTTCAGTGGTTGAGGGTGACAGCTTCGAGCGGAGGCCGATACCACAGAATGAGGAACCCGCACACGAACGTCACGACGTGGCGCTGCGAGCGTTTGTACCGAAGTCTCTGTTTTTCTAACGTTATTTCCATTTATTTCTGGCGTGAAAATAAACCATTTGTGTTGGTCGCCCAACAATAAAGCTTACATCATCGTGTAGCAGATGAAATTTTCTTTTAATCTCATTCCTTTTTTTCTTAAAATGAAGAGATACAATGGCGACAAAAGCAACGTCTTTTGTGTCATTTTTCCGGTAGAAAAATGTAGCCTACAGGCAATTTTTTCATGACGCAACGTCAGCACCTAACATGACGTCAATGACACCTAAAATGACGTCAATGACGTCGTTTCGGAACAAACGCTCGCAGCGCCGACCTGTCGGTGAGCGGGTTCCCCATTATTGAGTGTATCCGTCGTTGTTATACAAATACAATGTAGTTCAAGTTTTATAGTTCCTAAGCTTAGCCTCGCGCTGTCCAGTCTCACTTCCTGAAAGAACACCGCAACAAACTAAGCCACTTAGAATTCGGTTCTCGTCCAAAAAATATTAGTTATTGGGTTTTCCGCTTGATCTGGTCCCGTATCGGTATTGCGCCTGGCTCGTGATAAATGGTTCGCTGTTTACTGCTTCGAATATGAATGAAAGACGCTTTCAGAATCCTGGGGAGCTTTATGTGCTGAGAAACTTATTGCTCAGTTTAAATAGAGGCACCTGTTTGCTTCTCTGGCAGATGCTAGACACCAGTAAGCAGACTTTAGCTAGGTATAGTGCAAAGAGAAGTGTAACAGTAAAGAATGTCCCCCTGTAATTTGTCCGTTTCTATTGTTCCATGACAGATTAAAGTGCCACTATATCGGGTGTCCCAAAAAAAGTGAACCGCTTTTTGACAAGTATTTTCTCAGCGATAGATGAACCAAATTCATTGAAAATTTTCACAGAGTAACCTTAGGGTATCATCAACATGTCTGCGAAATATCTAAGAGAGCCGTCGCAAATTATGCGAGTATTGTTAAATTCAAAACAGCATGTCAAAAAATCCAATATCAGAGCTGTGCAATGTGACATTCATCATGTTCATGCCAGCTGCCAGGTGTTGACATGCTGTTTTGAATTTGACAATACTCGCATAATTTGCGACCGATCTCCTAGATATTTCGCAGACTTGTTGATGATACCCTAAGGTTACTCTGCGAAAAATTCCAATGAATTCGGTTTATCTATCGCTGAGAAAATACTTGTCAAAAAAAGCAATTCACTTTTTTGCGGGACACCCGATATATGCATTAGGTTTTCTATCGGAATGGGGACCCTAGCTCACTGCCTCAATAGGAGTCACTAGTGGTTAAAACTATTGAAATGAAACTGACATCCCGGTCCTGATCAATTTCCTACACAAAAGGCGTCCATTGTAAATAACCGGGTTTCAGTGTGCTGCCCTCTATCGTAGCTAGGATCCCCATTGCCACTTTTTTCGACGCCCGGTACCACCGGCAGTGATTGCGTCATTCGCCAATACCGTAATTTTTCGCCCTAGTGTTGGAGATTGTATGATTACAATACAATGCATACGTGGATACCCTAGGAACGAGAGTTATTCTACATAGAGCGAGGTTGATAAGCGGCAGTTTAACAACATTGTCAATAGAGGTCTCCCTTAACCCGGGTATGTTTAGCGCAGGATAGGGAAGACAGAGCCCCTTTAATGAGATGGTCTTGAACCGGTGAATCTAGAGTAAATAGGAAGGTTTAGAAATTAAACGATAAACGTACACTTTACGACAACGTTATTTTTCATACTACACATTTTAATGTGTAGATTTTAGATGTGTAGAAACCAGATTTTATATTGCATTTTCGGTGCAAAAATAACGTTGTCGTTAACGTCTACGTTTATCGTTTGATTTCTAAACCTCACTTATAAGAATAAAAGAACCGATAACATATGATCCAATCGTTCACCAGATGTGAAGTTACCGTTGAGCGGAACTGGCCAGCAACAAGAGATTCACCAATAATTAAAAGCGCCAGAGAGATCCGGACGTGATTGATTAGGGTAACTCTTATCTTTAGGTGCCAGTGGTTACAGAGGGTCCCTAAGGAACGAGGTGAAAGGGACTTGTCAGGTTACCGCAGAGTACAGTTAGAAACGAAGACAGTAATACCTGCAAACTCTTGAATGTGGGGTCCCAAACTTAAAGCGCCACTGTATGAATTAGTTTTCTATCTCGTGGCGGCCGTGATAACCTTTGACCTTTAGACAACCTCGTCGTCTGCAAGGGCACGAACGTTTTTAGCGATCCTTTAGGATCTTTGTTTGTGCCCTGACCATTGTAAAAAATAGCCCCGCTGTTGCGGGCGTAACCCCTCGGCCTGTGTGTTTTACCATAAAAATTTCATGAAGTTTCGATGACTAGTTTAGGAGTAATCGCAAATTTTGTCATTTCACTATGTGCCCCCTGGTGGCCAAAGTAGGAGTCAGATCCGGTCGATTTTCAATAGCGAGAAGCGTCATGTCATGAGGTACATGTATCAACATACAAAATGTGAGACGAAAATTCCAAAGCACTCTCAAGTTAGAGCGTTCACGTCGTTGACCAATCAGATTTCAGCTTTTGACCTCTGCGACCTTGAAATGTAGGTCAAATCAAAAACCCGTCTGATATGTTGTGTACCCTGACTGGATACACCCACCATAAAAAATTCATGAAGTTTTAATGACTAGTTTAGGAGTAATCGCAAATTTTGTCATTACACTATGTGCCCCCTGGTGGCCAAAGTAGGAATCAGATCCGGTCGATTTTCAATAGCGAGAAGCGTCATGTCATGAGGTATCACCATACAAAATTTGAGATGAAAATTCCAAAGCATTCTCAAGTTAGAGCGTTCACGTCGTTTTTTCGTGACGCCGACGACAGACGACGACGACGACGGACGACGACGCCGACGCCAGACAGACAGACGCCAGCGTGATGGCAATACCCCGAAGACCCTGATGGGCCTCGGGGTGAAAATGCCTTGTAAATATTTGTGTTGTCTTGGTCAAATAAATCATCATATCATATCATATAGAGGCTATGCACGTGACGTCATCAGCGAGGTGACGCCATGTTGGATGGAACGTTGTGACATGCTGACGCAGTGCATCTGACCACGTGCTCCCAACCTCGTACCCAGGGGTTTGTGCGCTCCTGGGCTCTGGGTTGACGCTTACAAACCACTGGTCTCATATCTGAATTCCGGCATGTGATTGGTCGCCCGAAGTAGAAGAATGTGACGTCACACTATCGTGACTATTATTAGTAAATAAAGCACGTGTGTTTGCAGTTTTTTGTAAACATCATGCGTGCCCTCAGTTCGGCTAAGATTTGGTCATTTTGTGGTTCAACCAAGGGATTTTACCTTGTACAATCTAAATGGATATTATATTCGAAACACATCTAGACGAACGGATGATGCAGGTAAGTATATAACGCCCGATCAACCGCAATTTTACTTATTTAATCGAGTCGTATGCGTCTGTACATTTTTGTACACAGTGATGCATGACGGAAAACTGACTCGATCAAACATCCGCTTTCAACCCCTAAACCAAATTTTTATCTCTTGCAATAAAAATTACTAGTCTAAGAGTGCTAACAAATGTCGATTCATTTAGTGACAGGCACTGAAAACTCTTATTTCGGTGTGTTTTGTTGATGAAATGAAGTCACTTACTCAGTGTCGGAGAGTGAAGATAGGTGGCGCAGTGAGGCGTTTCGGCTTCGGTATTCAAAATAATTAAAACTTAAACAAAAACCAGGGCCTATTTCAGCAATACCTTTATGTTTTCGACATTGAGAGTAGTTAATTTCATCGATCTGTACTCGATTAAATTAGAAAGTTTAAGAAAAAAGAGACTATAAATATTAGGCCGGTGCTATTTGCACAGCATGCTGTGTAACTAAGGAGTGAATTCTTATTTACACAGCAAGTACGTATTCGATATTCATAAGCATCCTGCTTGGTACGGTACTTCGTGACGTCACTGTGGCTGTTCCGTCTCAGGTGGGAGGGCGGTATGATCTATTTTAGACGGTCAACACGTGTTTTTGTTTACATTTTGGACTCGGCACTCAGGTATGTCAGGTGGAATTCTTTACTAAATTTGCCTCCTGATCTTTGCATTTGAAGATCGTATGCAACGTGTGGACTATGACAAGGCATGTTGTTGCAGTGGATTTATTTATTAAATTAGCCCTAGGTATGGGCGGTTATATCCGCAAAATGTAGACGTTGACAAAACATACATGTAGACGTAGATAAAAAAATCATAGACGTGCTTTTAGAAAACAGAGACGTTCTTTAACAAAATGAAGACGATCTGTAACAAAACGTAGACGTTCAGCTGTGATTCGTAGTCGTTCATTAATGAGACGTTGGGTGGCGCTCGAGTCTTTAACAAAATTTGCAGGACTCGTGCATTATCAGAGACGTTCATATTTTTCAAACGTACCGGTAGCAATAATTTTGAATGGTACGCCAAACAGAGACGTTGACATAATTTGGAGTCGTTCATTAATGAGACGTTGGGTGGCGCTCGTGGCAGTTAAAGGTGAACTAGCCGTTATTTACCTTCTGTCCAGACAAATTTTAATGAGGTCGAATTTGATTGGATGTTGGTGCATGGTGATGTCCCATCATGCCTCAGCATGAATTAAGATGAAAGGGGGCGCTGCGATCGCTTTCGTGAAAATCGGTTTTCACTGTATTTGAGCCCCATTGGTAAGTATTTTTTTAAAATTCCTTCGCAGGGCATTAGTACTGGGATGTATCTACAAAACGTTGGGCGCAAAACTAAAATAATAGGTGGCGCTGCTGAGGTATTAATGCTTTTACGTTTTTGGTCATAAGTTCTGAATGGGTTAACTAACACATTGACATAATTCTAGTACGTTCGTCATTTACACATGTCAAAAAAGTCGGTCACGTGACCCAGTTATGGTTATCTCGGCTTGGTTAGGATAGCGCCACTAGTTGCAGGAAGGAAGGCCCAGGAAGTCCAAGCATTCTATTTTACTGAAAAAGATGAGGAAGGGGTTAATTGCGGAAAATTGCATTATGTAACCTATGGATGCAGAGACATGTGTAAATGATGAACGTACTAGAATTACGTCAATGTGTTAACCCATTCAGAACTGATGACCAAAAACGTGAAAGCATTAATACCTCAGCAGCGCCACCTATTATTTTAGTTTTGCGCCCGACGTTTTGTAGATACATCCCAGTACTAATGCACTGCGAAGGAATTTAAAAAAAATACTTACCAATGGGGCTCAAATACAGTGAAAACCGATTTTCACGAAAGCGATCGCAGCGCCCCCTTTCATCTTAATTCATGCTGAGGCATGATGGGACATTACCATGCACCAACATCCAATCAAATTCGACCTCATTAAAATTTGTCTGGACAGGAGGAAAATAATGGCTGGTTCACCTTTAACTGCCACGAGCGCCACCCAACGTCTCATTAATGACCGACTACGAATCACAGCTGAACGTGGATGTTTTGTTACAGATCATTTTCGTTAGGCCGGTGCTATTTGCACAGCATGCTGTGTAACTAAGGAGTGAATTCTTATTTACACAGCAAAAACGTATTCGATATTCATAAGCACCCCCGCCCACATTTTGCTGTGTAAATTAGGAAAAGATGATATTTTCACAGCGAAATTCTAGAATTCGGCAAAATGAGCCATACATTGGCCACTTGCAGGGTACCAGCTTGGAACGAATGCTACTTCGGCCTATTTCGATCTCAGTATAACGTTTGATTCTGTGATGGTGAGGTTACGTCCCCTACGTGGACTCAGCCCAGGGAGCTCTTGGCAAACATTTGTCATCACAACCAGAGATGTTGCTGGAAGGGGCAGGGGCCAAGTGCCCCCCCCCTCCAGGGGGTCCGGAAAAACGTGCTTTTCATGCACATTTTGACCGAAAATTAGCAAAATATGATCTTAGACACACCTACATGTACATGTTACGCATTCTGTCGGTTAGCGTCAGTAGGATAGCTAATTCCTCTGAGGTTGTGAGTCAGAGTAGGGGATGAGTCCGAATACCAGGGTGTGATCTTCCCAAGTTGTAGCCGTGTTTATCAGTGTCACCACTAAGAAAGGATTAATTAACCAACTACATGTATATTCCATGTAGAAATTTCAAAGAGTCACAACAGTGAAAAGAAAAGAGAAAAGAAAAAGAAAGTAAGAAAAAAGAAAAAAACTAAAAAGAACTACCGGGATTCGAACCCGCGACCTTTGGGTTACAGTCCACTCCATCTTTCCACTGCGCCAGTCAGCTGACTGAAGATTAGGCGTGTGAATAATCACTTCGTTGTTTAATACGCCCCGTGCATAAATTATCGTAATGCATCCTCATTATGAACCTCGCGTTTTCATTGGTTAGAATCTGCTGTGTAAGCAGTGCGAGAACTACTATTTTCACAGCAACTTGCTGTGC
>NMRB01000649.1:165498-179262 GCA_002633025.1 Notospermus geniculatus
GGGGGGGGGGGTTATTGCTCTACCTATTGGCTCTCATTATTGGCTCTTTAGATTATATTAGTTGGTGATTTGTATTGTAATGTGGGAGGAAACCGGAGTACTTTTTAAAAACAATGAGCTCTAACTTGGCTCATTGTTGGCTCTTTTAAGACAATATTGGGGATTTGTATGTAATGTCGGAGGAAACCAGATTTTCCTGAGAAAACCTGAGCTGTCAAAGAGAGTCGCCCTCTCTATTACATGAGGAATGGGTTCGACTGGGAATCAATCACGGAACTTCACTGGTGACAGGCGCCGATGTTTGCAATCATCTTCTCTGACAGCAAGTCCATCTCCTCTCTCTGCCGGACTTCTTCAACGTACACATCCGCAATATTGTACAAAAGTCAACACGATGTGTTACACTGATTACAATCGTCTTACAGTAAAACAAAATTGCACTGCGCACTGCCCTGAGGTAATTATAATCGTTCTGCGAGTTGCCGCCTGACCTCGTGCAGCTACCCGTGACGCTCGCTACCAGTGGCGCTGGCCTCAAGCATGTCAAGCTGATAAGTCATATCATACAACTAAATTCAGCTGTCAATGGGCGTGTTACACACATTGCTGATGAACCAATCACAGACAGGACGTAAGCAAAGTGGACCTAGCCAGTGGCGCCACATATCAATACGTTTACTCCTCACCAATCACATCACCGGTTACAATGGTGAACGTATCCTTGCGTTTTCGTTCGTTCACTTTAGTCCTTTACCTATAGGCACACAGGCCTCATTGAAAAACGTTACACCGGTGCCCCATCTGCGGGCCCATGAGCCGGGCGGGTGTGTTCTCCACCCACGCGAAGGCACAATAAGTCACCGCTTCTCCTACCTACCCCGTTCGAGCACCGTAGAAAAAGACCTCCCCCGGGGGTTGGATTAGATATACGGGCTTCTGCCCACAGAAACTTTCTCGTTATACCCCTCGGTCAGATTTCAGCCTCCTATGGCGGATTACAAGTACTTTTGATAGTTCCCCGGGTCGAGATTGACCCCTGGGAAGATAGATTCTAGTTCAATCCCCGGTCAAACTACAGTTCAGCCAACCCCCCCCCCNTCCTGTTTGACCCCCGGTCAAACTACAGCCAGCCCCCCCCCCCGGGCTGACTCGTCCTCCCGACGGAGGCACCTAAGTAGTCCCCAAGGACTCGGATTGTCCCCCGGACAATCGCTTCTAACGTGACCCCCGGTCACCGAAGGAAGTCGCCAAACTTCCTGACTGCAAAGCACGCTCCCGGCCTACCTATAGCTGCACTACACCTCCCAGTGCAGTGCAAAGCAGGGCGTGCGAGCATACCGGTGTCATAGAATGATATGCCCCCGATGTAGGATGCCCGCAGGGCATCTTATACCGGCCTTCGGCCGATACTATTGATATGGGGGCCCATATCGGGGGGCATGACATTCTATGACAACTATCACGTCCTGAGATGCCCCCCGCCCCCGCCTGGGAAATGTCCGCATGTCATATTTCAAAGGTGTAATAATAATAGGCCTGTGCACTGTGCGCTAGGCTTTCTTCGCTTTTCACCATGAGAAAACTGTGGTCGGCCAGTTCGCCTCGTTGGCGCATTTGGCTAATGCGCTTGTTTCTTCTCTTTCAGACACTCACAGACTCTAGGTATAGTGTATCGAACCTGCGTTGGGGTGTTGCATTTATTTCATTATTTGTTTGTTTGCAGGCTACCATATGCATACTTATACTAATAAAGTACCCTTTCATTTACATGTATTAAGTACATTAAACTTTCATGAAAAAAATCGACGGCGAGAGCTTTTTGGCGGTCGGACGGGGATGACATTTTTTTTCTCACTCTAACCACTGCTCAGCCCTGGAATTTTTCTTTGGGTACGGTATTTCGGGAAACCTGTACATGTATTAATGTGGTGTTATAATGTATATAGTGTATGTAATGAACATTTAATGTGTATAGCCCCTATTGGAACTTGAGCTTGTATAGGCCTACTATAGGCCTACGTCATTTACTGGGCCTATTTTCTCATACTAACCCTTATCATCGTCCTAACCCTTACCCCTACCCCTATCCCTATCCCAGCCCTAAGCCTAACTCTACACGAGCCCTAACCCCTACCCCCTGATCCTAACCCCCTAACCCCACGAATAACACCCCACTGCTACTCAATAACCCTATAATTAACCCCTTATAAGGAGGCCTACATGAAAGCGAAAAATCTGTATTTTATTCTGTAACGACGATAAACAAATTATGCCATATTTGGGAAACATGGTTACGTCACCAACTGGGAACCCCAATGACGTCCCCAATGACATGTGGATATCTAAAGATAGACTCAGGATGTAAACAGTATACGTCATATTGACATCTGATTGGTTGAAAAATACAAACTGTATACCAACTATCCTGCGAAAAAAAATCGCATCCAGCCCTCGTTATTGTTCTGGGCTGGGTTGCACAAAACTCATGTTAGCACTAACATCATGTTAAATGACGTAAAATGACAATGGATTTTGACGTCATCTAACATAAAAGTTAGCGCTAACACCATGTTAGCGCTAACATGAGTTTTGTGCAACCGGCCCCTGGTGTGGTCAACAGCGTCATGAATGGCAATTTCACCTTCTTCATTTCACACAAATAACCAAAATGCAAAGTAGGCCTTGGCGAATTACGGCCGCTGCTCCGTAAACACCCCTACAATTACATTCAATGATGGTACCACAAGAATTGCCCAGGTCTACTCTCCACCCCACCTGAAAAATAGCTGTGGTTACACCACATAGAAATCCCCGGGCTTTTTGAGCCTGTGTCAAGCCCGGGTCTGCAAAAAACCGCCTGAGACCCGGCGAGCGTCTACACTACTAAAATCTAGCTGAACTTAATTGCCACGCCCGGCGATAGGGTCGCTACTGGCACGCACTCTTCACGAAGAGGAGGCGCTAAATTGGAGTGCTGGCTTTTTACCGCGCATGCCCACAAGACACGCCGCCTGTCGCGGTGTTCAAAAACTAGACAAAGCCCGGGTCTATTGCGTCTACACTACTTAAAGCACGACTATATGCGTTCGGTGACTCTTTCTCCCTCCACACCTCGATATGACTGGTCCCCTGTCCAGCCGTATATAGCCAGTGGTAACACCGAGGCTGGACTGATACTATATCATGGCAGCCATAGCTTCACCACTTGACAAGTTCAACGTGGTGTTGTGTGAATAACCCTTCATCAGGTAAGGTACACATGCTTCAACTCATTCGTTTGTGTGTAAGAACACACAGAATACCTAATTGGTCAGTTACATCATTCAAATCGATAGATTTGAACAGTCTTGTCGAGCATGCATTGACAGAACCATGATCAACCTCACCACCATGAATTAGCTCTGTGTGTAAATGGTGTACATCGACCGTGTGTAAAATGCTATGAACGAGGTCACCGTAAATGAGATGCACTACGACGGCGTCACGAAACTCAGTTTTGGATGCATAGCGTGGTGCTTTAAAAAACCCGCAGGAGACGCGGGTCTAAAAGCCCTCCAAAAACCCTTCGAAATCGGAGGGTTCAAAAAGCCCGGACTTTTCATCCCCGGGTCTATAAGACCCGCGCTTTTAACAGGTGTAGACAGAAAAAGCCCGGGTGCGACGCGGGTTTTTATGTATTACCATATATCAGTGTTTAGCTGAGACATTGAGCTTTCCATTAGTGTAATTTATTTTGGCATAAAGCAAACGAGTGAAGAGAAATCATTTAAGAAATTTCGTCCTACGCACAGAATTGGAGGTCATTTGGAGTAGAGCGTTGTTAAAAACATCGCCATAACTCCATAAATATTAGTCTGCATAAAACCAGCAAAACTGAATACACGAAGAAACTATCAATCTCCAATCTATGTTAATTTCATACTTCGGCATGGTATTCCAAGTTTTTGTACGCAGTTTGAACAGCAGTAGGTAACGATTCTCACAGCCATAACCTGGTTCCTTGGACGTCGACGTGGCGCTGATTGACGATTCTAGCAGTCAGCGCCACCGTCGGAGCCCATGGAACCAGGTTAGACAATGGATAAAGGGAAGGAGATTTCTTGAAAATGTGGTTGTGTTTCGGGGTGATTTTCAACCCCTCAGGCATGCCTGCATAAAACCACGCTTCGCATGTGGATTCTTCTATGTTATAACAACCCGAATGACCTAAGCAGAAGTTTCAAAATACTATTCCAAGAAAGTGTACGCACATTGAAGAACGCCTGTTTTCGAAAACACACGGTTACCTTTCGATCGACAACTCGGCCAAAACTGAACCGATTGCGATGAAATTTTCGTCAACTTTCGTAGAGAAACATCCATCAACATGTAAACATCACGCCACCTTCAAACGTCTGACTAATCGTGCGTAATTGGTGTTTGTTTTATAGCGTCTGCTACGCCTACGTCACTGCCTCGCTTTCGTTCAGTGATTTAGCAGTTAGTACCGCCAAATGGCTTACTGTATTTTGCGTAATATTACGCCGATTTAGCGTAATATTGCGCCAAGGGAGAATTCATTATTTTGCTAGCATAGAAAGTAGTTCTTGAAACTCGCGCAGTGATCCCATAACTCACAGAGTTATCCGCGACCACGTGGCTTACGAAGTGAGCAACGTTACAGGCCTCAATGGTAGGCCTATGATTACTTGTGTCTGTAAATAGGCCTAAAGGAAAATGTAGGCCTAAACAGGGGCGGATCCAGGATTTTCTCGAGGGGTGGGTTCTGGGCACCAGGACTCTCTTGTGCCTTCGCCGCGTGCCTCATAGGCGCTGAATTGGCGGGGGTCTGGGGGACCTCCTCCAGGAAAATTTTGAAAATTTGAAGCTCTGATCAGAGCTTCAAATTTTCAAAATTTTCCTGAGACACGATTTCCTGGCATCTGAGGTTGAGAAAGTCTTACACAAAATGTTTTTTGAACGGTGTGATCTTCCTGTTCTTACCAGCCAGCCCGATGCCACGCCTCTTAGACATTTCGAAATAGTGCAAGCATACACAATGCAGTAGGCCTACCAGTATAATAGTAAGGAACAGTTTTCCCAAGCAGGGGAAGAGAATTTCGTGGAATCATTGATGCAACGACTGTATCACCATGATTACGTCAAAGACACGGGCAGGCGCTACGCCACAAGCGAGATATTTGATGTTTAGAGAAAACAAATGTTATCTTTGGTCGCCGACGGGGGGGTTCCAACCCCCAGAACACCCCCTCTGTATCCGCCCCTGCTAAATTAAAAAGAAATTTAAAAGAAAGGAACAAATTGTAGGCCTTGGCTAGTCCATGAGCTCGAATTTAGGACTCAAAACAAACTTCCGATTCAGCAACAGTAGGTAACTTGCTAAATTGAACGTACGTACGTACGCAGCGCTAAGTTCAGTTCTTACGACGGATTTCATTGGCCGAGCAGGGCAGTACCACCAGGCGGCGATACTGGAACAGGACGTTGCAAGACATTGCATCGAACGTAGCTCCGTTCACTGTTTCATTGGCTGTCGTCATGGTGTAAGAACCCCGCCTATTTTGTTTGACTGACAGGCCTTCTTTACTTTAGTGAGGTGTGACTGAGGTGTATTGTTGTGGTCACACTGGTGAGCTATGATTGCACCTTTGTGGTCAGGCTGGGGTGTTCCTTTCTTTTCGTTGCACATGATGTCGATTACCATTTCATTATCGTCCTTTTGTAAAAGCAATAAGTGAACATTACGCGGCTCCCATGTCGTCTGTGAGTATGGCGGCAAGCCGAGCGAGAGCATTCGGAACACCTCGGGTCTTTCCGTCGTTGTTCGGGAAAGCCCCTCGGATGTCATACAGTCATTCGCGGAGCGATTCTGTACGTGATGACGACCAGAATTGTTAGGCTACCGCATCACTCATGACAAGTAGCCACCTCCGCGAACAATATAACACCTGCAAACCCTGTCTGTCTGAAGGCGTGTTTATCGCTCAAATATCAATAAATTGGTATATATTTGATACGCTTTATGTAAACTTGAAAGTGACACGCCAGTAATGTGGTTAATTACACATTTTGGTGATCATGCCGGGTAAGTGGGAAAGTAGCTCTCGCCGCTTATACGTATAATATACGTTGTAATGAAATCCCTCAAATTACTCGATAGAATTCACGTAAAACGCATGGACAGCATTGGATCAGTACACTATTGACATGATTGAGTACTAAAACACACAAAATGATCATATAATGTGAGATTTTCTTCATTTCAATACTATATATTAGCGAACTATTTCTTAGCGGAAGAACACTCCGCCAGTCTGCGTAATCGGCGCGCCGCATCACATATCCTTCCATTTCAATATGGCCGCTTATGTATGACATTAGAGATTGAAATCTGGCAAAGTTTCAAGCTCTAAGTTGAGAATGGAGCGAGAGTTGGAGAAGGTGAAGTTGTCGTTCTGAGAGAGGCCGAACCATTCACCGAGACAGCTTTAAGCATTGTTCACACTGCAGGCGCGGTGCGATGCGAAATTTTTCGTGCCTGATTGTTTCCACTGTTAGCCTATAGCTGTTCACATTGCGATGCGGTAGGGTAGGATGCGACGAGCGATTTCCACCGCCCCGACCGCTCGTACAGTATTTTTCCGCGTCGAATCGCCTGCCGCGTGAGGATACGAGCACAAGGCTAAAGCCGGTGACAGACTGGCGCGTACATGTACGCGCCGCGTCCTGCAGATGTTCCACCAGTTAGATTCTTCCTTAGGTGTTTCGGTCCGTGTTACCGCCTCCCCGATTGGTTGAACGCTTTGCGACGCGTTGCTTACGCGCCAGTCTGTCACCGCCTTAAGATTCCATTCACACGAATTTAGACTGGTGCGATGCCGCATCTTTGTCCGTGACTAACGTCGCGGAAACAAACAATGGTCGCCGCATCGCATAGCCAGAATTTCGGGTGAAGTTCATACTGCAGGCGCGGTACGACGCGGCGCGATCTGGACAAAGGAAGGATTACAGCCTTCTTACCGCATCGCGTCGCACCGCAAGTATGACAGCTTTAGACTTAACAGTGGAAACAAGCAGGCGCGAAAAATTTCGCATCGCACCGAGTCTGCAGTGTGAACAAGACTTCATCTGGCACAATTTGAATGACATGAGAGATGTCACTTCCGCTAATCATGACCACCCCACACAACCGCGTCGCGCCACGCCGCACTTGTCAAAACTGACAACGCATCGCACCACATCGCACCGCGCCGCCCGTGTGAACAAGGCTTTATGTCCTGTTCTGGAATACGCCTGACAATACCACAATGACCATGCTAACTGCCACAGGACTCCGACACTGATTGAGAGTTGAGCATTTGCAGGTTATGGAGTGTGAATTTAAATAGGGTTCTGTTTGAAAATGAAGTGGCATTCGTGGTTATTGAATTTAAATTTGGTTATGTCACCCAATGGCGCAGCTTGCGAAGTGAAAGAAATCAGTTTCGTCACAGTTCAATAACCTTCAACGTGGGCTGTGGGTGTAGGCTGACGCTATACACTTGCTGGAGACGATGGTCAGTGAAGGGGCGGTCCCAAGGCAATGATGACATCACAAGCCCCATTCAGAAGCTCACACTGTATTCATAATATTCAACCAATCACTGGTGCCCTACGATGCTTTCATGGACATAAGTTATACGTTCCGTCCGTTCAATTTAGCAAGTTACCTAGTAGGACCTAGGCCTACGTCCGGATTGTACGCTTACCGGATCAGCCCTCCTCGGCGTCAAGGCCGAAAATGGGCAGGGGCGTCACGTATTTAGGAAAAAACAACGTAAGCTCCTACTGATAGACCTACTGAGATTCAACTGTCAGCTATCTTACCCCATCTGTGGTTCTTGCAACAAAACTGCAGAAGAGAGCTCTCACTTAGGGCGATCGCCACATTTTGCCTTGACACCCCAAGATCTACGGCCCCACCAAGTGAGTTGAGCACCGCCCCAAAAACACACTGCATGAATTCTCTGCCGGTATCACTATATTTACATAGGCCTACCTCTTATGCCTCCCGCTCCATGCATCATCGATCGATGGGCCTGTGCGATTAGGCCTACCATAATATATACGCATGACGTCATGACGCTACCTGTAGACACAAACATAGGCCTATTCGCCCGGCAGCACTCGGAAAAATTAAAAGCCCCACTCACAGCAGACGTCGTCATAAGAAATCAATATTACTCAACGACGCACAAGAGCGGACGACGTCATCACGACACTGCGCATGGCGAGTGGGGCTTTTAATTTTTCGGGTTTTCCCGGCGATGTTTCACTTTTGCCACTTGTTTCAGGATTGCCTCGCCAAAGTCAGTATTACCGCATTCACATCAATTTTCGTCTGTTTTGGAGGTGGGTACATGCTATACAAACAAAATAAGGATTACCTAGGTGGGCAGCTGATACTGTACCTTCAACAAAGGTGGTTTATCAAGGCAATTTTGCATCGAATCGAGAAAAATATGCTCGATTTTACAGATATTAGCAATAGTGAACACTCCCTCAGCGGAAGTAACTGACCTCGTCCCGAGGTGCCGCACATGCATTGGGTGTATGTTTCTGCATAGGCATCGAAAAAGGTACCATGCTTCCCGGTTTTCCCCACAACATTACGCCAGGCGTAATGATTACGCAAAATACAGTAAGCCCCGCCAAATACCGCGGCTGACACGTCGTAGCGCTGTTCATACCTTTGCGGGTCGATTGCTATTACGTCACATGATTTGATACCTATGTTGGTTGAAGTCAAGTGAAAGTCATAATTTTGCGGCACTGGACACATAAGGTGGAATCCGCTCCGGCCATTTTGACTAATTTGCAAGTCTAGCGAAAAGGTGGTGGCTTCACAGTCAGTTTCGCCGCACAGAAAACCCTGTCCACATAATGCGGCACAACAGCACATAACAATGCACTAACGGAAAAAGATATGTTCACCCGGCCAGAAATATTATTTTCCAAGTAAATTATAAAGGTTCTTTGTTAAGCCTGCCGCACACGGGAGCTAACTGCTGAGCAAAAAGTCTCTCGAGACCGTTTGCTCAGCAGTTAGCTCGCTGTGTGCGCCTAATTTTCGGTGAGTTTTCTGCCTCGCAAGACGTTGAGGCGAAGATCAAACATGTTTGATATTTTTCGCCTCGAGAGGCAAAAAACTCACCATGTGCGCACTACTTGAGCTACGTGCTGAGGGAAGAAATTCAGGTAGCCAATCAAAACGCTTCCTCCGTTCAGATGATTTCAAGATGGCGGCCCCCAGCGGAACAGACATGCTTGAAGCTGATGTCAGTGATGAAGACACTGAATTAGAAGAAATGGTGTTACTACTCATTTTACTGATTAGGCGTCGCCGTCGCCGGCGTTCTAGAATATGTAGGACAACGTGGACGAGGCCGTGGCTACAGAGAAGGGTTGGGCAAGGCGTTTATGCCAACCTTCTTCGAGAGTTACGCCTAGAAGACCCAGAATCCTTTCGGCAGTACCACCGACTGGATCGAGAATCTTTCGAGAGGGTATTGGCCCATCGATCCGCAAGGCTGATACCATGATGCGGGACAGTATTACTCCTGGAGAGAGAGACTCGCCATTACGCTCCGATTCCTAGCTACATGTTTTTGTAATTAGAATATAATGCTATAAATTAAATGTGTAATTATTGCTATAGAAACTGCATGGGAAACTGCAGTGTACTACCATACCATATGGCCAACAATATGCCCACTATTCCCATAGCCTTTTGCCCTATATTTGGACCTAGACCAAGCACTAGGTCTACAGCAAAGATGAGTAGTAGTAGGCCAAGCTGAGGGCATATGGTACCGTACATTTAATCCTTTCTCGTCCTCACATTCGTGACATTGGGATTTTTCTATATTTTCAGGTGAAACATTTCGAAGCCTGTCTTTTCAATTCAGGATTGGAGAAAGGACAGTGTCAAATATTGTTGATGAGACATGCCAAGCCTTGTTCAGTAAAATGAAGGAACATTACATGAAGGTATCAATGAATTGCATTTTATTCAAACACTATGTAGCAGTACACTTTCAGTGATTGTCCTATTCACTTTCTTAGGCAAGATCAGGCCTACAAGTATGCACTACAGATGCTACAAGTGATTAGATTTAATGCAGTTTACGAAAATAAATGATATGTGTCTATTGGTTCACGTAGTGACCATTATTTTCATACCGGTTTTGCCCGATTCACTCTTCGATCGCGTGGTTATTCACGTTAGCATAACCAGGGCTTCGCGCTCACGAAGGAAACTTTCATTGTGATGCTGAAGATTGGAACCCAATAAAATCGGATAACCTTCGATAAAGATGAACTTTTAGTGAATAACCTTAATAAGTCAAAAGTAAATATACATTTGCTGCTTCGGATTTCTTCTGGGACCGTAATATTCGTTAGTTGACCTAAAAATTGCATTTAATGCCCAGTGCATTCGCCATATCCAATACATGGCAGAATAACACAGGTAGGACGAGCCTATTATTGGAAGGCGTAGGGGTTTCAGGATAAATCAACATCATAAACGAATTTGCTGTTTGCGTAAAATGATACATTTTGTGGGAGAAAGGTTACAATAAACTAATCGCTTTTTGAGAGAAGGTATGAATTATTAATGTAGATAACTCTTATGAAAGGCCTAGTTAGAAATCAACACGCCTTGCCTGCCTCCCCTGTGTTCGTGGCTGCAAGCCCAAATTATCAGCTACGAGACCCGACCGTCGTTTCCCCAGTACAGAGCATTTCTTGCGGCCCCGACGGTCGTATATGCTTGCAGAATGATTTTTTTCTTCGTACAGTGACCGGCGTGATGTAAAATTTTCTCAAATTTTCTGCACCCGCGTAACTTCAACAGTGCGCAATGCAAAGGTCTAAAATGATACTAATAATCGGAATGGTCAGTTTAATTTTTTTTCTTTGACGAAGTCCATTGTCCCCATGCATATTCTCCTTTTACAGTTAATATTGACAGCTGCTGCCTGATGAAAAAATATTTTTCAGAGGTCTAGGGGGCCTAAATTTTTTTCATCATTCCGGCTCAAGAATGCAATGTTTTGTTGACCATTTTCTGACAGTCACGCGGGGTTGATATTGATAACAAATCGACAAGAAAAAATAAAACTACAAAAAAAATGACAGAAAAAAGCAGCTGTCCTGACGGGATTCGAACCCGTGGTCTCCAGTTTGATAGCCACGCATGCCAACCACTAGGCTGCTGGGACCTATGCGTTCATTTGGGGGAATCATTAGAGTTTGCTCCGTCGCGTAGGCCTAAATCTCGTCGGCTCCCCAAGAATTTTCATAAATTGGAGACACGACTGATTAGAGTTGTCCTCTGAACGGAACAGTTCAATGTTCCAACTGTGCCAGATTATAAGGGTATTGTAGACTAATCCCCCCTAATGAAATGCCTGAACAACCATAGCGAAACTGACGCCAATTAAAATACTTTACATGCGGTTACAAGCTTAAGCTGGAAATCATGGGTGATCAACATTGAGTTGTTCAAATTGGCCAAATGACTGCATTGCCAATAGGAAAATTATGTTTACTAGTGGATTATCGTTACAATGAACTGTGCTGGGAACGTTCCAGGCATTGTTTGATTGTGGTGCGCTCAGAACAGTTCCGATAAGAACACTCGGGAGCAGAACAGTTACTGTGCCGGTGTGAAAGGAATCGAAGTCCCCTGGTATCAAAGTCCGGTGTGATTGGTCAGCGAGGGATTAGAATATATGGCTGGAGAGACCATGACCATTCAAATATAACCTTACAATAGCGGGCTATTGTTTTGCGGATCTGCATTCCGAGGACGCTGATTCCTGTCACACCGCCAGGTGTCATGGATAGAATTATCGCATATCATGGATGCAGTTCTCGAATTTGGAAATGATCCCTTCAGAATTGCTGTGAGGCTTGGCGGTGAATTCGACCTGACATATCATGCCCGTCGAATATTAGTATATCAGAGAATATTAACCCCATTCGTAACAGCTTGAAAAGTGAGTGTCCGCCGCGGAAGCGCCAAGGCAGGTGTAACGTTTTTGAGCGTTCCCCATCTGTGAGTGTTCCCCTGCTATTGTCTGACGGAATAAGCCGCGACTCGACAATGGAGGACACAGAGAGAAACGTGTCGATCTATCTGCCAGTGTTTCCAGAACAATAGGGGGAACACTGACACACGGAAACACTGAAAAACTTCACACCTGATCCAGGTTGGGGGGGGGGCGTACCCTATTTTTGGCAGAGCAGTGATTTTTTTTAGCAAAAAAAATTAATCACATAAAAATTCAAGTATTTTGCTCTCAGATGCCAGGAAAATGCATCTAAAAGCACTTAATTGTCAATTTTTTATGAGGGAGGGCCCCAGCCGTTTGGGCTTCTGCTATACATGTAGGTGCTCACCACCTCCGTCAGGCGACGTCGAGCTACATGTACCCCCACTTTCTGTCAATCCGGGATCCGGCCGTGATAGCAGCAAGAGATCGCGTGGGTGATCACCTACCTCCAGTCTAGATCCCGAGAGAAGGTATGCTTAAATAATTTTGAAAATTTGAGAAACACAGAAGAACTACATTATGTTTGCAGGTTACAAACCCGAGCTGGTTGAGATTCTAATCTCTGGCGCTTGGTTTCTAGCAATGCCCCTTAATCCGTCATTCAACAATTAAGTGGATACTTTTTACAGGGGGATACTCTTTACTGTTACACCGGTAATACTTCACTATTTGCACATGACTGGACTGTGATTGATAAAATGTGTGTGTAACAGAATCCACTTTAACGACCTCATGGTTCATTCCTAATCTTATTAACAGCCAAGTGCAAACTAGTTTGTGGTGAAAGACTTATTATGTAATACCATAGTCAGATTACATTGAGCAGTTGGAACTCTGGAACAGTCCCGTTCAGACGACAACTCTATTGAGATTTCAGTCCCGGTTCCACAAGGAAACTCCATGAATTGGAGACCCGACTGGTTGAAGTTTCAGTCGGGTCCGCAAGAAAATTTTATGAACTGGGAAACCGACGGTCGGGTATATATCCACTGCGTTTATTATCACTGCAGTAATATTTTAGTTCAAATTGATATTACAGGGTGATCCAAAAAGCGCTCTATTTACAATTTCCTCTCAAATTTGTGTTTTACAACATTTCGCCATATTTTTAAGGTGGGGTCGAGAGTATAGGGGCCTACCTGGGCAATTCTTGTGGTAACATCATTGAATGTAATTGGAGGGGTGATTACGGGGCAGCGCCCGAAATTCGCCAAGGCCTACTTTGCATCATATTGGTTATTTGTATGAAAAATGAAGAAGGTGAAGTTGCCATTCATGACGCTGTTGACCACACCAGAGTAATAACGAGGGCTGGATGCGAATTTTTTTCGCATGATAGTTGGTATACAGTTTGTATTTTTCAACCAGTCAGATGTCAATATGACGTACACTGTTTACATCATGAGTCTATCTTTGGATATCCACGTGGTGTGCATAATGAGGTCAAGCATGTCATTGGGGTTCCCAGTTGGTGACGTAATCTTGTTTCCCAAATATGGCATAATTTGTTTATTGTCGTTACAGAATAAAATACAGATTTTTCGCTTCCATGTAGGCCTCCTTATAAGGGGTTAATTATAGGGTTATCGAGTAGCAGTGGGGTTCGTAGGGTTAGCCCCCCGCAGGGGGTTAGGATCAGGGGGTAGGGGTTAGGGCTCGTGTA
>NMRB01000649.1:233278-244943 GCA_002633025.1 Notospermus geniculatus
CAATTCCCAGAATTCCAACATAACTCAACAAACTAGATCACATTTTCATAGTCACAGTTCAATCAGCACAGTTCATCTACAAGTCCTATGTTTTGTCACATTTCATTCATATTTGTCACATTTCATTATATTTGTATTCTCACTTTTACCTTATTAACCCCCTTCAAACCAGCACTGTCCAAATTTAACTGAAAACACAAACTGGATAGAATAAGTAAAAATAAAATAAAACAACCAACGAAAACCCCACTTCTTCACAGATAGTCAGTGTACAGTTTGTCAGATGAGATTCGGCCAACTTCGGAACAATAAGGTGCAGAATGTCAGATAAGACAAAACATATGAATGTGGTGAATGCTGTCGGATAAGGCCGTGAACTATCATGTGATGATTGTCGGATAAGCCAAAACATATAAGTGTTGGAAATGCTATCGGATAAGGAATTTAAAGCTGACCTACCCCGATCACCGGGGGTAGTCGGGGGCACCAGACTTTTAGTTAGAAATGCTAATTCTGCATTGTGTTCGCCCATTTTTTGTCTACAAACTGGCAACTGATTGCCCGTTTCCTTTCAATATTTTGTGTTGGTTTTTTGGTCGCCTCTTGTGCTTGAAGTGCCATTAACTCAGGGCGAACGTGGGTTGCACTCCTTCGAGACTTCAACACGCGTAGGCCTACATTTCATCATGTTCTGCTGGGTTTTTTATGTTCATTACCGTGACTCCCTGAATGAAGGTAGAGAGACAGAACATGGTGGCGCCAGTAAACGAATGTCCTTGCCAAGTTTCCAGACTGAATCTTTTTGCAAGTCTTCATAACTGTAACACTTAGAATGAAGGTGGACACAGAACAGGGTGGCGCCAGTAAACGAATGTCTCTCGCATGTTTTTCAGACTGATTATTTTTGCAAATCTTCATTACCGTGACACTCAAGAGTGAACGTGGGGACAGAACAGGGTGGCGCCAGTAAAAATACCTGTCACAAGATTGCCACACATTATCTACCAATATTATTGAAAATACGTCAATGCACATTATGTCGGATAAGATGTACAGTGAGATGTACAATATGTAAGGATAAGGTGTACAATGTGTCGGATAAGGCGAAAGTGCACAGGACAATGCACAACTTGTCGGATAAGACCAGTCAGTGACTCCCGTGATCTCGGTTTCTCCAGGGCGGCCCTGGGCTGCCGGAGAAAACCGAAGCCACGGCAGCATTTAGGGGAGAGAATGCGGTCATCATTACTGTGATCTCCGGGGCTCCTGACCCGCCCTGGGCTGCCGGTGAAAACCGAAGTCACGGGGATAGCTTAGGGGAGAGAATGCCATCCTGACACCGTGGTCTCGGTTTCTCCAGAGAGGCTCTGGGCTGCCGGAGAAAACCGCAGCCACGGTGAGCATTTAGGGGAGAGAATGCGGTCCTGACTCCCGTGATCTCGGGGGCTCCGGACTTGCCCTGGGCTGCCGGGGAAAACCGAAGCCACGGGAGCGCTTAGGGACCGAATGCGACCCTGACGTCCCTAAGCTCGTGGCTACAAACCCGCCCTGAGATGATGGAGAAAACCGACGCCACGGGGAGCATTTAAGGAAGAAAATGCGGTCCTTACTCATGTGATCGCGGGGGCTCCTGTCCCGCCCTGAGTTGCCGGAGAAACCGAAGACCATTTCAGTGCAATAAGTCAAACCTGCACAGGAAGATGCATAATTTGTCGGATAAGACAATATTATTACAGTGCACTAAGTCAAACGTGAACAGGAAGATCCACATTTTGTCGGATAAGGTGTACAATGTGTCGGATAAGGCGGAAGTGCACAGGACAATGCACAACTTGTCGGATAAGACCAGCCATCCTGACTCCCGTGATCTCGGTTTCTTGAGAGCGGCCCTGGGCTGCCGGAGAAAACCGAAGCCACGGCAGCGTTTAGGGGAGAGAATGCAGTCATGTTTCCCGTGATCGCCGGGGCTCCTGACCCGCCCTGGGCTGCCGGAGAAAACCGAAGCCACGGTGATAGCTTAGGGGAGAGAATGCCATCCTGACACCCGTGATCTCGGTTTCTCCAGAGCGGCTCTGGGCTACCGAAGAAAACCGAAGCCACGGTGAGCGTTTAGGGGAGAGAATGCGGTCCTGACTATCGTGATCTCGGGGGCTCCGGACTTGCCCTGGGCTACCGGGGAAAACCGAAGCCACGGGAGCGCTTAGGGACCGAATGCGGCCCTGACGTCCCTAAGCTCGTGGCTACAAACCCGCCCTGAGATGATGGAGAAAACCGACGCCACGGGGAGCATTTAAGGAAGAAAATGCGGTCCTTACGTGATCGCGGGGGCTCCTGTCCCGCCCTGAGTTGCCTGAGAAACCGAACACCATTTCAGTGCAATAAGTCAAACGTGCACAGGAAGATGCACAATTTGTCGGATAAGTCAAACGTGCACAGGAAGATGCACAATTTGTCGGATAAGACAATATTACTACAGTGCACTAAGTCAAACGCGCACAGAAAGATGCACAATTTGTCGGATAAGACAACATTATTTCAATGCAATATTCTGAATGAAATTTCTGTACGTCTCCTTTATGGGATGAAAAGAGAAAGGAATAGCGGAGCAGCCAATCAACAGTCAAAGGGGAGCACTTGGGGACCGAATGCGGTCACGACGGCCCCGATCACGGGGGCCCCGTGCAGACTGGTGACGGGGCCCCAGGGTCGCCAGGGACAACCGAAACCACGGGGAGCATTTACGGGACTGAATGCGGTCCTGACGGCCCCGTGACTGGTGACGGGGCCCCCGGGTCGCCGGAGACAACCGAAGCCACGGGGAGCACTTACGGGACCGAATGCGGTCCTGACGGCCCCGATCACGGGGGCCCCGAGACTGGTGACGGGACCCCCGGGTTGCCGCAGACAACCGAAGCCACGGGAGCACTTCCGGGACCGAATGCGGTGACGACGGCCCCGATCAGTGGGGCCCCGTGACTGCTGACGGGGCCCCGGGTCGCCGGAGACAACCGAGGCCACGGGGAGCGCTTAGGGACCGTATGCCTCCCTGACATCGCCGATCTCGGGGGGCCCCGTGACAGGGGGCAATCATCGCCGCGATTCTCGACGTCAATGCCCTGAAGCCTAGGCCTTGATTCTCTAAAGTACGTGTCGGGCAAGGATTTTCGGTTTTGAGACCTTACCCTGCACTCTAATAACATTTTGAAAATATCCGTACCGTATTAGTCAATCAATACAGGGCAGCTTTAAGTACCCATTTTTATGAAAACAGGACAGTGTACAAATTGTCGGACAAGAGCACAACTTAGGCAAATGAGATGAGCGACTTGAACAAGACCTGAAGAAGCAGAGTTTTTGCAACGAGTATGTGAGGGAGAGAAGGCCTGGCCAGGCCCTACGGGCCGACGCCAGTTGATTGAAAATCGGGCCTAGTTGAGTTGCCCTAACCACCTAACCCTAACTCAACAAATGACAATCGGGCCTAGTTGAGTTGCCCTAACCACCTAACCCTAACTCAACAAATGACATTTTATTGTACACTTTGTCGGATAAGCACTTTGAAATTTCATCTGCACATGAGAAAGCAGAGCTTTGGCACCGAGCACGTGAGGGAGAGAAGGCCTGGCCAGGCCCTAGGGGCAGACGCCAGTTGATTGAAAATCGGGCCTAGTTGAGTTGCCCCAACCACCTAACCCTAACTCGACAACTGACATTTTATTGTACACTTTGTCGGATAACTTACTTTGTGTCTAGAGGGTCTAAAACCCCGAGATAAGAACGGGACTGGTTGCAGGCGCATGCCCGGCAAGAGAACTTCCTAATGCACCCTTCAAAGTTCTCTCATTTTGATCTATAGGCCGTCGGGAGGCAACCAAAGAACTTCATCAAAGTCCGATTCTAATGAAATTTTTTTGTGACAAAATGTCGGATGAGAATCACCAAAATGCCAATTTCGACCCCTTCCCAAAGGAGTAAAAGGACGCCACTGGAGGTGCGTAGGCCCCCTGTGGGGCCCTCCAGATCCCCGAAGAGAAAGTTCAAGAAATCTCAAAGGATAGTGGTATACTCTCTTAAAACTTTAGTTGTGTCGTGCGAAAGTTCGGACAGATTCCAAGCAGATATGAAGGGGGTAAGGGGGGTATAGTCCTACCCCCTCCTCCTCCCCCAGCCCATAACTCCCAAACTACAACGCAGGCGAAAGCCCCCCAACCCCAGACGAGCTTAAAATGCCTCCCAAAATGCACAAAAGGAGGTTAGTTTGAACCCTGTAGCCCTTAGGGTTAGCTTATCTGACATTTTGGCAAAAATGTGTCTCATTTCCTTCCTGTTGGGTGGAAGGGCAAACTTTGGCCCTCCCTGGATAGAGGGACTCTTAGAAAACCCTTTGGCAGGGCGCCAGGGGGATTCTCCCTTATCCGACTTAATTCTTCAGTCTTTAGTTGTCAAGAAGTCAATCTCCAGAATTCACGAATTTTCGACCCCAACCGGGGTCTTTTTCTATTGGAACTTTACAATCTGAAACTGTAGAAAACTGAGCTGAGCTGAAACCCGAATGTAGAACTAACACCTGTTTAGACAGGATGAGTGAGCAATTAAGGAAAGAATAGTGTCCAAGCACCACGGATGGTTGCTGGACCTAATTAAGAGAGTGGATGTAATTAAGGAAAGAAAAGTGTCGAAGCCCCACGGATGGTTGCTGGACCTAATAAAGAGAGTGGATGTAATTAAGGAGAAACTGATTTAGCTGAAGGAAAAGGGTTTAATAAATATGACACGTGTAATACATAACAAGCACAAAGCGAAAAGATGCACGAAGGGTAACACAAAGTAAAAGAATATAAAGGAAGTCAACTCCAGATTTGTAGGAAAAAACCAGAATGGATAATGCAAATCGCTGAGCAATGAGAAGAATAGGGCGAGGAGGAATAGAGCAAAGGGGGAGAGGGAAAACAAGGCCGAGACCAGACGGGGAGCCACGTGCCCTCCACAACTGGAAAACCTACAACGAAATAGGCCTACCAGGGGGAGAGAGCGAGAAGAACACGAATNAAAAATGTGTGGATTTTTTCAATTGGTTAGAACTGACATTTGATATTTTATGTGCAAGTAGGCCTACATGCATGCTGTAAATCTGACATGTCTGAAAAGGCTCCTGTGAAAACCACAAAGCAGGGCCTTATTTAACTTTTTGGTCCAGGGGGCAGAAGCCTCTCAGGGGGGCAGAAGACCTCTTTTTGCCGTTTTTTGCCCAAAATCTGCATTTGGTTGGCTCAGGGGGGGGGGGCAACGGCCCTGCAAAATTATGTAGTGAAAAACTGTCCTGGAAACAAAGAGTCCTTGTTACATTCTCTGGGAATTGATTTCGTGTCATGCACCATGGAACAATTGAAGCGTAGGCCTAGTTTTTACCGGGGGACGTTTTTCACTGCTATACCGGTATCTTCCCTTGGGTATATATTTATTTACAGCGTTTTAGCCAGATTACATCGAGTTCATCAACAAACATTAATGGCAGCTGCTCTCCATTCGTCAACACAGTGCATGCGGCGTTGCTATGGAAACTGCGTCCTGCTGCTCATTCGCGTGGGTTGCGAGGTATCAGTGGCAATAAGTACAAGGTAGGTGTGGTGAGGAGGGGGGAGACACTCCTGGCTGATGAAGCCACAGAACAGACGTTAATATCTCCCTAATTAAACACACCACCGCCATTTCCAATAGGAGCTGTCAGCAAGTTGACCACTAGGTGTCACTACGGCCCAATTCAATGCAAATATAGCGGACCCAGTCATTATTGGTCGAGCAGCAATCACGTATATTTTCCTGTACATTGGTCCGCTAGAACTTTGCTGCCATCTGTTGGCAATATGCGCGGCTGACTGCTCCTATTAAAATAGTCAAATCTCCCTGTCGAAAGCAAAAAAAGGACGCGTCGGGAGTGACGAAGATTGGGACATCGACGAAAGGTATCCAGGGGTCCACGATTTCGGAAAAGAGGGGAGACGCACTGTGCTCAAAATCTGCGGTGAATTTCAATGATTTGCTCCACTATCACTGCCGCCCCGTTCCCGTTTTACAAATCACAATCATTCTACTTCGAACCCATCCCTGACCGTATCCTGCCAGTTTCAAGCTGGTAACCATGGCAACCGGTGTGACAATAATGAAGCTAAACCAGTTGGGAGAAGAATGGCCATTCGGTCATTGCGGGACTAAGATGAAAGGCATGCGGTCCGTGCTCCGCGGAGCACTAGGCTAGTTTCAAGCTCCGCCGCCTTCAAACCCGTGGCGCCACAGTGTAGAGACAGGAACCAGTCTAAAGGGCGGCGCACACGAGCGACAATTTTGACCGATTTGTCGGCCGACTTGGCTTCCGACCGCCAAAGCGACAAGATTTGGCACTTCTGATTGGCTGATGTCTAGTCGCACCACCAGTCTCGTCGGCGGTCGCCCAGATTTAGTCGCTCGTGTGCGCCGCCCTTAAGGTGCGTTTATACACAGCGCGACCGCGACAGCCGCATTGGATTGATCAATTGTAAAATAAATGGTAACGTTTATACACAACGCGACCGCGACTGCGACCAAAATTTTGGTCGCGCGACATGCCGCAGAGATTGCCTCCAGAGCGACACTTTTTTTAACCTCGGCGGTGACCGCGACGTCTATCAGCTGGTCTCCGTGGCGCAATCGGTTAGCGCGTTCGGCTGTTAACCGAAAGGTTGGTGGTTCAAGCCCACCCGGGGACGTTTTTTTTTACAAATTTTCGTAAATCCTTTTTTTTTACAATCGCTTTTACAATTGATATTGAACGCGACTTTCCTCCAAGGGTCAGAATAGTTACTCGGTCATTGGGAATATGTCAAGGCATGAGGTCCGTGCTCCGCGGAGTAGACTGGTTTCCATCTCTGGCGCCTCCCAACCCGTGGCGCCACTGCTATCGAGACGGGAACTAACCTCTAAGGTGACCGCATGCGGTCAGCCGGTCTCCGTGGCGCAATCGGTTAGCGCGTTCGGCTGTTAACCGAAAGGTTGGTGGTTCAAGCCCACCCGGGGACGTTTTTTACAAATTTTTGTTTTTTTTTGGAAATACTTTTGTTTGGTGGATTTTTTTTCAGTTGATTTGCGCCGACAGTTTATTTTATATGATTATTTTGATTTGATGCTTCATGTATTTTACGTGATCCGCACTTTATACCAGCACAACGCGCTAAACCTTGCTCTCAAATGTATCCTCTCTGTTGATGGCCGCTAACGGTTTATCGGCCGTGCTACATAACTGGACATACTTCCATTTGCTTCAAATGGTTAACTCCACCAAATGGATCGCTTATAGGTCATCAGGTCCTTAAACCAATTACTTGTATTCAAATTATCGGTGAACTAAATGCCTCCTAATTAAATGTGACCTCGCCGTACACCCACGATAGACCTGAAAATCAATTAATACACCCCAAAGTCAACGTCCGCAGCAAAACTGAAGCACGTGACGTCACCATGGGGATTACGCCTCCTCCCCCCCCCCCCCCCCCNTGCCACTTCTGAGCGCATTCCAGCTTGACTATCTTATTTGGGATTTAGAATAGAGTAAGCCGGTATAACGTTTACGTTTTAGCGGGAATCTAAACGTCCCCATTACTCCTCGAATGGTTTCACGTCAAATGTTTGCACCAAGATCTCCCGCCTCATTTGTCATCAAATATTAATGGCTGCAACGCCTCACCTTGCCAGGCGTGACCTGGTTGCCATGGTAACGGGCGAAGGGATGCTCTGTAGTGTAGGCAACGAGAGAATGCTGGGAACGCAGTTCAGAGGAGTCTGGGTGGGTGGGAGACTGATGATGACTGATGTAATACAGCTTGGGCTGCAACACATCGGGGCATCCTCCCACAGCAGGGGTTTTTACCTCGCTCCTCTTCATCCGCTCACGGTGACGAAGGGAGCGGGCAGTAAAACGCCTGATATTCTCAGGATGGATCGGGGCGGTGAATGATGTCCAGAGCCATTAGTTTCCTAGCCCAAACGACGTGCGTCTGTGATTGGTTGACGATGATTGGCCTCAAATATGACGTGAACGATGATTGGCCTCAAATATGACGTGAACGATGATTGGCCACCACATTCGTCCGCCCCTAGCGGTGGTTTCACGAACCAATCCAACGTGAACTGAAATATCGTTTGATTTGCTGGTCAAATATGACGTGAACGATGATTGGCCTCAAATATGACGTGAACAATGATTGGCCACCACATTCGTCCGCCCCTAGCGGTGGATTCACGAACCAATCCAACGTGAACTCAACTCTCGTTTGATTTGCTGATCACGTGACCGAAATGATAGGATACATTGCAGGCAGGGGATAGCACACATTTTTGAACCACGGTCATAAATTCTTTTTTCTTTTCAAAACATGGCTAGCGCGAGGGAAAAACGACATAGAGTAGGAGAGGTTTCCCATACGCCATCCTCTGTTGGTTGGAATTATTGCGTCCAATCATAGCTGGCCATGGTCTCATTTCTTAAAGGACCACGGTATCGCCACTTTTTCTCGACAGCCAGCGCCACCGTGCCACTCTCCAACCCAGGGACTTTACGTTGTCGGCGTCGGCGAATGGACCCGATTTACTAAGTAGGCCTACATTTTGTAATGCATTTTTGTAGTTCGTGTTGCTGCCGCTAGGTGACTCCCACTCCCTTTCGTCGGCAGTCAAATTACCCATTAGCGTTCGCACACCGTGGTCCTTTAAAGACTCTCGATAGAAAAGAAAAAGCGTTCCTACGAAATACACAGCAGGGATGGGGAGGAAAGGGTTACGGCCCCTCATAGCATCCACCCACCGACCGACGCACGTTCCAGTTTGCACTGTGAGCGAACCGACCATAAGTGAAATAACCCGAGGAATTATGGAAATTCGACTCAATTTCTCATTAGTTCACTCTCATGTCACACATAGAATTCAATCTCCACGCAGAGCGAATTCAATCTCCAGGAGGGTGTGAATTCAATCTCCAGGCAGGGAGATTGGTTCGGTCCGCTGCGTGGAGCGTAATCAATATTTACGGTGATGCTGCTGGCAATCTCCACGCAGATAAAATATCGTTTGTAGCACTGTAGCACATTTATCAGCTTATTACAGGCAGGTTTGTGGTCATGCAATGTTTGGAGAGTGAGCGATGCTGGCGAAGGTGTGTACCACACTCCATGCAGGTGTTGATGGCAGGTAACTAGATCTGTGAGCGTTGTGCTGTTTGATAACAAACGCTGCTTGGAGCGTGGAGGTTTAGCCAGATCTTGCTAGTTCAAGGTCATAACGGTTACAGTGGTGAGATATGGATGTTTATTTCATCAAACCATCACCTACATTTCATGGGATATATCACGAAATGGTGTAATATCTTAAAACGGATNGGGAGGGGGCCTGCGGGGTGAGTGTCCTGATACCGGTGGTGCCATCCAGGCAGGGAGTAGGCCTAATCCATTAAGCAGACTACTGCCATCCCGAATAGTGAAGAATAGCTAAGCGGTGTTTCAGGAGGAAAACTTTGGAGTGAAAACGGCACACCGGTACATGTAGAGGTCATACAGTGCTAAATGTCGGGGGGGGGCAAAATCCAGGGGCAAACCCCAGTCACATATCCACTCCGGGGCCCGTACGGCGAGTAAAAAGAGACATTTTAGCCAGTTTCTACGGTGCCCAGTTTGATCCAGTCTAATTTCCG
This sequence comes from Notospermus geniculatus, assembly GCA_002633025.1. Taxonomy (NCBI): domain Eukaryota; kingdom Metazoa; phylum Nemertea; class Pilidiophora; order Heteronemertea; family Lineidae; genus Notospermus; species Notospermus geniculatus. The sequence continues at coordinate 242,994 of NMRB01000649.1, forward strand.
CATATCTATTGAGGCGATTTCGGCATAATTCATCTTAGATCCGAGTTTCAGTCTCTGCAATCCACAGCAAGCCGCTGGGTGGGGAAAATCGTACGGCGCCCGGTGCATTTGTGACCTAGGCTTTAGAATGTAACAATAGGATCTTCCCCGGACAAGTTTTCCTAGGACATTCTTTCCCTTCACACCTGTACTGGGTTCAGATTCACGGGAATGGTAGGCCTAGTGTGACAACTGATAATGAATGACTAAATACGATGCTATTTGTTGAAGCGGAGATGACCCGGATTCATGGGATACTCCAATAGTTTCACATGAGTCATACCGTGTACATGTATCTGCTTATCAGCCACTGTTTATAATAAGTAGGTCAGTGGAATTCCCCTTCAGCTTTAAATAAACTTGGGAGTTCCCATGAAGAAAAATGCCTTAAAACCACACTTTGCAGGCCAAAAGTTGCACTTATTTTTGGTGCAAAACCATCTATGAGTGATACCCTATCCGTTGAACATGACCGTTATGCACTAAATACCACCGGTTTTCCGTGCATAGCGGACAAAGAATCGCACTTTCCCTTTTATTGTATAGATACCAATGGATAGCTAGTACATGCACTAAACCACTCACCTGCTGTCAAAAAAATTAATCCAAATATTCGGACTTTATTTGAGGTATTTGTCCAACTTTCTCACAAGATTGGCAAGATTTTCGTACATGACCGCCATGCTGACAAGGAAGTCGCACTGAATACTTTCCTCATCTCTGATTGGTCGAAATAAAATCCTGTTTCAGTCCAATTTAAAAGGAATTTATTTCGAGCAATCAGCGACGAGGGAATATTCAGTCCGGCATCCCCGTCAATATGGCGGTTCTAGGAAAATATGTTGCCAATTGGTTTGTGTCGCTCGTTATTTTTTCTTGATAATCTCAACCGGCAGTGCTGACGTGGACTATTCCATTATTCAGAGGGGTGATGGCGTGATTGTCGAAAAATCCAGGCTACCCACTAGCTTGATTTAAGGACCCTCACTGTAAGGTGGAAAATTAACATATGAGGTCATCCCGAACCCATCATTAAAACGATTAGGCCCATCATTTTGGGAGCGGATACATTCTTATCCTGACGCCCGACCGCGAACATCGCAAACACCACTATCATGACTGTAATGGGCGAGTCCATCGATGCCGCTGTGCTGAAATTTTAGAATCGAATGACGTCAGTCATCTAAGAATCAACCAGCGCCGGCAACAAAATTCGTAAAATGTTCAGTAGTAGAAAGAGGTGTCGCTTCAATCGATCGTGCACTCCCTCGTCTAGGGAAGAGAGACATCCAATCACCTTGTAGACTGGTACCCGGTCCCAACGTCATAGCTCAGGGAGAATGCGGCCATACTTGGCGGAAAGCTGCCAGGTTATAAATAGAAATGACGTCACAGAGGATCTACTCAGTAGTGAGAAATAATTACCTCACATCCCAAAATAGCTAACCAATCAACTGCGACGTTACAAATTCAAAATCAAAATGAACTAGCCAACCCACTGCATTGTTACATCAGGCAATACCGGTCCCTTTTTACCCTTCAGCTATGTTGGGACTGGGAACCAGTCTAATCACCTTGTGAAGTGATTGCAAGTTCATGAGCTATCTCTAGTCAAGATGAGTGAAACATGGGCAACTGGAATGTTACCCTTACTCTACATTATTGTGTATCTTCTAGAAGAAAGTGTTGTCATTCCAATCGACTGTGCTTCCCAGTATCTTGGGAAGAGAGACATCCGATTACCTTTGGAGTTACTGAAGTTGTTCGCTCGTGATCCTCCTGCCAGTCTGAATTAACAGAAAGTATAATATATTCCGATCAATCGATTAAACTGTATGTAATGTCAATGGAAATCTCATTCACCTTTGAGGAAAAAACGCATATACACTAAATGTTAAACAATGACCAAAC
>NMRB01000649.1:280247-294502 GCA_002633025.1 Notospermus geniculatus
CACACTCCTTCGCAGAGGTCAGTGCTCCACTACGTTACGCTATACTGACTCTGCCAACATACGGCCGAACTACTTCCAGATCCTCCGCGGCGCCCACGATTGGGCTGCCAGCACTGGAAACTCCAGTGAAAACGCTGAATTACAAGTGTTTTGGATGCCTCTCAACAATCCTTATTTTCTTTGGCCAGAAAGTTCAAACATTCAAGCTGTTTTGGTCTTAAAATCAACTGTTCATCGTATCTTTTCACACATCTCTCCAAAATCGGATCCATGCTGTCAAAACAGTAGCACGTGTCAATGTTTACAAACACGGAGATCATGTGCCGAGTATCTGGCCTCTGATTGGTCGAGCGCCGAGACGGCTCACGGCATTTGCTCGAAACTTTGCGCAGTAGTGCGCAAAATTCCTAACATCAAATTAATGTTTTCCTCCATATTATCCCAGTTTGTGGCTATAGAATGAAATAATAACGATTATCAAAGTCATTGGATGCGTTTCACGCTTTATTTTAATCTGGAAAGTGGTTTTGCAAGAATCTTGCAGAAGTGAAGAGGGCGTTTGTTTCCAGAGGCATTATTAGCGACGGCCATATTGTGGAGCGAAATGCCTTCTGGGAACGAGTTTGCTAAGCCGGATTCCCGGCTAGTGACGTCATTCTACAGCTCCAGGCAGCAAAGATGGCGAGCTAAATATAGACCAGCGGGCGCTATGATGGTTTTATGCATTTGCTTGCGTCTATGTCCTAGTATTTTTAATCAGGACAGTGTTTGGTCTAATGTGATTCATTTGGCGCCACTTGCCATTTACTTCCTTCGGTCATCAACATTTTTTACTTGTAAATTTAATTGTTTCGTGGGGTCAAATTATTCTAGATTGAGGACGGATTTTTTTTAAGTAGATGGGCAATATCTATGTCATTGCATGTCTAAGACATATTGTTGAACATATTCAAAATTCATGGGGGGGGGGGGGTCATTTTTGGGCCACCCGATATGTCCCAGAGGAAATTTCACGAAAAAAAAATATCATGAAGATATCACTATTTCAGAATATCATTCAAATGTGATTTTTGAAACCTTGAAATCTTACTTTTTCCATGAGCGGATAAGTACATGTTCTTCAATGAAGCACTTCATTAGATTGTTTTATTATTTCTCCAGAATCATCCAGCGGTTATATCAGTGACGGACGACTATCATAACCGTCGGCTTTCTCCAGTGTCTCCGAAGCTTCTGTCGGTGAAGGCACTGAGAAATGACTTTTGAGTCAGCGCCTGCCATGCCTGCAGTTATTTGTTACCTATATTATACCGGTACTAGTATATTTACCCGTGGGGTGGCTTATAGGTCGTGAACTTGGACGACAGATGAGCTACAGGGATGATGTTATGAGCGCGGAGTGCGCTATTGTATAGGCCCACCCTCTTCAGAAAGAAGACAGTCTCAGATAATTCCTCCAAGGTCGCAGTATCATGCTGTGCCAGTGACCTACCACAGGCTGATAAACAGGTATACACTGTAGGATTGATGTCAACATAGGCCTACCATGAATCTGGGTCATCTCTTGGCATTGTGACGCTGATTGAAAGGTTCGGCAAGCTCCGGCAATTTCCGTGAGTTTCACATGGAGACAAATTCCTGACAAAAATTGCTTCAAAGTTCACCTTCTCGGCAAATATTTGGACTGAGAATTGGTCATTTTGTGTATAGAATCGTAGTGAAAGGTTAGGCAAAGTTTCACAGTGGCAACATGTAAGGTGGCCATGATTTTCTTGGAACTCTATAGATTTAGTAGTATAGATTTGTGTTTGATATTTTTGCAACTGGTGTCCACAAAGTAAAGCACAAAAATCGACACACAAACTGATATAAGGAAATCGAATCCCAGAGGTTTAAGCAAATTTTCGACCCCCAACCGGCGTCTTCTTCAGGCTGGCACTTTTCCACACTAGATTTCAGAAGAAACTGAGCTGAATCCCAAATGTAGATCTGAAATACCCTGTACAAACTGGAGGTGTCAGCAATTAAGGAATGAATAGAGGCTAAGCCCCAGAAATTGGTTGCTAGACCTAGACCAAGAGTGTCTATAATTAGTAGAAAACTAATTAGGCTGAAAGAAAAGGAGTTTAATAACTTATGACCTGTGTAATTTAACATGAGCAAGAGTGACATGAAGGTAATGTATGACCATGACATGGAATGAAGAGGAGTGCAGCTATAGAATAGCACCTACACAATAAACACAGTATTGCATCAGAATAAAATGAATAGATAGAAAGAAAGACTAGGAGACTAGGGGCCGCATGCACCAACGAAGATTATCTTGAACTCAGGTTGAGCCACAACTTTTCCATTGTCACATCATACCCTGGCAAACCTGAACAAAAGCTGTGGCTCCTCTTCATTCCATGTCATTATCAATCCAACATGGCGGCGGCAGCAGGACACCTCTCATGAACCCTCCGAAATTCCCTATTCTAAATGGACATTTACTAGTATCATAAGTAAAGGAAGTGTGTCAGAAAGTAAGTTAGACGTCAAGCAACAGGATAGAACATTTCACAGCAAATAACCTGTAGGATATAGAGAGAAAATGGGCGTAGATTTGAACGTCTATAGGGCACGCATAGGCTTGCATACAATCCCTTGTGCATGGAGAAATGTGTCACTAGATGTACATGGCATAAAGTGTAGCTTAAGCCTTGCCCTTAGGACATATTTATTTACGTTACTTGTAATTTGCTGCTCTGTAGAAGCCAACCCCGGCCCACCCCCAATGCATCAAGAAGGAAGAGATGAAAGGCAGTTACACACTGGCCACACCATGACATTGCCAATGGACACGTATATCCACCATACTACGCCGCCATTAGGCCCTACTGCCACGCCCGTCATGGATCCATTCATAGACATTCAACAGGCCATTCACAATCTTACGCAAAGCATTCAAGCAATGAGACAAGACCTGTGTGAAATGAGAACAACGTTTGGAAATCGGTTAGACAAGATTGGCATGGAGCAATCCCAACTTAGAAACGAACTGGAAAAAGTGAAAATGGATTTACGAGAGTCAAAATCAGTAAATGAAAGTCTTGTAACTAAAATTGATGAGATGGAAGCATACAATCGTCGCCAGAATCTAAGGATTTTCGGTTTCGACCAAAACGACGAAAACGAGGATGAATGTAAACAACGTGTGATAGCATTCTGTAAAGACCGGTTAGACGTAACGGTAAATCCTGAGGACATAAATCGAGCTCACAAAGTGGGGAAGGTGGTCAATGGAAAACAGGCTGTTATTGTACAATTTGCCAAATGGGAAACAAAACGGACAGTACTTCAGAATTGCAAAAAACTAAAAGGCACAAATATTTCTGTGTCCGATGACCTTACCAAGAGACAATACATTGAGAAACAAGCCCAGATGACAACCTTCAAACAGCTGCGTCAAACCCGAGGGACAACTGATAAAGTATACTTTCGAGGTGCGAAGCTTTTTGTGAATGGGAAACTGTATAAACCCAGTGAACAGGCATAACGATGTGGCCAAGTCGGCACTCCGAGTATAGTTTCCGTTTGTGTCTGGAATGTGAATGGGTTGTCATCAGCCGGTAAATTTAATGATCCATTGTTTATAGAATACATCACGCAATTCGATGTCATTGGATTACTAGAAACTTGGCTTGAAGATAATGATGAGGAAACATTTGATATTCCGGGATATGTTAAACTACAATCTAACAGACCAAGGGCTTCTATTTTGGGTAGGCACTACGGTGGTTTACTGCTTTATGTGAGGTGTAGTCTTGAACCGATATGTGAGAGAATTGAGGTGAAATGTAAAGATATTTTGTGTTACAAGATAGGCAAAGAGAAAATAGGTACTGGAAACAATCTATTTCTGATGCTTGTTTACAACGCCCCGAGTGATTCTATATATCGTTTACGGATAAATAATTATGATGTTTTCGGCGATATCCAGAGTTGCGTTGCGATTCATCCCGGTAGTGACTTGTTGATTTTTGGAGACTTTAATGCTAGGACTGGTGGGATAACTGACGGCATGCTTAACACTCATGTGACAGAGGGTAATGAACCATTGACAAACATAGAGAGTGGCTCGGTTGAGACTCCATACAATAGAAATAATAGGGACTTAAAAGTGAATGCTTTTGGTAGAATGCTTTGTAATTTTTGTGCTGGTCTTGGTGTAGGTATTGTGAATGGGCGAGTAGGGAAGGATAAAAACATTGGCGATTTTACTTATATAGGTTCTCAAGGGCAGAGTACTGTGGATTATTTACTTTGTAGCTATAAAAATTTCAAAAATATCACAGATTTCGAAATTGGTCAAAGAACTGAATCAGACCATTTACCAATACAATTCAGTTATGGTTTATTTAATAGAGATGTAACATTGGGCCAAGGAGAGAGTATCCCTATGGTAACAGAAAATGGCCATGATCAGTTAAAGTGTATTAAATGGTCCGAACAAACGGGCAGGCTCTTTGAGGAGAAATTACATAACATAGCAAGAAAATTAGATTCAGAAAGTGAAGATTACGATAAGCACATAAATGAGGTTTTAGGGGAGGTTGCACAGGATTTGTTCGTGCCGCGCGGAAAAAATCCTAAATTAAATAAAACAGTGTGTGAACGTAATTGGAAAAGTTGGTTTGATACAGAATGTCGGAAGAAAAAGGTTGAGTTAACCAGGTTATTAAATAAGTGGCGAACTGAGAGAAATGAGAGATATAAGAAACAATATTTTGATGGAAAGAAAGAGTATAGGAAATTGATAAGAAAGAAAAGAAGAGAATATATGGAGAATAAAACAAGGAAACTGTTGATGATGAAAGGGAACCCTAGAGAATTTTGGCGGGAACTTAAGGGTAAAGGAGGTTCTCGTGAACTACCAAATATACCAATGGTAATCTGGACAAGGTATTTCAACGAGTTATTGAATGTTGATACATCACAGAATAAAAATGCTGCTTGGGTTGATTTTGTTAAAGGGTACTTGGTATGGTGGTGTAGAACATCGAATTTAGAAGACATAGAACCAATAACTGTTGTTGAAGTGGAACAAAGTATTAAGCGTCTTAAAGCGGGTAAAGCCTCTGGGATTGACGGTCTGCCACCAGAAATCTTTAAGCATTACCCTACCTTGTGGAGAGTATTTTTGACAAAAATGTTTAACTACGTACTATCTGAAGGACGCTATCCGGAAACATGGTCTAAGTCATTATTATGTCCTGTGTATAAGAAAGGTGATAGGAAAAGTGTTGATAATTATAGAGGCATCTCATTGGTGACCATCCTAAGTAAGGTATATACAGGCGTATTACTAGAAAGGTTAAAGGTTTTTGTTAAAGAACAGAATGTTATAGTGGAAGAGCAAGCAGGTTTTAAAAGCGGTTATTCAACAGTCGATAATATATTTATACTTAATGCTAGAATACAGGAAGCACTAGGAAAACGTAGAGGCAAATTATATTGCCTATTCATAGACTTCTCAAAATGTTTTGATCGGATCGACAGGAATCTCATGTGGTATAAGTTGATAAAATGTCGTATCCCAAGCTATTTAGTAAAGGCATTAATGGTAATATACAGCAGTGTTGTTATACAAGTAATAATTAATGGACAAGTTGGCGAAGGTTTTACTTGTAACACGGGTTTGAAACAAGGCTGTTTGTTGTCGCCTATACTCTTCCAACTGTTTACCAATGACATTGTGTTACATCTTAGCAAATCTTATAGAAGAACAGGTATTCCATGGTTAGACATCTTTATTTTAATGTTCGCGGATGATATGGTGTTATTGGCAAACAGCCCAGAAGAACTACAACTTTTGATAAACTCTCTTCAAGAGTACACTGAAAAATGGGGTTTAAGTGTGAACTTACTTAAAACGAAAATTATGGTTTTTCGTAAAACAGAAGAACTACTTGCAACTGAAAAGTGGTATTTCAATGGTGAAGAGATTGAAATTGTTTCCATGTATAAATATCTCGGTGTATATTTTCATTACAAAGGTAAATGGACCTATCATGCACAACAAACAGCAACTACAGCGTATAAAAGCCTTTTTAAACTTCAGAGCCAACTCAGAAGATTTCTAGATTTTGATATCCCGGATAAGCTAAGAATTTATGACACTTGTGTGACATCGGTATATAAATATGGATCTGAAGTGTGGGGATTCACTAAATCCAATGATATTGAAAAAGTACAAACTGATTTTTTAAAGAAAGTACTTTTAGTTAGATCGTCCACACCAAATAATGCAGTACGAATGGAATGTGGTCGCTTACCCGTGTGCAAGGAATTTGAAGTGTGTATAATTAAATATTGGCTTAAGATTCTGGATATGAGCCTAGAACGATACCCAAGAATGTGTTACGAAGGGCTAAAGCAGGCACGTGGTAAAAATTGGTCGAAAGATGTAAAAAATCTTTTATCTATCTATGGCTTTAGAGATGTCTGGGAAAACCAAGGCGTAGGAAATGGTAAGGCTTTTATAAGTATGTTCAAACAAAGAGTCCGTGATTGTTATCAACAAAAATGGGAAGAGGAGAGCAGAGGTATGAGTAGATTGAACCTGTTCACCGAGTTAAAATCGAATTATGTTATTTCTAATTATCTATGTATAGTGAAGGATGTAAAATTACGGGTAGCCTTAACTCGGCTTCGATGTTCTGCACATAGGTTGTGTATTGAAAGTGGACGCTGGCATAAACCTATACCAATACCTAGGGAAAATAGGAAGTGTGTTGTCTGTAACCTAAATGACCTTGAAGACGAGTTCCATGTTTGTTTGATATGTCCAGCATACCAAGATCTAAGAGAAAGATGGATACCTCGTTATTATAGATTTAGACCAAGTATGTACAAATTTATTGAATTGCTAAAATCTGAAAACAAACAAGTATGTACCAACCTTGGGCGCTTTGCTCATAGTATGTTTAGAAGACGTGAGGGTTTATTGTAGGGATTTCCTGTTGCCGCATTTATGTGAAAAACCTGTACTATGGGCCGACAGGCCTTACAGTTATTGTCAATAAATAATAATAAATAATAATAAGTTATTAAACTTCTTTTCTTTCAGCCTAATTAGTTTTCTACTAATTATAGACACTCTTGGTCTAGGTCTAGCAACCAATTTCTGGGGCTTGGCCTCTATTCATTCCTTAATTGCTGACACCTCCTGTTTGTACAGGGTATTTCAGATCTACATTTGGGATTCAGCTCAGTCTCTTCTGAAATCTAGTGTGGAAAAGTGCAGGCCTGAAGAAGACCCCGGTGTGAGCGCACTCGCCGACGGGACCTAGCGAGCCTTTGGTAGTCTAGGACGCCGCCGAGGGCCTCATCGCCTTTCTTTCCTTTTTTGTAAAATGTCTTAAAAAAGTAAATTATTGCTGTATATATGAATTTGGGATATTGTATCGCACAATATTATAAACACTCAAGCACAAATATCCCAACCTTATAAATTACTAACATTGTAAATATTGTAAAGTAAAAAATGGGTAAATAGTAATAGGCCTGCTTACCACTAGGGAGGGGTACACATACAAGCAGATGATTAGTGAACGGTGCTTTGTCTCCCCGTCCTCCTGGGAGACCTAACCAGTGCAGACGAAAGTCTGAACTTGACATGATGCTTGTAAAAATAAAAAATAAGAAGAAAAAGAAAGAAATATAATAAAAAATAAATTTAAAAAAAAAGACCCCGGTTGGGGTCGAAAATTTGCTTAAACCTCTGGGATTCGACTTCCTGTATTATATTTGCAACTGGTGTCAATAATATAAAACATGTAAATGTGTAAAGAATAAATTATAATGGCCTGCTATGGAAACTGTGGAAGTCATGGTCAGGTAAAGCTTCGATGAAATCACAAAATTTCTTATTGTTCACATTTTCATTTCGAACGCCGTATCCATGTACATGTAAACAGTCTAATAGTCAATGAAAAGTCCTGAAACGACCATATCTATAGTATGAGTGATATGACATGGAGTGGTTTCTCCTACCCTTTGATTGCCGAAAATATGCGTCATTTTGGATGCATCGGCTATTTTATGCAGACAATGACGAGGTCAGCATCGATGTAGGCCTACAGCCTCATACACTCTCAGCCAAAAAGGCTCTTTAGAGGTTCTTTGTGCCTCACCAGAGGAACCCCAAGGTTCTATAGAACCTTCCGTAAAGAACCCGAAAGGGTTCCTTATAGAAATTTTCCGTCGCCAAAGAACCCATAAAGGTTCCAGTTAGAACCCTTTTCTGAGGGAAAGGTTCTATCTAGAACCTCTAGGGGTTCTTAAACAATCCGAGAGTTCTCCTGGTGTGGCACCAAAGAACCTTTTTTGGCTAACAGTGTACACGTGACAGTTGGTGAGTGGAATAACGATGACACAATGAAAAGTTTTGAAAAGTTGTAGGGATTGGTCTTGTCTCCCTATTCCAAACCCCGGAGGAGGTATAGCGGTAATTTTCAGCCCTTTTGAGCAATGATCCTACTGCATGTTCTTCACCGTAAGTGTCTCAATGCGTCAAAGCTGCCATGCAAAAAGTAAATTCATGAAAATGACGAAATGCACCCGGGTTATTCATGTACTTCATGACCTCATCAGTTTTGTGGTCACGTGCATCTTGGCAAGACGCACGTGACGTAAACCTTCTTTTAATTCTTGCAGTGATTTTGTACATTCTTGGACGATTTTTTCCAAATTTGGAGCAAATTTTATTACAATACTTTGAGTTTTTTTATTGTATAATGAAAATTAAATTCTTGGACTGTCCTTTTTCAAAACACTTGAACGAAGAAAAAAACAGTCTTGAATAAATTCCGCTGCTTCACGCACAACCAAAATCATGCATTCCAAGCGCAAATGACGTCACGGCTTTAGAGTTCTACTAAAATTGGGAATAGGTATATGTATGCGGTTTAACGATGGTTATAAAAATATGCCAGAGGTGGCTTATTTCACCTTCCTAAAAATGTCGCATAGTAACCCAGTGTTCTGAAATGCGGAACTCGAATTAAAATGAGGCATTCACCAACTATGCAGGGAATTTAACTGGCCTTCTTCGCGCCTTCGAGTCATCGCGCCATCGAGTCATCGAGTCAAGTACAACAAGCCGACCAGAAATACATGCGGCATCAATTTGATGCCAATGTTGAGTTGAATTTCAAATCACTTGGCCAGTTCCTGCTTNGGGGGCTGTTCCCTGCTCCTATGGCAATGATTCTTGTCTACAAGTTATAGAGTTTGACGAATACATACATTAACTGATTCATCGATAATTTCGATGATCCTGACCACACAGCTACACAGTTTTGACTGTTCTGTATACATGTACGTCGCGTAAGTGCCGTACTGGCCAGAAGAATGGGGGATATGAATAAAAATAAGAAGTAATTTTTGCTCCAGTTTTTGAAGTATTTACTGGTGACTATATGAATAAAACCGGAGTAATTACTGCAAGTAATTACTTGTAGCTGTAGCGACTAATAATAAGTACATGTATTAGTTAATACTCGTGCAGTAGTTAGCCTACATGTACTACAAAAACAGTAAATACTGCCGAGGATATGAATCAGCGGTATTAAGACCCGTTTCCACATAAACGGCCGGTTTGACGGGCGTTTTTATCGCGCCGATTTTAACGCTGTTGGCGATATCGCATCCAAAACGCCCGTCAAAAATGCCAAAAACGCCAACAGCGGGTGACATCGCCAGCGAGAGAAAAAAGCCATGGTAAAACTCGCCGGCGGGAAATCGCTGTAACGCTGCGGCGATAAAATCTCTGGTGAAAACATCAATCGCAGCGAGATGCGATATCGCTCGTCAGATCGCCAGTGAAAATGACCGAAAAGCCACGAGCGATGCCTATCGCTGTAGCGGCTTTGTCGCAAGGGATGAAGAATCGCCCGTGAAAAGTGAAATCGGCGATAAACCAGCTAGTGAAAACAGTCGATCGACCTACGGAGCGATATCCGTTTTTACTGAGCGCTAAAAAAGTGGCGATTATCGCGGCGATAAAAATGCCCGTCAAACAGGTTAACTAAACTATAACAGATTGTTAAGGAAAAAGTTTAGTTAACTAAACGCAAGCTTTTCCAATTTTGATTTAAACTTTGCATTACAGAATGTACAGTAGTTACTGTAATGCCTAGGGATTAACTGACAGGTTTGGGTGGTAAAATGTTTCAGTTACGTTGAGGCAGCCATGCTGTTTATTCCAATGATGCAAGCTGGATTATCAGGCCTTGAATCCAATGAAAACGCTTTTTACGAGCAGTAGCAGTCATGTTTTCCTTTCAGTGAAACTGCAGAGATGATTACAAGAGGTGATTCATGGAATCATTACCTGGAAGTGATGGGGATTCCCCACTATTGTTACCTATTAGTTAACTGTCAGTTAACTTTCTGTTAACTAGCAGTAAACTCATAGTTAACCTGAGCAAGGATTTTCAGGGCTCACGTTAACTACATGTAAATTATAACCATAACTGTAACTATACTTCTTAACTGAGATATTTGACCTCACCCAATGGGAGTTTTGCAAGGGCAAAAAACAGCTGGCTGATAAGCAACCCGTGCCATGTATGGTGTTATCCAGAATGGTAGAAGATTAAATTTGCCCCTACCAACTTTGCTGAAATTATTTGATGCGTGTGTGCTCCCAGTCATGGTATGGTGTATGGGGCAGAGGTCTGGGGCTTTGAGTGTACGTGAAAGGGTCCATGCGCGAAATTTTGTAAGATAATTCTTACAGTGAGTAAATATACCAGAAACAGGGTTAGTCTACGGTGAACTTGGTAGATTCCCCATTGCTATAGCAGTCAAGGTTCGTATGGTCAAGTTCTGGTATAGAATGGTGACAGGAAATACATCAAAAATTTCTCACTCAATGTTACAGATCTTACTTAACTTAAGCAGAAGGGAATACCTCAAAGTGGTTTGCTTGCATCAAGAGTGTTTTTGAAGACTTTAGTCTGAATTTTGTATGGCAAGATCATGTACCTATTGATTATAGCCATACTGTAGTGAGAACCCTTCAGGATCAATTACTACAGAGTTGGTTCAGTAAGTTGTTCAGTTTTTATAGACTTATTAGGAAGTCTTTTGGTTATGGTTATGCTTATCTGAACAAATTACCACATTTAATTTCCTTTAAAAGGGTTAGTCTTGTGGAATTCCGTTGTACTTCTGTGAAACTACCTACATGTATTAACAGTAGACGGAACTTTGGGTTGCCCAGAGTTGATAGATATTGTGTCAATACTGTGACCAGGGAGTTATTGGTGATGAGTTTCACTTCCTCCTCCACTGCCCAAGGGTGGAGGATTTAAGAGCACGTTTCCTGGATGGCAATCGGTTAAACCTGGCCGGAGGTTTTCGAAAGTTCATTGGACCTAAAGTTAATGGACTTAACCTTGAGCAGATCACCTCTGTTGCCAGATTTGTGTCCCAGGCATTTGCCACACTATCAGCAACCTCCACGTAAAATAACAAATGTGATGTCACTTGGTGCTAAATTATTAATTGAAGTTTTTAAATTGTTTGCATTTACGCTAAGAATGTTTTAAAAATATTTATGCACGTGCACTGTTGTTTTAAATTATGTATGTTTGTGTATGTTGATAATGTTTTATACATTATTATTACATTATTTATTGTGTCATTTGGAAAAAACCTTTATGTTGTACTGTTGGCCATTGATGCATCTGTTTTGGCCTTTCTCCGGGCCTTTTTATACACATGTATAGGTCATAGTTGTGTTTTTTTCCTTGAATGTATATAATAATGCTGGAAGTCGGCTCAATAAAGTCGCACTTAGAAAATTTGTTTTGTCTTGAAATTCGGCACGATGATAGTGGATACCATATCCTGATGCAACGGGTGGTTGATTTTGCGAAGAGAACTTTGTTGTGGTCGCAATTTTACTTTTTATGGTCACCACACACACCGTGTGGTGACCATATTGAGATCACTGGAATTCTTCTGATCTTTTCATGCCCAGGCGATTAGGACGCGAAAAACGTCATCTATCATTAAGCGTAGGTGCCACTGGGTTGGCGGCGACACGACTGGCCTGTTCACGATGGTTAAAAACCTTTACCAAAATGTAGTAATCTGCACTATTTTCAAGATGGAAACCTAGCACCTGCGCTAGTGGTGTTATAGAAGATAACGCCATCTAGTGTCAAGTGTGACGAGTTTTGATGTGTTATTTGTCGAAATCACAAGAATGGAGGCCTGTCCTGGGTGCCTGGGTAGGTATGGTCACGAAATCTACAAACTGCGCATGCCCAGAAGCAAGGCAGAACGGCACGAAGGGCGCATAAATTACGTAAAAAATCTGTGAATCGCTAGCAATCAAAGTGTCATCTGGGTATAGGCCTATTTATGATATGTGAACTGCGAACAGTTGGTGTAATGGCAGGACTCTTAGCGTGAAGTTGTCAGCTGCCCTGCTGAAAAATTCCTCTCGCACGCGCACACATCGCCGCGCCAATCACATTATTTAGGCCTACACCACCATGTACTACACTGCAGTACAGTACACTGCAACTGCACATGGTGCAGGCATACCTACCTGCATGACCTGTGTACATTGACGTCATGGTGTACAAACATCAGCGCCCCCGCTGTACATTTACAATACATCATCGTGCAATGCATGGCGTGCATTTTATGTAAACATTGGTCAATAAAAGTAACTTCCAAAAGCCGGATGCGCCTAAACTACTAGCTACGTGGGAGGCAGTATGAAGTAATTCAATTCGATAAATTAATTACCGCGTAATGTAAACCGCATCAGAATCGCTGACAATATTGGGGGAGATTCACCTAATTTCGGCATACATATTTTTTGTGTCCGAAATATCACGTCACTGTGTTTTATTTAGCTCGCAGACGCACAAGATTTATGTACCAAATGTAATTGGAGGTAAAAATGATTAATTTGATACCAATATCATCTACCATACCGGTACCTACATGTATCTCCATTCCCCATGCCTTTGTGGTGACCATCAAATTTGCTCTTAAGCAAATTTCCATATTCTAGTTTAGCAGTGTTGTTCGATTGCTTCCTAAATTCTCCCTACTGCACCACGTTGAGTGCACCTATTCCACCAGGACCGGGCATTCCATCCTCGGTTGAATCACAATCGCCGGTCGCCACGGCGGGTAGTTGCTAGTAAACTTACGTTTCAAACAAAATAAAACAAGAGCGTAATAAACTACATGTATCTTAGACGACAAGGAGGGGCTCGTCTAATAGGCCGAGTTCAATGGGGTAGCTGCCCAACATTCTATCCCACAAGATGTGTCTAGTAGTACTCAGTTAAATGCTATTGGCAAAATATATGTAGCGCCTACCGGTTTTTGCTGAATACTGAGAAAACGGTCCATTAAAACCACCAACATGCAGCGGAAAAGTTCTTCATAATTCTATATAAAATACATTCTGACTATTCTTGAATATGAGTTGAAGGAGGTAGGCCCTGCTCATATGAAAATTAGCCACAGCTGCCTTATAGTTTGGACAGTGTGTAAATTGGTTCACATTTTGAGTCATTTCTCATAGAGCTTAACTGTTCATCATGTTCATGAAAAATGTTTTAACTCCTGACCATTGTATTAATTATCCAAAGAGAAAATAATCTCTCACTGCATATTGTATGATTAATCAAATAATATAGGAGTTAGAGGCAAAAAACTGTTTTGACAATACATTATCCATCTTCATTCTAACCTAGTTACTACTACATGTAGAGACATCTATTAGTGTTAGTTCAGCAGGTATCCCATTGTAGCGTCCAATGGAAATACCTAGTGAGTCACACTTTTGGAAAAAAGAGTTATAAAAGCCAAATTCGTACTTACTAGGTATTGTTTCATCATAATAAACAGTTTTTGTGTGCAAAATGTTCGCCAAAGCCTCGGAAAGACAGTGGTGCACTTACTTGGTTTTTACGTCTAAGTCATCAGAATTGTGACTTACTACGTTTTTACCTTTGCAAATTCTGCATGAAATCAGAGGTAAAACATAGCAAATTGAATTTAATCCGGTTGTATGACATATTTTTAATTAGGAGTGTTTTCCACAACAAAACTCTTCCAAGTTGTCATTTCACATAAACCCATTTTTAGCTCACTGGGGTGAGCTATTACAATGGTGCAGCGTCCGTCGTCCGTCGTCGTCCGTCGTCGTCGTCGTCGTCCGTCGTCGTCCG
>NMRB01000649.1:295149-308732 GCA_002633025.1 Notospermus geniculatus
TCAGCTGCACGAACTTTCACAATAGACAGAGACAGACAGAAGTTCTACAAAGATGGCCAACCATTTACCTACATCGCAGGGAGCATGCATTATGCTCGTGTTCCACCATTTTACTGGAAAGATCGGCTGATGAAGATGAAAGCTGCAGGATTGAACGCTGTTCAATTGTAAGATTTGCCTTTTCTAACCACCCAGTTGAATTTTCTCCAGTATTTTAAAAATCTCTAAACGACTCTAACCAAGCACCGTGAAAAGTTGATGAAGTAACAGTCAGCTGGACATATTGACAAATGGTTCACAGGTTTTTTCCAGAAGATAGTAGCCTATTTATTCATTGGAAAGTGCATTGCAGAAGGACAACATGACAAACTCCCTAATCATGCTAACTGCATTCCCACCGTGGTAATAGACAATATCAATCCAAAGGAGTGCAGCACCTGAGAGGGTAGCGTCATGACGTCCCGCATGTCATTTCATGATGTCTTGACGTGAGACGAAAAAAAATCAAATTGTTTCCCGACGTCAAGATCGCCGAAACAACTGGATTTTTTTTCGAGTCACGTCATGGCGTTCAGAAATGACATGCGGGACAACATGACACTGCCCCGTCAGGTGGTGCTGCACTCTTTTGGAGTGATAGAGTCTATTTGCATTCTCACCATGTTTCAGCTACATTCCCTGGAATTTTCATGAACCAACACCAGGTATCTATGACTTTTCTTCTCCGGAGAAAAACCTTGTGGAGTTCCTCAGGACCATTTCAGATGTCGGACTTCTGGCAATCGTTCGACCGGGCCCTTACATGTGCTCTGAATGGGAATTTGTAAGTCCAATCGACTAATACGATACGGTACTCCACATTAATTCACATATAAACTAAGTCCCAGTTTTTTCAGCATAAGCATGATAAGGCTGTTCTTCCTTTTCCTCTGCTGTTTTTTTATAGGAATATACTGGGTCAAATATCTCGTGCAAAAATCTATTATTGTTTTAAGAAGTAAGGAATATTTTTTCAGGGGGGAATACCTGCATGGCTTTTGAAGGATGATGTAAATGTGAAAATCCGGACCGATGATCTCAGCAATGACCTAGCTTTGTGTGGACTGAACCACCTTTTTCATTTCCTTATTCCAGAGTATATGATGCAGGCTTTACGATGGATCATGACTATTGGACGCATCATCTACCCATGGTTTTATCAAAATAATGGCCCTATAATCATGGTCCAGGTACGTCCAATGAGAAATATATGCTCATCTAGGATCTTTCAAAGCCTCCGTATGACTTCTGAATCTGTTTAGGCTCAGGGCAGGGCTATCTGGTTTTGCAGAAGTGGTGTCACCTGGGCCCACCGCACAGAAAGTCCAATGGTGCTACTGGTGCCTATCGGCAGTCAGTTAGAATGCATTTTACCATTAACTAAACCGCCGATAGGCACCGAAGGCACTATCGGACTTTCTGTGCGGTCGGCCCTGGTGTGTTGCTTCCTGAGCTGGGCAGACCCTTCCAAAATGAAACCAAAGCTGGGATTGTAAAGTAGTTCGAGTCTACATGTATTTCCGGCCTGATTATTGTTCTATTCACCATTAAGAACTCTGGCCTCAAATTGTCATAATTATCTCCATTTTTACAGCTGGAAAATGAATATGGCTCCTGGTACGCCTGCGACCATGACTACATGAACAGAATGTACCTCCAGTTCAAGGAATACATGGGTCATGATATTGTCATGTTTACAACCGATGGTGATGGCGCTAGTTACCTCAAGTGTGGTGCTGTGAAAGATTTCTTGTATGCCACTGTTGACTTTGGCATCAGTGAGTGTCATTCGCTCTTGCCTCCTTCCATCCAGAAGGTTTAAAGCAAATGGCTCGCGGGGTTTGTTGACAGTTGTTTGTTGACATGTCCTCAAATCAAGCGCTATTTTGAGAAAAAGGCGAAAGAAGGGTTTTAGTTTAATGGGAAATGCATTAGACAGCCAAACTTCGGAGGCATATTCTGCAAAATCTACCGCTTCGAAATCAATGTGAATTGTACAAAATGTACATTTTGACCGACTGAATTTGAAACTGTCATTAACCCATTTTAGCAAATTTTTAATGGAACCTCGTCCCCAGTGTTTATGTTCGCATAATATGTGCACAGGTTTTGCATATGGCTGGAGCATGGCTTTGCCTGGAGGCGAGATTCACACTCTATGGGAGGTACCACCAAAAATGTAAACAAACCCTGCGAGCCATTTGCTTTAATTTTGGAAAGTCAGTTTTCTGTGAATGCTATGCCCACTGTACAGGTCATATTTTCATACGATTATTTGGAAATACAGATTCTGGGCCACTAGGGCCTAAATGTATAGAAAAGTCAGTGTATTCGAACAACCTCCAATGCAGATGATTGAAGAGAAACAAACAGTAAAGCGGCCCATAAACACGCAATTATTGCTCAATATGAAGCTCAAAATGGGCAATATTATTGCCATCTTTCTTCTACCGGCACCATCATGGCAGAAGCACATGCCCGTATCTTGTGGCCCCATATTGTGCAATAATATTGATCGTGTATGGGCTGCTTAAAGGTCCATTGCATGACTTCTGTCCTCAATCCTAGAAATATCTCTTACTAGTTATAAAAAATTATTAAGTGAGCCAATTAATACCTACCTCTTTCTATATTTCAGCAACGCAAGTTCAAAAGGCACTACAAGTAGAACAAGATTTCAACAAAGGTCCATTAGTAAATTCAGAATATTATCCAGCGTGGTTTGATGAGTGGGGTGGCTCTCATGCTTCAACTCCTGTAGCCCCGGTCAACAGAACACTAAATGATATGTTAAAGTTAGGAGCTAATGTTAATTTGTAAGTAATACAGGAATTTTCTTGTGCAAGTTGGCCCTCAGTGGACAGTTCACCAGTGTTTTTGCCCTTTGACTTACATGGACTCCTATGACACAAACGACAGCCCTTATAGTAGGGCCCCACTGGTGATATTTGCCCACGACAAGGGACGAATCTGAAGTCTGCGATATTCCCTCGACAAGCTGCAATATTTAGCATTCGTAGTTTTTTGTGAGTTGTCAACTGGTCGCTGATTGGTCAAACACTCGCAGGCCTAGACGAAGTTAGTCGTGGGTGGTCATAGATACTTGTAGATGCTCGTAGTTTCTTCGCACATTACTCGTAGCTAGTCGCAGACTCTCATAGACAGTCGAGGTTACTCTTCCATAAACAAGACCTACGATCCTGTACGACCATATACGACATGGGTACGAGCGACTACATGTACGTATATATGAGATAACTTCGACTAAAATTTTGTCAGATGCAAATTTTGGAACTTTTGGGAAATTTCTCTGCAAGCCAGAGAATCATTGCGAACATAGACGACAGTCTAAGAACTGTTACGAGGAGCACCAATTATTTCATTCATTCCTTGTCACAGGCCAAAATTCGCCAGTGGGACACTCCTATTAGTTTCAGCTGCAAGTTGCCCATAGGCAGCCAACTTGGATGAGAAAACTGTAAAAATGTAAACTTCCCAAACAGAAGATGTAAGAATAAATGCCATGTGCTGAACATCTTGGCTGAACTGCAACATACATGCATTCAATATCTCAATATTTTAGCTACATGTTCCATGGTGGTACCAACTTCGCCTACATGAATGGAGCTGAGTGCTGCCCATATAAACCAATTGTAACCAGTTACGATTACGATGCACCGATATCGGAAGCTGGCGATACAACGCACAAGTACATGGTGCTAAGGGAGACGATTGGCAAGGTAAGGAAATGTGCCACTTTTTGTTAGGGTGAAACTTATCCAGTCTATCTTTTGACACTCTGTCATCACGCTTTGCAGTACATCCTGAAGACATCATGTCCTCTTAGCATAGCTCCCTAACTCGTGCATGGGAGCTAGGGAGCGATGCAAAGAGGACCTGATTTCTTCAGGATGTTTGCAATAAGGAGGAAGTGCCTTTTCTGTCAAGCAGATACACTGATTGGCAGTTCAGGAAATTGGCCTACTTTAATGGTTAGTGCCTTGTGTAGGCCTATTGGTTACATTGGCCCTCTGATAGGGCACTTCTATAGAATTGCTCGGCTTGATGCTGATAGCTGAGAAATCAATGACATTACTAGAAATAATCAGCCAAATGTTATTCTGTTTCAGTACTATAAATTGCCACAGATACCAATACCTGCCAATACTACCAAGTATGCTTATGGAGAAGTAGCGTTACAGTTTGTAAGTAAACTGAATGTTTTGTAGGAAGTATGAAAAATGTCATTGTGGAGTTCTGTTTTTTTCACTTGTTCACTGAAATTGCTTCTAAGAGCAATTTACCGTATTAATGCGTATTTAAGCACATGCGCTTATAAACGAAAATCGCTTGTTTTAGGGCATTTTTTCTGCCTTCGTTTCGCCCGATTATAAACACATGCGCTTATACTTTTCTGGAACAAAACAACAGCTTAGAAACTGCTTCTTTACACTGTCATCTCATTCTATACGAACGATAATTAGTCCATTGGTAATGCTACTGTTGTCGGCATGAGACACTGCGATCGTTGACAAGTATAGGTCTACATTGTACTTCTTGAATGTTTGATGCGAACTGTATCAGATACACTTTGGCTGTATGAGATACGGTACACTAACAAAATGGATGTTCTTTTTGGAATCATTGGCCACATCACTTTTTGTTCGAATTTAAGCGCACTGTGCTTATACCGGTATTCGAATTTTAGCGCACGTCGATTATAAGCGCAGTGTGCTAAAATACGCATAAATACGGTATGTATTTTTAGCTCACCCGTGAGCTATAGTCGTCAGTCAGCGTCCGTCGTCCGTCGTCGTCGTCGTCCGTCGTCGTCGTCCGTTAGCAGGGCACGTTTCGTAACCACTGGAGCTATTGATCTGAAACTTGGTACATATATACCCCTAGGTCAGATGACCTATGACACCAAGTTTCGGTCCGATTCGATTCTTGGCTTGGCCTCCAGGTGGCCAAAACCAAAAACACAAAAAGTGCAATAACTCCTTAACTAATGACTGGATCATCTCCAAATTTTTATCATAGGTGTATCTAATTAGGATACATAACATATTTAACGGGTTTTTGGTTTGACCTACTTTTCAAGGTCACAGAGGTCAAAGTTCGATAAAAGTAACGAACCAGCCGCAGTTCTTAATTATTTCACCGAGAATCTTCATATCTTGCATAAACGTGTATTAGAGGTGTACCTTCAAAAATACCGAGTTTCGGCCCGATCGGACATCCAATATGGCCGCCAGGTGGCGTAACCTGAAAATCATCCAAGTGCTAAAACTCAGGAACGGCTTGACCCAGATTGCTCAAACTTGGTATTTACCTCCCTCTTGATGACCTTTACAAGCACGTCAAATTTCGGCCTGATTAAACTTCCAATATGGCCGCCAGGTGGCGTAACCCGAAAGTCATCAAATGTGCTATAACTCAGGAACGACGTGACCCAGAGTGCTCAAATGTGCTATGTGGCTCCCTCTAGATGACCTTTATGTGCATGTGAAGTTTTGGCCCGATCGGACATCCAATATGGCCGCCAGGTGGCATAACCCCAAAATCATTGAAGACCTGCAACTTGGGAATGACTTGACCCAGATTGCTCATAACTGACATGCACCTCTCTCTGTCATTACACTATTATGTTCAAACGGGTGAGCACATGGTCCATGGACCATTTTATTACTTTTAGTTATACGTATGCTATTTTTCGTTTTTCAGGCTTCCACAATCCTGGATGGGTTGTCGGTGGTGAGCCCAAATGGTCCTACAAAGGCAACCTACCCCATCAACATGGAGAGACTGTTACAGTACTACGGCTTTGTTTTCTATAGGCACAAGTTGTCAAAGAGTTACAGGAATGCGACACTGAATGTTCCAGGCATTAGAGACCGCGGTTATGTCATGCTCAACTCGGTAAGTGGTTGAGTTTCTTAGATCAGAAGGACAAGCATGCCCTGAAAACCAATTCAAATTGTATTTTGTATTTCATTTTTCCATCAAGGCCGACGCTATAGCATTATTGGCCCTTGGGGCCATCACAATAATGAAATAATGATGACGTCATAATGACGCAAATTTCCGTAGCAACGTCATTTAAATAAATCAACTCCAATCTTCTTCTTCAGGTTCCACAAGGTGTCCTGCAGGTCGACCAGGTTACCGCACTGGTCAACTTCAATGCAAATTCTGGTGACTATTTAGACATTTTGGTGGAGAACCAAGGGAGAGTAAATTATGGGAAGGCAATGCTTGGCCAGATAAAGGTAAGCAAGTCAGTTATTTTTACTCCTTGAAGGGTTCAAGCCAGGTAAATCAAAGATACACAGAGTGGAACCTCTTCTTTGTTTAATGGGGATCCTAGCTCAATAGAGGGCAGCACACTGAAACCCGGTCCTAATACAATGGACGCCTTTTGTGTGGGAAATTGATCAGGACCGGGATGTCAGTTTCATTTCAATAGTTTTAACCACTAGTGACACCTATTGGGGCAGTGAGCTAGGTCCCAATTATAGAATAATAGATGGCACTGTCTTACGCAAAGGTCCATGCAAACGCTGACGCAGTGGAAGGGTTAAAGGGTTTGAAGTATTCCTAAAATTTTCATTTTCCGTCTCCACATTTTGGTTACCACAAATGTCTTCTTTGCAAATTCAGGGCTTGATTTCTAATGTCACCATCAACAAGGATCTCTTGACAGTATGGTATAATTATCCGTTGAATTTAGAGAAGATGGCAGCTCTCCACGAGGATAAAACGCTCAGGTTTAGGTAAGATGGTTGTATACAGTAGAACCTCCGTATAGTGAACGCCCTTGGGACCGGAAAAAGAGTTCACTATATGGAGGTGTTCACTATGAGGAGGGCCCGGTTCAGTGCAATGGTTTATGCAAAGAAATAATTGGGACCGAAAATGAACGTTCGTTATTCAGAGGTTGTTCACTATTCGGCGGTGTTCACTAACGGAGGTTTTACTGTATCTGTATTCTCAGAGCAGCTCTTCGAAAACATTACCATACAAACTGCTCTCTCTTTATTACTGGTACCAAGAGTAAATAAAGATTTACTCTTGCTGGTACCTTATTGCCTTAAACTGCATTTATTGGCACACACGGATCCGGTCCGTGTCCGGTCCAGAAAAAAATCGATCAAACGGACTTCTGTGTTGTCGTATCTGGAAAACTAGGGGCAAACAGACTGGAAATGGACAGGATCCATGCGCCAGTAAATGCAGCTTTATCCTAAATGCGAATTTTGACCATGCAGATGCAGGTCTCATGGGGCAGGCTTCGTCTTATCAAGAAGTGATCCTCATTCTCTGAATTTTCAAATTCTCAACAAATTCTCAAGTTTCTCTGATGTGAACCTGCTTCGGGCCTCGCAGCAAGGAAGTGTGAGGCAAAAACCACAACTTCTCTTCAAATAGTCCAGAAAAATTTACCCATTTTAATGAAATCCATACCGGTACTTGAAATATATTTTTCACTCTTCCAGACGTTTCCCAAGAAATTCATTTGATACAAACCTGGTGACGCCGTCCTTCTATACTGGCTATTTCAAGGCTGATAAGTCCATGACCCAGACTGTTGACACATTCCTTAAAACAACTGGCTGGACCAAGGTAAGATTTCCTTCTTTTTGGCTTCCTTTATTCGGAATTCCAGTATACGGTATATGAAAACGCCGGTTTACAAAGGCTTCAAATGGATTCACGACCGTGGAGCCATTGTTAACCGTTGTTTTCGTATACCGTATACTTCTATGTAAAGGAAGCCTTATTGAAATTACTGGTGGAGCAAACATAATGAAAATTATACTTTCTTGATTTATTCTGTATTCAAAAGTGATCATTTTAAGCCCCTCTGTATTGAATTTTACGGTATTTTCAAAGTGTTAGGAGGATGCAGGTAGAGGTCACATAGCCTCATGAAGGTCCCCAAAATGCTCGCCTCACTTCTCACTTCTGCATATTTCCTAGCTTGGCACTTTGCCCATGTTGAAGTTAGGGTGAATTGTACTTTAGACCATAGTACACTTTATACTCTACTAACATCAGAGGATGTAACCAATTTCTGAATTCAGTACAGTGCGGTTTAATCTTTATTTTCCAGGGCCAAGCTTTCATAAACGGGCATAATCTTGGACGATACTGGCCTGTGATGGGGCCACAGATAACACTCTTTGTGCCTGCAAGTTATCTTAAACCTTACCCACAAAGAAATGAAGTGATGTTCTTTGAACTTGAGAAGGCACCGTGTACAGGTGGTACGAACTGTATCATCGAGTTTGTGGCCTCACCGATTCTTAATGGAAAGTCTCAGCCAAATTCTGTGAAGGTGGAAACGGTTGAACATGATGCAAGATTTGATTGGATGAGAAGGAGAAAGGTGCAGTCTGTTGGCGTTTAATCCCCAAACATATTCAATATGAAAGTGCGGTGTACTCCCATAAACATATTCCAAGCAGCAAATTAAGCAGCCTGTCAAGGACATTGTCAGGCATCAAACTGTGATTTGTCAGGTGCCACTAATTTAGTGCCTGTCATGTTGACAGACACAAATTACAGGGTTTTACTGCAATAATCCATTACAAGGCAGGCACTAAATCTGTGTTGGCAGACACCAAAATAAATTGGTCTGCCACTTTGTCAGATGCCTTTCAAAACATTACTTTGCTGCTTGATATTCAATATAAAAGTACTCCCATTAACATAATTGTGTGGTGGTCCAGTGAAACCCATCGGATGTTGCTGAATGATCAACAAGGGCTGTCAGATTGCCTGTGCATTGATCTGCTGCTGTTTACCTGTTAGGAAGTACATTTCAGCTGTTGAAATGTGCGGGTTCACCAAGGTCATTAACACTTTCCTCAAATGCAACACCCAACGGGTTTTCCTTGACCACCACACAATTCAATATGAAAGTACTCCCACAAACATATTCAATATGAAAGTGCTCCCACAAGCATATTCAATATGATAAAGTACTCCCACAAACATATGCAATATGAAAGTACTCCCACAAACATATTCAATATGAAAGTACTCCCACAAGCATATTCAATATGAAAATACTTCCACAAACATATAATATGAAAGTACTCCCACAAGCATATTCAGTATGAGTACTCCCACAAACATATTCAATATGAAAGTAGTGTAACAAACATATTCAATATGAAAGTACTCCCACAAACATATTCAATACGAAAGAACTCCCACAAACATATTCAATATGAAAATACTTCCACAGTCATATTCAATATGAAAGTGAGAGATGGCCCCCATAGATGATTATAGTTCCACATGAAATGTGCTGTATTATACATGTAGATAAATTATCAGTGTGCAGTGATATGCAAAGAGTGTCGAGAAAAACAAGTCTGATGCAGCTGATGTCGATGACTTGCGCATTTGTGCTGCCACAATTTGAACAAAGATTGAATCATGCGTCAGAATTGGAACTTTTTGCTCATGATTATCATCATAAATTATGCTGTCATTGTGATAATTTTGATGTTTGTATAGAATTGGGAGACAGGATATACCATAGGCTTAAAGATAATATATATTTTGTTAATTAAATAATGACAATTAAATATAAAAAAGTTCCAATAAATCTTATGTATTGTGATGCAAATGTTTTTTTGTGAGCCAAGCTTTTCAATGAAATAAACTACAAAAATTCTTCTGCCAAAATAATATATGACCAATACTCCCTTTTTATATCTCTTTTTTGCTTTCTTACTCTCTTTTGCTTTCTATCAAAATAAACTGTCATCATTCAAAATTTACTTTAGACTGGTTCGAGTCTTTGCCGCATCGCCCCCGCGGCGCTACTGTCCATTGTGGAATGAGCGCCACGGGAGTGCAGCGGCAAAGACGAGAACCAGCCTAGGATGACTCAAAAGAACCCATGACCTTTGGGACATTACGTTACAATAGCAGACAATTGTAACACGGACTTTATTCCTAGGACTACTATTCCTTTCACACCGACGCGGAAAGAGTCATCAAACAGGAGCAGGTGCGTGACGACAGAATCGCGAAGCTACAATATCAATTTCTGCGGGACTGATTGGACCGGATATCGATTCATGGCCACCAACCGTCTGCTAAAATCTCTCATTTCCGACCAGATTCTACCAGAGAATAGAGAAATCAATGCAAGATGATCTGGCTCCGAGGGAAACCTCTGGGGAGAGCCAGATGGGCACGTTTTCATGCCTGGGGAACGGAACGAAGTTTGTATCTTCTGTGATTCGATCGGGTGTGGCGCCATTCAGACAGACGACGGACGCTGCACCGAAGGCCGACAAAATCTAACTCCACAGATGATATGTCCGTGATGTGTTTACTGGCGCACGGACCCGGTCCGTTTCCAGTCCCTTTGGCCATTTGATCGATTTTTACGGTCCGGATCCGTGCGCTTGTAACGCTAGGCGCTCATGGCGGCAAATCTCAATGCGGTAGGGGTGTTTTTAGAGTCGACTGACCCGGCTGAATGACGAGTCGGCACCGTTGGGTCAGTCGACTTTAAAAACACACCTACGGCTGCCGTCAATAGTGAGCTTAAGAAACCATACGTTAACGCTAATGCTAACGTTATTGACATCATTTTGACGTCACATCGAATGAATCTGTTGTATTTTTTCGGGGGATGACGTCATTTTGACGTAATTAGCGTTAGCGTTAGCGTTAACGTACGGTTTCTTAAACTCACTAATGTCGGTCCACGCACATTCTTCACAAAAATATCGCATCGTGGACCTACATGTAGAATTGGAGGGGGTAGAGTATAATTCCTCCAAGATTTTATATCTAGACCCACATAAGCCTTTATTGAGCATCCCCAGAAAATCTACGCGTTTACGCGAATATGCATTTCACGTCACGTTTTTTCAGGCTCCCCATGCAGCTGTTAATTGTTTATGTGTGTTTGTTTCAATTCTGTGGCGGGTTACGGAGGTGTATGACGAATGTCACGCGACTTTTCAAATCGACGATGAAATCGATGAACTTCCGAACGTCAGTGTGACAGTGTTGAAATACGATGATTGATTACAGTCGGTGATAGATTCCAATCTCATTGGTTTATTGAATAGGAACGGAATATTTGCATCATGTAAACACAACAAACCCGTCCCCAGTGGCCAAATCAACGTGAAAACACGTTGATAAAGCACGCAAGCAATTCCCTTGGGTCGAGTTTGCATTAGAGCAGGAGATAGCGACGTCCAAAGGGATTCGCATTCCATACAAATCATGCGGTTCAGCGCATGCGTAGTGTGGTAGGCGTTCCCATGGGTTTGGGATGCGGATGTGGCTTCCTTGGATGAGAGGTTTGGAGATGATAGTACCGTTGATAATCGGTGGAAGTTACCGCAAAATCGATTTTGCTCTCAGTTTCAAACTCATCCACGTTTTAGTGTGACCTCACGCACGACTGAACTCGCTCGGGAAATTTCGGGAATCCAATCAGTAGGGAGTTTTCGCAAAGCCCCCCCGAATTCCCAAGCTTGGTACTTTGCCCATGTTGAAGTTAGGGTGAATTATACTTTACGTCTTCCTTTTGTTCCGTGCTATCTTCGTGGCATCGAACACTTATGGGTTTGGCGTTGGCGTTGTCGTTTAGGGGGCTTTGCGAAAACTCTGTAACTGCTCCAGCTGTACCGCGTCCCTGAAACAATGGAGCATTACCTCCATGCTAAAACATGCCAAAATGAGTGGCGAAAAAACTGAAATGCCGGACCAGGCTAATTATTCTGGTAGTGGTAAGTGCTGTTAGATTGCAAACTTGCGTGTTGGCTAGTTAATTCTATAAAACTCGAGTACCTAACGAAAAACAAGTTGCGTGTCGGTATTGATTGTCCACAACGACCAGTGGAATGAAGCCAAAAGTATAATATTACAATAAAACGACCTCAATTATTGATTAGATATTTCATTGCTCCTCCACTGGAGAATGTGTCTCTTTAAAGATTACGTAAGACATCAACAATACGTCGCCCCAGCATTGTTTGTCCATGGTCGATGTTGCGGGCAAGTGGAATCCAGCGACGAGGTAAAAATAGTCAGGCTGCCTCAGTTCACACGCTATGTCCATCCAGCATGTTTACTATAATGCTTGTAGCCCCTTTTCGTCTGCACAACAAGGGCTGAACTGTGTATGGACATGATGGACTCGACTTCAAAGAATACCAATGGATAAAGCAACACATTGATAAGAAATGTTGTGTTTTAGGATTCCGTGCCTTCCGTACACCCGAGGTAGGTCCATTTCTCTCGTCACGCGCGCGCGTCCAGGCTGGCCATCTTCTTCATGTTCTTGGAATCGGAACTCTCGTCCTTGGTGCAGAGTTTGCCGACATTGGACCCCTTGTTTTTATTTTCGTTAGTCTTTGGCAAAAATCTAGAGCCAACAACAAAATTTTGTATCATGGTACTGTGTTCTCACTCTTCGTATCCGAGACCCATGCCAATGTAATGACTTTTTCGGTGAGGTTGATGATCAGTGGACACAATCACGCTATACCGTGATTGTGTGTCTAGACTCTGAGACCACATACATTTTTTCCATAATTGTGTACAAATTCAGCATTGAAAAAAACTCAAAATTCTTCCTGAATATATCAAGTTATGTGTGTTCAACATGAATATGGCTGATTTTTTTCAATTAAAAGTTTTTTAAAGAAGTCAAAAGTTTTTGAAAATTGGGACTACATTTTGTACAGGCGAATGTTCAGTCACGGCGTAGCGTGATTGTGTCCACTGATGATACATATTATAGGCCGAGGGTGGTACCAAGACCGCCGCATCCCCGTCTGGCAGCAACAAAGTAGGCCTCCTATGGGATGTTCCACCACTGTACTTCACAACAGTGACAAGAAATTATACTACATGTATCAAATATTTTGCTCAACTTAGGCTGCTTTTCCACGAGACGTTTGCGGGCGCGGAATAGGAGGCGGGCGCGGGTGGAAAAATTCGAGCCAACGCATTTCCCTTTAGCAGTTTTACCCGCACCCGCTCCCGCCACCGAAACCGCGTCCGCAAACGCCTCGTGGAAAAGCAGCTTAACGAAGGACCAGGGGCGTAGCTAGCTTTTATGGCCTAATAGGGGGCAAAATTCGATTGAGTCTGGAGAGCGAAGCCGGATGGGGGTATGGGGTCCTCCGCCAGATACCAGATCCATTTTCCCCACATCTGACACCATAATAACTTGGCTTGAAGAGGGGAAATGATCTTCTAGAGGACAAATTTGTTTCGTCCCTTTTTGCGCTGGGGAGGGGGGCAGTTGCCCTCCCTCGCTAGCTACACCTGAGGACCCGCCAATCCCTGTCAAAACAACGGCTGTCACCGCAAGACGCGGCGGTAACGGTTACCGCCGCGTCTTGCGGTGACAGCCGTTGTTTTGACAGGGATTAACCGCTGTACTAAGTAGTGGAAACAGGCCTTAAGAAAATGAGAACCGATCGTACCCTGACCGGTCACGTACTCCTCGGATGACAGTCGCATGAGTTTGCCGTTAACAGTGTATTGAA
>NMRB01000650.1:11421-33365 GCA_002633025.1 Notospermus geniculatus
GAGTTTCACCGAACTATATCTTCTAGTGGATGAGTCAAAGTAGTCCGAAAGTAGATCCAGGTGGTTCGGTCGCCGCGTCACTATCCCAGCTATAGGTGGGGGCGCAATAAGATATTCAATATGGCGGCGGTGATTTTTCCTCCGGGACTAAATCCCAAACCCAAGTCTCGCAATATCTCGCGGGATTTGGTCCCGGTGTTCCGGTTGGTGGTGTCAGTCGCTCCGCGGGAAGCTACTCCAGCGCCGCGCGTGGCGACTGACTGAGTGAGTCTACATCACACTGAGCTTGTTCTCAGTACGTTCTTGAAAATTTTGCCGAACGGGCTCAAACTGTGTGCGAACGGAGTGGACGTAGTGGCAACGTTTTACAGTCGTTTTACGAACTTCGTTGATGGGAAGGGTGCTCCAGTACATCGAAGCATTATTTGGCCAAGGGTACACGTTCTAGCCCGTTTTACGATTTTTTTAGGACGGGGCAGGACGTTTTGAGAACTACTTCAGTGTGATGGGGGTATAAGTGTTCCCCCCTTACATATGTGGTACTCTGAAAAGAGATTGACAAATTTCTGTCTTCCTCCATGAAAAGCCTCTCTGGCTGACTATCGTATGGAAACACTGAAATAGCGGCCAAGCCCGTACACTGATCGGCGGTAACTGCAGAATCGGGCGCATTGTCTCCGTTTGTTAAACCATTTTCCCGCTAAGACAGTTGTGCTGTGTGTAACGAGACGCGTTGCAAAGACCTGCTGAACGTAGCTTGCATTTCCTCCATTTTACCTTATTTATTTTCATGTGATTAAACATTACAGTGTCATTATTCATGTAATTTATACTTAATAAACTACCGGTACAGTTTTCCTGGACGAATGAATCGAGGTGCTTGTGTCGATGGCAGTCCAGGTTTCATCCCATGGAAAAAGCGTTAACATTTCCGATCTGTGAGTGATCCCCTAATCTGATGGGGAAAGCCACACTTGATTAGGGGATAAATACACGGAAAGTCACAAGAAACACTCTGATTAAGCATATATATCACCATCACCCATTATTATTTAGGGAAGCAACGTTGTACATGTCCTCTCACTATACAATCAACCTGTTTCATCATGAAACTTTATACATACATACCACTGACCATCTCGTAAAAAAACATTTTACAAACTAAACCATATAACCTTGACAGTTGAGCCATCTCCAGGAGACAGTTGACTGTCTCCTTATGTGAAGTTATGAACATTGGTGCTCAATAAAGTTATCAAATTCAAATTGGTGCTTCCAGACTCATACAATACTCTAGTTATCTTTCCACCAGTAAATGTCTTATGACATCATTTCATCGATCCCCTAGGAATACATGTACCAAACCATGGTTATTTATCTAGGACTAAATTCTCTTATCCTACAAGTCTCAGCTTCAACTAAACATATCTCATCCTTCATCTTGAACTACTAAGGGTTCATGTCACTTTGCCTTCGGACTACACACAAGGCAAAGTGATCATAGACCTTGATATTTCATGATGCTCGTCCTTGGGACTTTTAAGGCATTAGGTGTGAACATAAATATTAGTGAATACTTTATGACAAAGACAATTTCCTGGAGGTTGATTTTGACCAACTTTTCAAATACCCTTATTGATTAATGGTGCAAATGTAAAGGTTTATCACATAAAATCAATGTACAAAGGATATTCATGTCATTTTCATGTATTTGATCATATAAGTTGGTTAAACTTCATCTCTCCATCTCTCAAAAAAGAACTGAATAACAAACGAATCATTTAATGTATAAAATTGAAAGACTTCAAAAAACAATGACAGTCATACTGTTCTAGCCAACCATTACCACCAGCCAGTTACTATTCACCACCAGCCGGCTACCAGTTCATCCGCATCATCTGGGTCCACCCCCTCAAACAGTTTATTGAAACACGGTCCTTCAGGCACATTGAAATGAGTGTAGGGGTTGCTACGAGAGAGAACGCCTTTACACAGCCAACAGAAGTATGCTCGGCATTTCGTACACGTCATTTTGTTGCAGCCGTCGATTTTCTGAAATGATAACATGAGAGTGCAGTCAGTAGAATTTGACAGACAAGGACTTGCAAAAATTGAAGGTCTTCTTTCCATGGCAATGTAGGCCTAAACACTAAGAAAACTTGACTGATTGAAAGCCAATACCTGAATATATGTTGAGCAATTGGGGCACTGTTTGCTAAATTCCTCCAACCACTCCATGGAATATGTTTCCTCCATAGCTTGTTTAATTGCCTTTGCACCGTAACGTTTTTCCAGAAATTTCTTCTCTTCTGGTCCAGCCTCCAGATAAGCTTCCCGTAGTTTCGTAAGATCGGCTGAAATTGAAAGATGCACAAGAATTATCGACTTCAGCAAGATTTTAGAAGTCTGTAAGAAAGTGTGAACACTCTACAATGTATTGAGCGCTGCGAGACACCTTATAACTCCTTCGAAGAACCAGTCCAGCTGGTATATCTTCTAACTAACCTGAATTAATCCTGCACGGGGAAACACCATGGTATGCCCGCTTACACAAGGTACAGAAAACAAAGTTACAGGAAGGGCAGCGACCCATGTAATCTTCAGCATCTTGCAAGACTGGACACTGGCATGCGATTCGTGGACAGTATATGACATCGGCCATGGTATCGAGACTGGACTGAAGAAGCAGACGGTCGAATTTGGCAAAAATCTCTGGGCTAACAAGCATCTTGACCTAGAAAAATTGAAATATTCATATCATTATCAAGTTTGTTTACCTCTCCACTTCCTGTGTCGATGGAATTTGTGTGTTCTAGAGGTGCATACACGAAGTTTCAAACATTATAAGACCGGCATTTACCTGAGATGGCAGAGCCTGTGTATCACATTTATCATATGGACAAGTCAATGCCTTCACACTTCCATCATTGATCTGCACCACAAAGTATCCCGCCATGCACTCTTTGCAGAAGACGTGTCCACATTCTTGAAACTGAATGCACAACTCTCCCAACTTCTCCGTGAAACACACATTACACGTGAAGAGTGTTCTATTGAACGTCCTCGTCTTCTGCAAGCTATCATGTTCCTTGATGGTTGGCAGCAGTAATGCCTGGGATGCGATGTCCTGAATTGCTCTTGGATCAAGGTCAAACTCGTTCGATTCGGCAAGGTCATTTTGAGCGCTTTGTTTGGTATTTACCAGTAGACTAGACTTATTGTCTGACACATCTTTCATATTATTACCAACACTACTACTACGTCGTGGCAGAATGTTGCGTAGATCAAGAGGATTCTGAATGTTGAGGAACTCAAATGTTTCCTCCATGAGGAAGGTGAACCAAGAGAAAAGTACCACCATTCCAGCATTTTGCTCCCAGATTTGGTCAAGTCGTTGACAAAGCCTCGTCAGCTGAAATTCAAAAGGAGATGTAAGCTTATATTGCAAATCATTATTAGATATTTAATCAACCTTATAAAATGACTTCACTTGCAACTCTTACCGGTACTTAAAAATTCCTCATGAGGAGCTAAAGGAAAACACGATATTCTCACTCAGGTCAACTGTTTACACAATGAACAATGAAGTAAGTACTGTTTTACCTGTTTCCTGGTAAGCCACTTGCAGGACAGCGTATACTTAGGTGCATTTTCTGATGGGTAGTCCCCAGGCAATTGAAAATTGAGGATGACAGGTGGTAGATATTCAACTCTGTGAAGATCTTTACTTTGAGTTTTTTCACCCTGGGGCGTTTCTTTTTCTTCCTTCATTTGGGATATCTCTGCAAAAGTAAGCATGGCAGTGGAGAGTGAATGCAAAAAGGGCTTGCTATCCTATCAGAGTTTACAGGACCCTGGAATTAGAAATACATGTACATGTAACTGTCATTGCCACAAAAAAATTAAGAAAACAAATAAAGAGGTAACTTTTCCGCATCCACCTACCTGCTGTTGATGGATCCCTATCATCAGCGGACTTGACATAGAATGGTTGAGGTAGATCTAACAGTGCTGAGAAGTATCCACCAGGGTCGCCGCCTTCCTGAGTGGCTGTAAACGTTTCATCAGAATAGATACTGGCGAGGACAGTGAGCTCATCTTCCTGGTCTTCTTTATCACTCGACATACCGTTATTTCAAAACAGACCTGCAATAACTTGCAAGACAGGAAACAAATCAAATGGAATGAAGTACAGTAGCATTTTATGGTCCCATCACAGTCTACAATTTAGCATAGATCAATTTGCATTGATGATACACTGTGTCAATTTCACAAACTCAAGCATCAGTTACATCACTCTCAGGTGCTGCCACCTATGTGGTAGTGGGTCAACTAGCCCTCCAACCCGGCGCACTTCGCCGCACAGTCCGACCGTTTTCAGAGATTTTCTTGTCAATGATAGCCTCAAACAACGCAATCTGTAAGATCCTAACGGACTAATACCTGTTAATCATCTATGCAGATGCTATTTACAAACGATCTTCATGAATAAACACACTGATTGCACAGAACACAACAGCGAAATGCGATTGAGCAGACATGACATCGGCCTTTCTCCAAACCAGGGGACTTCCTCACAATGGAGCTACCTGTACGGGGACCCAGGCAGCGTTGCGCACAACGCCATCATGTAATGGGTTGGGTTGGAATGAGTAGTCGGGTCGGTCCGTCGATGATAATGCGGATGATGATAATTTGAAGGAATTTGAAGCCATGTAACCATGGATACCGGTATATAGGTAACGCCGTTTATGTTACGCTTGTAACGTAGGGTGCTATTTGGACACTAAAGCAGATTTTTCTTCACCACAAATCACTGTGTTCTATAAAATCCAAGAAATCCAACCATATGAATTAGTTCCCACCTCGATCTGCTCCGCCATGAATCATAAATCCTCGTACGTCAAGAAGATTGAATAAGTTCATTAATACTGTCGAAATTCAGTTATACAAGATCGCGCTAAACAGCAGGCAAAGGATACAGCAAATTAAACAACATAATCATCTGCAATTACATAACTGTTGTCTACTGCAGTTGCAAAATAGAAGAGACAGTGGAAACATACACTGAAAATTTTAACCTCGATTGTTGTACACGGAGTCGGAATCTGACAGACAACTTCAGTGCCATGAAACAGACAAAGAAAGTCCATGCGCACATGCGGCGAAACTCAATGCGGTGGAGATCGACTGACCCAGACGCTGTCGACTCCGTCACTCATCGAGGTTAAAATTTTTCAGCGTATTTTTCCACTGTCTCCATCTTTTATATTTTTTTGTGCAACTGCAGCAGACACATAATTCATTTGAGTTTTGTATATGTTATTGCAGAGGTTTTGTTTATTATGCTTATCTTTCAAATTCATTAAGCGGGTGATCCACTGTAGCGATTTTGACTTGAGATGGGGTTGCGCGATCCCTTGCGATCACCTTATATGGTAATCGGTGATCGTAAGGGATCGCAACCCCGTCCCAAGCCAAAATCGCAACAGTGGATCACCCGCATTTTAGGGTTACGTTCAAATTATCATCATCGATTCAGCCGGGTCAGTTGATTTAAAAAAACCCGGCCCTACCGCATATAATTGATTCGGGACTTTTTGATTGAATCTTTAATCAGTACGGTAGCATTAAGGCGGGTTTACACTTCACGACGTCGGCAGACGGCGTCATCGTCCGATGACGTTACGTGACGGCGTCAGACGGCGATGGGTTTTCACTGCGACCCAGATTCAGGCGCGACGTCGACGGGCGTCATCGGACGACGACGCGCGTCAGCATCGTCGGAGTTAAATGGAGCTCTACTCAGACGATTGACGCGCGACGTCAATTTCCGTGTTATGGTACTGGAAGCCCTCAAAGTGGCCAAAATCACTTTTTGGGTGTCCGAAGGGGACAGCACATCCTCCTGCGAGTCAGATGCGCATGCGACAGCTTTTTTTCATAACGTTACCCACCCCGCATTCTTAACAAAGTTTAACCTTTTTGGAGACCTCCATTTTCATTAATTCCATCTTGAACACAGCTAATGCTGTCGTTTTGTAGGGTTTCTTTCCGAAACAACATGAAGCGGTCTTCCTCTGCGGATTTTGGTTCGTTATAGTCATGAATG
The DNA here is from genome assembly GCA_002633025.1 of Notospermus geniculatus. Classification (NCBI taxonomy): domain Eukaryota; kingdom Metazoa; phylum Nemertea; class Pilidiophora; order Heteronemertea; family Lineidae; genus Notospermus; species Notospermus geniculatus. The sequence continues at coordinate 17,534 of NMRB01000650.1, forward strand.
TTTGCCCCTTGTTGGTAATAAACTATCGCACTCAAAACGTGGTTTTCCGACTCCAAAAAGATGTAGGTAGAGAAAAATGTCAGTGCAACATCTGAACTGGTCACGGCCTTGGGTTAGCATTCTCTTGGTGGAAAACAATGTTTTTGACATCCTGCACACGGCGTCGACGCACGACGACGCGCGACAGTTTACAGTTTTTTTGCCGTCAGCAGCGCATGTCGTAGATGACGTCGTGTTCGAAGGTCGTCGAAGCCGGCGTCGCGTCGCGATGATGCCGTCGGCCGACGTCATGAAGTGTAAACGCGCCTTTACGGTACCGGTACCGGTACTTTTAAAGTACCGGTACCGTAATGTTACCGTACTGATTTAAAAAAGAACATTCAAACTGAGTTCTATTTCGAGTTAGGCCTACGCAGGTGCGGCTGATTTACGAATCGCTGGAGACTTTTTCGCGGGCCACGAAAATCATTGTTTATTTTAACAGTTTGTTTGTGTCCATCTTTGTCTTCTCCGACGTTACCCGAAAGGACTGAGCATGCTGAGTGGTCGGTAATTTACGGTACCGGTACTTCCGAATTTTAACGAAGTTTTAATTTTCGCGCCAATAAAAAGTAGGGGCCTAGTACTACCCGCTCGCCTTATCATTTCGAAAGAAATGCCTCTGCCGGTGTAGTGAATTTTCAAGTCGTGTGGCATGTCCCTTCTTGACACTGAAAGTATTTGGTAGGTTGGCATGTCCCAAAATCCATATAACATAATGTAAACATGTTTACAAATATGGAATGTAAACAATGTAATAATGTCAGACTTGCCTTTGCCTAGATTGGTACCCGATCCTCCGCTGGTGGCGCTGGCGGGCTGGATGTAGCGGGAGGATCGGTCCTGGCTACTGAGGACGGCAGAAATCTGGCTGCCGCCGGAAGTGACTAGTATCTAGTCGTGACTGTACTTAGAACACGTACAACCACATGCTGAAGGACCGGATACCAGTTGCAACGAGGAATCATGGCGGCGGCTGGTAAATATCAACATTGCAGAGAATAAATATCGCTTTTCCCTTGCTACAAAGCGTGTTTTAGCGATAATCAATGCCAGACGAAAGTCTGAGTATGGGTCCTTGAAACCAATGCATGCAAAAGCCTTAAAAAGTGCCATAGCGAATGACACATGGCTGATTTTCCAACCGATTGTGGCAAGTCGTTGATTTTCGAATTCGACCAATCAACGCCATGAAACTCGCAGCCAGTACCGGTCTATATATTTTATATTTATANGTCTCCATCTTTTATATTTTTTTGTGCAACTGCAGCAGACACATAATTCATTTGAGTTTTGTATATGTTATTGCAGAGGTTTTGTTTATTATGCTTATCTTTCAAATTCATTAAGCGGGTGATCCACTGTAGCGATTTTGACTTGAGACGGGGTTGCGCGATCCCTTGCGATCACCTTATAGGCCTATGGTAATCGGTGATCGTAAGGGATCGCAACCCCGTCCCAAGCCAAAATCGCAACGGTGGATCACCCGCATTTTAGGGTTACGTTCAAATTATCATCATCGATTCAGCCGGGTCAGTTGATTTAAAAAAAACCGGCCCTACCGCATATAATTGATTCTGGAATTTTTGATTGAATCTTCAGTACGGTAGCATTACGGTACCGGTACCGGTACTTTTAAAGTACCGGTACCGTGTAATGTTACCGTACTGATTTAAAAAAGAACATTCAAACTGAGTTCTATTTCGAGTTAGGCCTACGCAGGTGCGGCTGATTTACGAATCGCTGGAGACTTTCGGCGCCTGACCAAGAATTAAAGATAATGTATCACAGGCATTTTCGCGGGCCACGAAAATCATTGTTTATTTTAACAGTTTGTTTGTGTCCATCTTTGTCTTATCTCCGACGTTACCCGAAAGGACTGAGCATGCTGAGTGGTCAGTAATTTACGGTACTTCCGAATTTTAACGAAGTTTTAATTTTCGCGCCAATAAAAAGTAGTAGGCCTACTACCCGCTCGCCTTATCGTTTCGAAAGAAATGCCTCTGCCGGTGTAGTGAATTTTCAAGTCGCTCCAATTTGTTTGTGGCATGTCCCTTCTTGACACTGAAAGTATTTGGTAGGTTGGCATGTCCCAAAATCCATAAAACATAATGTAAACATGTTTACAAATATGGAATGTAAACAATGTAATGATATCAGACTCGCCTTTGCCTTGTGTAAATTATGACGTCTATGTTCCTCCGCCTGAGGTCTCCATTGCAGAGGTACCTCAGTGAAGAGTATAGACTTCGCCCAACGACGTCACCTTCGGGCAAGCTCGGCAATTTCCGTCGAGTTGATGCATGTCCGATACTTTGTAGTTGGTTAGTGGTCGGACGTTTCGCGCTCCTCACTTTCGCCATAAAGTTTCCGAAGAACTCCGATTTAACAACATGGATCATCAATGTAAAACGTGAGGAACGTTTTGTGCCGCATTACAGTTGTGTTTTTATCAAATTAGCCCAAGCAGTTGCTGGAAATTAGGCGTAGATCGCCGCGTCTCACGTCAACTCAAAGAATTCTTCGTGGTCGCAGGTATGCATGCACATAATGTGTACAGTGGGACACTGTGGTGCGCCATACATGTAGCCTAGTACACAACAACTACACCACTAATCTAATGGTTCCATTCAGTGATAAAAGCCAAGCGTTTTTAAGCCCTTTGTGTGAACATTTTAGTTTTTTTGGGATTTGTGGTCTGTGAGTGTGGGAGCGATGTCGTGTCCAATAAATTGCCAACATGTAGGCTGGTGACATTTATAATGTACTGAAGTGAGGTGGAATGACTTGGCCAATGAAGTGGGTGGAGTCGCAGGAAGGAGTGAGGCGGTAAAATGGAGTGGATCATACATCACCAAGCCTGAAAAGTCAAACTATGGATTCACGTTTTCTTCCATTATTCTTGTTTTTGTGACTTATTTGACTGAAATTTGCCAAGCACTTGGGGATTCTTCAATGCCAATATGGAATATTTTAAACTGGGGGAGCCGTACCGAAAGTTGACAATGAAATTGACAATACAGCCCCGCGTTTTTTTGACGTCGTGGATTTTACTCTTATTGGTGAAACATGGCACATGTGATACAGTTTCTGAGAAAATGGAAGTCAAAGAAAATGAACCTCCTGGTACAGTTGTTGGTAACATCACTGGCAAGGGTCCGATTCAAGGATTTCTCGGGGAATCTGCGTCTGCTTTCGATATCAATCGTGCAACAGGTGTGATCACAACGCGAATAAAATTGGATCGCGAGACGAAGGACACATATACATTTGGTGCTATGACAATGGGGGACTCAAAATTTCACAGCATAATTGTCAAGGTAGTGGACACCAATGACAACAGCCCAACATTCCCACAGAAGCAAAAGGTTATCAAAATTGGTGAACTAGATCCAAATGACAATAAACATAGCATAGGTAGTGCTGCTGATCCCGATTTAGGGATATATACGACTCAGAGATATGAGATTGTGGCAGGGAATAAACAGAATGCGTTTCGGTTAGCGACGCGTCGTGTAGGGACTATTTTGTATGTCGATTTAGTTGCCCAGGGCACCTTAGATTATGAAACGGAGAATAGGTATGATTTGACTGTGACTGCATTTGATGGAGGGTCGCCACCAAGAAATGGTTCCATGCATGTGATTGTTGAAATTCAGGATGCAAATGACAATCAACCACTTTTCAATACCAGTCGTTATTCCGCAAGAGTTATGGAAAATGCAACTGTTGGTACTAGTGTCGTTCAGGTGTTCGCTACAGATATAGACTCAGGAGAAAATGGGCACATCCAGTATCATATCGATAGAACCAGGAGTGATCCAGATGAGACATTTACGATAAATGCCGACTCCGGCGAGGTCCATTTGAACAAGAAGTTGGACTATGAGAAGAAATCATCCTATGAGTTGATTGTTGTTGCTAAGGATAGGCCGAACGGGCCAGACCAGTTCCAGACCACAGCTGTGGTAACTATCAAAGTCGACAACATCAATGACAATCCACCTGTGATAGACATGGTCTTTCTCTCAGATGATGGCACGCCAAAACTATCAGAGAATGCTGGCGCTGAAGATTTAGTCGCTAGAATATCAGTTAGTGATGCGGATGTGCCAGGGTACTTTTCGAACGTCAATGTAACTTTGACTGGTGGCGATGGCCATTTTGGATTGACGACGAAGGATAATGTTGTGTACCTCATGATTGTTTCCAATCCGCTGGACCGGGAAAGGGCATCTGAATATCATCTGAAAATAATCGCAAGAGACTCTGGAATCCCTCCTCTACAGACAACGAAATCATTTGTACTGAAAGTTATCGATGCAAATGACAATGCGCCGAAGTTTACAAAAACTGTATATTATGCAAGTATCAAAGAGGTGGCGCTACCGGGATCCTCCGTAATTCAGGTTACGGCTAAAGATCTTGATGTCGGAAACAATTCTCTCATATCATACTCCATCCATCCAAATCCAAGTAAGCATTCCAGTTGGTTTAAAATTGACGAACAGAGTGGCCTAATCACAACGAAGCAAAAGGTAGATTGTGAGACTCTCTCCCAACCAACGATAACAGTTATTGCTACAGATCACGGAAAGGTACCACTTTCGGCAAATGCGACAGTCGTTGTGACTATTTTGGACGTTAATGACAACCAGCCGGTCTTCGATCAAAGTTACTACAATGGTTCTGTCGTCGAAAATAAACCCGTTGGCAGTTGCATTCTGAAGGTGAGTTGTAAAATCTTTCGAAGTTCACTCAGTAATTCAGATTACATAAGATAATCGTACCATCAGACCCTTTAAATTCGCACGTGTTTTCAGTGAAAGATTTTCACTAGGGGTTAAAACCATAAATGATACCTAAATGTAAAGGTTATCCATATTTACAAACTTGGGAATTGTTGATTTGAATTCAAGGTTACCCTGCACCTAGATTGTATTCCATGGCATGTTTAAACAGTGTTGCTGTGAACTTTTCAATGAATTCTTATTGTTTTCAGGCTTTGTCTGTATTGCTTTTAAATAAACCTGGCGTTTCAGTCCAATAATTGAAGTGGTTGCTGTCTACCCAAAATTTGATTCTGAGCCTGTCGAGTACCATTCATGCCATAAAATGTAACTTTTAAGTCATGAAACTGAAGGCCAACGATGTCTGATTTCATGTATTTAGTGTTTGTGTGCGTATAAGGCCTATTTGTACATAAAGCTCAGTCATACATGTACTTCATCTACTATTTAAATTCCTTGAAGATGAACTTAATTATCTCAGCCAAGTGTGAACTTCAACTACCACCTAAAAAACATCAAACAATTCAAACCCCAGGGAGCCCAAATTTCTGTATTTCATTGCAGCATAGATTAGGCTTTTTATTTCCAAGAAATAATCCTTTGATGCCAAGGTCCTTGCACTGGCCTGCTGTTCCTACCCGCCTTCTGTAAATATGGTAAAACTTAACACCTGTGGATTTGAGAACAATGCTTGGTATGATGATTACTATTCAGATTACAAAAGAAATTTGTCTATATTGTTTCCAGTCTGTTGTTTTTGTTGCAATATGATTATACATTGTTGATCTGGCATACAAGTAAGCAAACATGGCAGTTTGCTACATGTAAAGCTCAACATGATCAGTTTTTTATGACCTTACCTGTTTTTGGCTTAAAATTAAATTAGATAACAAAATTAAAAAGTTTGAGTTCAATCAAGTGATGATTCTTATTCATCTGGGGTTGTTTTAGTTTAAGGTGTCATAGATGATCAACATCATTTGAAGATTCGTCGTTTTTAAAACTTTAATCAAAGTCGATCTCTTGGTAAAGTTTTCTTGAAAAGAAGCTATAAAAAATACTTTATAGTGGATAATCCATTGCACCATTACTTACACTTTTACATGGCGTCATGAAGACAACCACGAATAATACGCCTCAGTCAAACTGGTCGAATTTTCTAAAGGACCTTTCAAAAATATAATACCCACTCCACGCTATTTTGGTGAGCAACATGCACTGAGCACACAGGTCAGAATATCGACATTCACTTACACAACAGCGTTTGAATCGCTATTGTTGCTATTGTGGTATCTTGCAAATTTTCCAGAGATTTCAATGGCTTTGTCGTTGAAAAGAGACAAGCTTAAGGAATGTGTAGAAGAATCTGTGCTTTCTTGATAAAAAGGCACTGAAAAGTGTGAGCATTCTGTCATGTGAGAATTAAGCGTCAATTAGTGGCCCCAGCTTTCAACCATATCATCACACTATATGAAATTAAAACTAAAATGGTTTTCTGTCTGTTTGAGGTAGTAGGACATTGTGGAGACCAACAGTCTGCCTTCAAGTTGACAAGAACTGTTGAAATCCTTCATTTCTCCTGACAAGTGTTTGCACCGTTCATTGGTTTTGTGACTGCCAATGCTTTCGACCTATTTACATGTATGAGTCCATATATTGATTATATGTAAGGCTTACTTGTCAAATTCTAAGGACTTTAAAAGAGTATAAAACGAGCATGTTGTTGGTTTTTAAAAATCATCAGTGAGAAGTGATATTTCGAGGTGTGTATGCGAGCACACCCAATAATCGCAATATATTGTACCACTATCTCTGACATGTCTGACTGACCGTCTGTTCCTTCACTGTTGCTATTGCCATGGTATCATAAATTTTAAGTCCATTTATAGGGCTACATGTTTTTGAAGTTTTAAAAATTGGTTTTTAAAACCGTAGTATAAACTTTACAACACATAGTGTTGTTGTTAACTGCTGTCAGTGCAATTCTCTCGTATTAGAAACACTGCTGCCTGGACACACCATTCTATGTATACATACTTCCATTGAAATACAGACAAAAGAAAAATCCATGCCATGACTAATTCACACCCAACTTTGGGTCAAGCAAGAACATTCATGTTTAAATGCAGTCATGGAGTTAGTCTAATTGCTATGCGATCAACATGTTATATAATCTGGATTTAGGAGTAGAGAGGAAAACAATTGTTCACTTTTGTCTTGAAATATTTTAAGTAAATACCATAAGTCCAATTTGATCTGACTTAGGTGTATCATGCGTTAACATACACGCAGGGGTCTTTTCTTCTGAGGTGGATTAAGCCACATAAAACTGAATATTTTTCCAGGATTAGATTTGAAGGGCTTTGAAGGACATTGGATACATGGGGCCGATTTCACAAAGCGCGTTTAAGACTTAGACGCGTGTAACTTCACTAAATGTACGCACTTCCACCATGCATTTGACGAAGTTACACGCGTCTAAGTCTTAAACGCCCTTTGTGAAATCGGCCCTTTATCTCTGGCATGTCTGCTTTTGATGGGGATTTGGCTGAGTGGTTAATGTCCCTGAGTGCTGGTGATGGGCGCCTTTTGTGAGGGTCTGCAGGTTCGAGTCTGGTCGGAAGCTATGTCTTTCACCTTAGAAACCAGTTATTATTATTTGCCCTGATAAAATATGATATAAAAACATCCCAGCATCTTTTTCTGTTCCCCCTCTTTGTTGTTGTGCAGAGAAAATATGGTTGGCATAAAAAATTATGAAAAATGATAATTTTGACATTAGCATGATTAGATGATTGTGTCCGAGACATTTCTATTGAAACATTAATTGCGGTCTTTCACTTTATCGGAATTTTATTCCTCAGTGCCAGTCCAGGTGCTTTTCAGGAGGAAATAATTCAGTTGTTACTGTCATTATGATATCAAACAAAATACCAAGCTGTGAAAACTGTAGGGGATTCATTTGTTAGAGTGTCTATAATTCTCCATAAATAAGGTTGTTCACGCTGAGGTTTTCGGCCAATTGATTTAAAACGATACCAGTGAGGGCTGCACGGGCACATGCAAGGTTATTCCAACACATTTCCTTTCTATTGCAATATAAATCATTCCATCATTCATGTCCATGGTTTCCACCTCTCGAAAAATACTGGTAGGTTGTTTGGAGGATCCATTATCTTGATGGACTGCAGGGTTTTGCCCAACAACCTATTTCCAAGCAGTGTGTAAACTCATACAAGAAATATGATGGATTTTCAAGGGTATTGTAGCTTCAATCATAGGCCTAAGGCTTCCTTTACATCGAAGTATACGGTATACGAAAATGCCGGTTTACAATGGCTTCACGGTGGTGAAGCCTCAGAATGCCTTTGTTAAGCGGCGTTTTCGAATACCGAATACTTCTACGTAAGGCTTCCCTAAAGCCTCCAAACAGTATATCACTGATTTTTCAAGACATAGCCTAAATGATAAATGTGATATAAGTATCATACAACCTGAAATTCTGAATGTCTGGGTATATCTAGGCCTACTCTTTATCCTTTAACAAAAACCAAATTGATCTTGAAAGGATCAATTGATATGTTAACTACATAGTTCAATACTTGATGTATGTTTTTCATTTTAAAAAATTTGATAGCGGAAATTATATATTGAAGTTAATAATACGTCTTGTGGTGTCACATTTGGCACATAGGCTACTTCGTTCTCGAAGAAATCACACGAAAACTGCTGCTTTTGTATTTCTTCCAATTTTGGTTAGATGAATGAAATTACCATTAGATTATTTGGATGATTTTTTGGCAGCATTTTTGCCATAGGTCTGCTCAAGTATTTTGTTAACACAAATGTCCCACAAATTACAATTACACATTTTTTCTCTCCAAAAATCCCCTGCAAGCGAAGGATATCGTGTGTTGCTATGTACTGTGTCCTGCGAAAAAAGCTTGTTCTCTAGGCAGAATAGATAACTGAATATTGATTTCCTTGGTGCGTTTATATTTAGCGCAGTTATTGTGAAGAGCTATCCAATCTGCAATATATTCTAAAGAACCTTGGGTTCACCCCATCCTGATCCCCACTATGTACTCTGTATTATTTCTGTAATGTGAGGTTGAGAGGTGTGTGTCACCAATCAATGTAGACTTTCATTTAAATGAAGTGGAAGTTTTCATTTTACTCACCTCATTTGTTAAATACAAACTGATAAACTAAGAACCTTTGACTCCATGCTACAGCAAGAAAAATTTACTGCCTTAGGGTATTTCTTGCCTGGAGATTCTCAAACTGCTATCAAGTATCATCAGTGATATCAACCAACAACTTATCTTGTTAAAATTATTTTCCAAATTACATACTTTTTACACAGCGGCCTGAACTCTATTAACCCATTGACCTGGAACTGTCTTATTCTCCACTTAGGCATGTGAGTGTCTTAGGATCTCCACACTCATATCATCATTATTTTAGGAAGTGCACACTTAGGGCATTATATGGCTGGTAATTTAATAACAGAGAGGCCTACTGGGCGATGTTCTGAAATGTAGGAGGAAACTGGATCTCCTTGGAGAAAACTTACGATGTTGTGGACACTAACAGGCATGAAAACCACCTCCGCAGTGGTGGCAGGCATTTGGAGCCACTGCGGCATCCCAAACCAATCCAATCTCAACATACTTCACACAGGTTCAATGTTTGTAAAGACTTGTTGGCTAATGTGTTCACCTCACTTTTCTTCCTCGGGATATGTTCATGTACACACACACAAATATGAAGTTAGGTTATTTGCAAAACTTGATTTTACATGCTTGATTTTACATGTTTTATGTTAAGCCTCCTGACAAATTGATTCAGAAATATTTCTGAGTGTCAATTGACTTTCAATATTTTACAGGTGACTGCTACAGATCCTGACTGTGGTGTCAATGCTCAGGTCACATACGCAATTGATACAAGCATCGGCTTCCAATATCCAGCTGAATTCTCAGTGGACAACAAGACTGGCAGTATCTGCATCATCAAGTCCCTGGACTATGAAACTCGACAGACGTACGAATTTCCAATCGTCGCCAGAGATGCAGGTAAGTGTCGTGTAAAATGGTGCCATTGACTTGACACCATTGAAGGTTAGAAGCAGAGAAGCAAAATTTTTTAATGTCAAGTTGTTTGGCTTCATTTCAAGATGGTAACACAAACCCAAAAATGTAGGTTACATGTACTTCCCTGATACTCGGCTAGTTTGTTAGGTCCAGCTATTGGTTTTCAACTTTCTCCCTGCTGACTCCGGAATCCTTATTTCTCCTTCCGGAAATCAATCAGGACTGTGAATCTGGGTCACGGATGGGGAATTTGAGCCGATTTCACCAGCCAACTTATCTGCCAAATGTGCAGTCATGACCCTCTGAAATTGGCAACCACCCCTTCCAGTGAGAAATATTTCACTCGTTGCCTTCAAGGTAGGCCCAGGCCTATTATCGAGACATGCCTTATATCGTAATTGTGCCATCTTCATGTAGGCCCATTACTAACCAAATACATGGGCGTAATAGGTTTCGCTTGGGGAGGAGCACTGTGAATAGTGAAGAGAAAGTGGCTGTGGCAAAAAAAATTCTAATGGGTAATAATTCGAACTCTCTTGAGCTCTGACCTATTGTCACTAATAAACGTTGGGGCCTTTGATTCTGCTCACCATGCAGGTCTGTTACCCTCACAGTAGAATGAATCCACCCCCATTATCATGAAATAAAATTTACGAATTTCACTAGTTCTGAGGAAGGCAGGGGTTGATGGCCTTTGTTGCTGAACGGTGTGATATGCCTCGCTGGCAGCGTGGAGAACAATTGGACTCCATAAGGATGGACTGTGTCTATTTACCCCTGAAGCATGGGGCTGATCTGCATAGATTTAAATGGCGGATGGTGCTCAATGGGCTTTTTGTACAACACTGCTTGCCTCCGGCCTGCACAAGAGACTTTATGGGACCTATTTTTGTCATCGTTTTGCATGTGTTGGAATAGTTCTCAAACACGGCGTGCAGTTGTTGATTCGATGTTGAGTTTTACCAGCTTAGATCTACCCCATTAAGGATGTGACCTGGCTTCGATTGAGAGATCACAACCACAATATATAAAACATACAAATTTTTCATTTTCAGAATGCAGGACACACAGAACGTGTCCTGCATTTCAAATTGAAAATTTGTGTTTTTCCTGCCCTAATTTTTTACCATCTCCAAAAGAACATGAAAAATAAGAAGTCAAAGTATGTGAGATCAAAACAGGCATGGTCGAGTCACAGGAACTAAATGGCAGTACTCGGACCCAAAGCAAACCTGTGGGCTTTTGGCTGAAAACTTCTGATTGATAATCTAACATATTACCAAGAATATATTAATACATGTACATGTATATTCTTGATATTACCCATATGAAACTCGACATTTTTTTTATATGTCTGAAATCTATCCCTCTTCCAAATTAAGTGTCAAGAGTTTCTCGTATGTCTACACATATGTCGTCTATGTACACGTAAGCGTGCTGAAGTGCCCTTCTGCAATGTGGTTTAGATGGCTGTCTGATATTCTGGCTGTGCCTCATTCCATGGCAGCAATCGAATTTTATAAGAGCAGAGAATTTGAGCTGTTAGTTTAGCAATTGACTGAAGTGCAATGCTGTTGAAATCCTAGTTATGAGTAAGAATGTATGTCATCGTTAAAATATCTATGACAGTCAAAATCTCACATTGAGAGCAGCAATTATCAAACATCGGCAGTCCCAAGGGTCTCCTATTCATTGAAGTATAGAATCCACCAAGAGTCTTGTTTTATTGTGCACAGTATGTGTGGGAAGCTATGTAAGCTGCATGGCGGATATCAAATGAAATATTCACACACGCCTTCACAGTGTATTGATACAGCATACGTGAAACCAAGTTTCATTGTGAACTTGCTATGCGCCTTCAATCAGTTCTCAGCATTCACAGCATTGATTATCGTCCTGGCAAATTATTTTGAAGGGCAATTATAAGTGATACTGTTATTACCATTATTGGGAATCGACCTTCAGTACACAATTTTTTCCTCAATTATAATTATGCGTATGGATTCTGCCATTTCCGTGTGTCGGATAGATGAAAAGGCTTCGGAAGGTTATTCCTCCGTGGTCTGCATTTTTGTTGGAATTGGGTTTTGACGTGTTTGAGTATGGCAGACAAGATACTGAAACCCCAGAAATGACATGACTTCAATTCAAGTGCCCATTTGGTCAAACTGTTGGCAGAAACCCTTGTATCCCAATGTCTGGTGTCTACCGATGGTACATATCTCCCAGTAAAGAAACATTGCACATGGACTTCTCCAAGCAAACATGGTTAAAAATTCCCTACATTGTGCCAAGCCGAAGACTTCCCTGTACATTATGCCAAGCACAGTGTACATTCCCAGTTTGTTTGCTGGCCAAGACACAAAGGAGAGATTTTCTATTCTGGAGAGCATTGTCCTGGTGGACCAACTTGGTCTTGCCCAAGGGCTGTGTGCTTAGGATTATGACCACTGTGTGCACAGGTTGTGGAGTTAAAGGTAACTCCTTAAAACATTGTAGACCCTTGGCCAGTTGTTGTGTTCCCATACTATTATTTTCCCCATTCGAATCACTTTCATACCAATACATAGGCCTATGTATGGACCTGGGCTAGTTGATTTACTTAGGCCTACAGATAGAGAATAAAAGATGCTCGGATTGTGGTTACAAATGTAAGTCCACATCAGATCCGTTTAAAAAATACATGAGTTCTTTTGAAAGTGTTTTGGAATTCCTGTCCGTATAGGAATCCAGGCAGTCGTCTATAAGTTCATTAAAAATGTCAACTAAATCAGCTTAGCTCTGTTATAGCAGCTGGGGTTCATGGACATCTTGGATGAGAAATTAATTGAATTCACAAAATTCTACAAAGCCAAAGGTAGAGAATGTGAAAATGGTGTTAAATGTTGATTATTTCTCTTGGGTTGCTGGTCAGTGTTTGCTATGGCCATGTCTACATGTTTGCACAATGACTGGAATGTGGACCCATTATTTAGGGTCCCTTGTTTTTGTTTGCTTGGGGCAAGTCAAAATAGCAGGACATTCATGTGCCTTGATTCAATTGGCTTATGGTCTGAGTCACTAGGGTTGAATGGTTGTTGATTATGTAATAATTTGTTGCGGATGGGTATGGACCTGTTCATGTAGTCACCCAGTGATAAAGTACCCATAATCCTTAGAATTTGCGTAAACCTCTATCTCACAAGAAGATTGAGGTATCTGGAAGTCTAGTGCGTCCATAAGTCCATAAATTATAACAAAATGCACAAATCGGAGTGTTTAGGTCTTCCCTGTCATTGGTACATTGTTGAAGTCCCGGATGCCTTCTCTTTTTGTGCTCATTATAGCAATTGCCGTGGCATCAGTTTACGATGTCATGCAATGGGTGGTTGTGCTATGCAAGCAGGATTAGATGGGCTGCAAGATTATGTTTCCAATTTGCAATAAGTAAACCTAACTCAGTTATATTCAGTTTCCCACCTGGCGTTTGGAAATTCAGTCCCAAACTCGGTATTTGTTTTGTCTTAGGTTATAATGTTGTGAACCGTGCTCAAATATTACTCTTGTCCTCAATGCTTCACTGCAGCTTAAAGCCTGGCGCAGATCGACCTTGCGACTGGATGCAACTACCTGCAATGCCGTTGCCGGCAATGGTTGCGACTGGCTGAAAACAGTTGCAACTGATCAGTTGCACAAACAGGTCGATCTGAGCGGCCCGGCAACGCTATTGCCGACCGTTGCAGGTAGTTGCAATCAGTTGCACATGTTCTACTCGTTGCCGACCATTGCATCTAGTTGCATTCAGTCGCAGTCGATGTGCGCGCTCTGGCAATGAATTTCCTCGTTTGTGGTGCACATTAGACTGGTTCGTAGTCCCAACTGGCTCCGATGTTGGGACCGGGAACCAGTCTAGGTGCACAGCCATTTTGAATGTTTATCACATGACTCCCGAGTACGAGTTGTCCGTTCGGAAGACATCGACAATTTCTGTGTAGCATTCAGTTCAGTTGCATGTGTCGATGTGCGCGCTCCGGATTGAGACTGGTTTGTGCAACTTGTTGCCGCAATGACCAGTCGCAATCGATGTGCGCTGTCCGCTCACATCGACAGCGACTGTTGCAGGTAGTTGCATCCAGTCGCAAGGTCGATCTGCGCCAGGCTTTACATGTTAAACTCTTATCTTGTTCATATAAGCTTGCCAAGGATTTTCTAAAATACTCCCAATTCCTTTTGAATTGCTTGAAAGGTAATAGGATATGACCATGAATTCCAGCTCACCATTCATTATCAGAATTCAATGAAGAGTCCATTGTAACCACAGCGCTCTATATGGAGCCTCTTTTGTCATCCATATTGTACTGTAAGATGCCAGAATGTGAGGAACCTAACTGGGAGCTGATGATTGGGGGTCCTTGCTTTGTTCCATAAGGTGCCATGACCTTTTCCTGCACCTCAAGTAAAGAGCATTAGCATGAGACGATACATTGATCTTTTTTCAATGAATTCCCAGCATTGTATACATGCTTCCATTATATTATGTGATGAATCACATCAGTGCAGTGAAGGAGATCTTAGTTGGAATTGATCTTTTTACTTCATTTGCCTTGAATGTGCTCAAATTATGCAATTAGATGCATGGTGGCTGATGAAAGGACATTTCAGTCAAAAGATAATCTTAGACAAAGAGTTCAGTTGTTAGGGCGAATTCTTCCCAAAAAATGGTCAAGTAGGACCTGCAGCAGCCAACCTTAATTGTCCCCGGGGATGGTATGGCACCAATGCTTTTGTAGTATGTCTTCAACACATGAGCAACAGATTAGTGACATTCCACCACAAAACCAGTTGGAAGTCGCACAGAAAATGAGCCTAAACGTACTGAGATGACATCAGGAGATAAAGAAAGAAATAGAATCACTCAGACTGGACAATAGACAGACAACACTGAAATTGACAGATAATTCTGTCCCAACCTGCGACTTCTGACTGGTTTTGTGGCGGAGGGTCACATTTGGTTTCGTCTGATGCATCCTAGAAGGTTTAACTTCTCCTTTTGTGAACCATCATGAGAAATATCTTGACATGTAACTTGAAAATCATGGTGTAATTCATTGACTTAAAATTAAATAATAATAAATTAAACCCTCTCATTCACACTTTTCAGATGGCCTCCATACAACTGCCATGGTCAAAATTTCGGTCCAAGATGTCAATGACAATCATCCAGTTTTCTATCCGAGCCAATACAGTCGTAATTTAGGGACCAACACCCAATCAGGGAAGGAAGTGTTAGCCGTCCAAGCAACCGATCCAGATTCCAAACAGTATGGAGTCATCACGTATAAAATTGTCTCTGGGAACACTAATCTTTTCTCCATTGATCCTAGCACAGGTAAGTGCTGATGGTTTATTCAGAAAAAAAGAGGTAGATGAACTAACTCTTTAATGAAGACATTTTTCATCACGGCTGCTCATCACTTTGTTATAAGTGATTTTGTATCTGTATCAATCAAGTGCGATATTCCGAATAACCCAATCCTTCACATTCTGATAAATCAATGATTATGTTGTATCTGGTTTCGTGATTTCCAACATATGTTATGTCGCAGGTGTGCTTCTTTGCAGAAATAATGAAAAGTACACTTCCTAACGTATCTACTGTTTCACCCTAAAATGTTATGTATCTTTTCACAGGTGTGATAAAATTGCTCGCTTCTGTGGGTAGCCAACCTCGGGTGTACCAGCTTTTTGTTTCTGCAACTGATGGTGGAGCTCTTACGTCAGTAACCAATGCTGTTGTTGACATTAGTGTCATCAGTCCGTCCCAGCAACCACCTGTGTTCACGACTGCTTTATACCGTTTCCAAGTCAATGAAGCCGCCCAGATAAACGACCCGGTGGGAACAGTAAAAGCCAATCATGGATCAGGTG
>NMRB01000650.1:33691-45681 GCA_002633025.1 Notospermus geniculatus
GACAGGGTTATCCGCCGTGCCGAACGTGTAGGGTTCCAAGCCTAAGGTTGAAAAAGCCTCTGCTGCTGTCAGACAGTATGCGATTCCTCCGCCACAGACATTGAAGCAGCAGCAGCCGTCCGGAAATTTTACAGGCAAACAGTTGATCCTCACTGCACAGTGCTGGAACTATTGACTGTCAATAACAAACACAGACACGGCGGAACATGAAATTTATTCACGTTTACCTGCGTAGATCACTGAGAACTATATAATGGCGGCGCAAGAATACCTATCACATAGTGTGCATTTCGGTCGTCCTCTCTACATCCGGGTACTGCCATCAAAATTATAATAGAAATGGCATTAGGCAGATTCCAGCTCACAGTGCCTGAGAAGTAGTCCGGCAAAATACACAGGAAATCTACAGCAGGATAGGAGATGGCTCGCACCATAGCATAAGCTTCGCTGGCGAATACTCGCCCAGCGAAGCTAAAAACAGGGGTATTTGAATTTCCCGCACTTTCGTTTCTGACGTCATCACTATTGGGAGTTCTGCATTGAGATATTCATTGGATTGAAGGAGTATGGCAGAACTTAACAATGAAACGCCAGACTGTGAGTTCATTTTACATCATACACACATAACTTGATGCAATGATTAACAATTACGACCCAGGTATTGGTCATGTTTGGTAGTTTCGAAGGTTGATCGCGTGCTCTGCCCTCGCCTCTCACAGTGAATAACTAATGAGGCGGAAGTCTTGTCACTGGGTTGATTCTGATGACGTCACAGGCCTGTGGCCGCATCGTGAGAATGAAGAAGGACCAATTGCCATGGCATACCATAAACTTGCATTCGAATCTCGGCAACCGCTGTACCTGTACTCATCAAACCTCAGTCAAATGTCGACAAAGTATCCACAACTCACACACTTCCCCATATGAACTAACATTAGGCCAAATGCCTGCAAAGTTTCTTCGTTGACGACCTGGGCAAACTATTTAGTTATAGGTTCTTGTTAGGGATATGCCATTCTGCACCATTTCCAGGACTGCCGTGAATTTTGCCAAAGACACATCCGGCGAAAGTGCGTCGCCTCCAGTCCTCGGCACATTCCAAAAGATGAGTTGCACAAATAGAATTACATCAAAAATAGTTGATTACATGTAGGTCAAAGTCAAACAAGAATAATGCTGATGATGATTTTATAGCCTCCTTTCAATATGGATTTCATGTGGAAAGGTGTCAATAATATGAGGTACCAGTGTAACGTTTTTCAGTGAGGCCCGTGTGCCAGTGTGACATTACAATAGATTGATGGAATAAGCGGCGACTGGACAATGAACGACACACAGAGAAACAGCGAGTCCGTTTCTCAGTGTGTTCCGAACAATCATCCTGGAACTCCACGTGTATTGGCTACGTCATAAAGACTACGCCACTACCCCTGGAAGCTTTCGCATGAATTTCTGCATTTGACCCACATCGGGAAATCAATGTACCAATCAGAGCCATCCTGAGATTTGCCCGTTAACCTCGCCTTCAGGTTTTGGCGTGATACCAACTAAACTCTTCAGTAGGACAATCTACTTGCGTATCAACTGGGTACGAGGTAACAAAAAACAACATGGCGAATGCTACAGAATGACAGCGAGCGATTCGCGATTTCAAGGCCTAATTTTCCGGATTCAAAGCTTGAATCCGCTGCAATGACAGACAAGGAATAGTTTTATTGATGGAAACAATGTACTCGTGTGTACAAAAATGGGAAGCAGCAAGTGAATTGCACCAGTCGGCGCTAATTGTCAGCCCACGTGTCCTTGCCAAGCCGTGAATTTTATTAGCTCTTCCATCGATCAGTCGTACGGGGGATTTCCTGGTATAGGGGATTTCTTTCAATTAATGGTTAATGATAAAGATAAGTAGCAGTTCCTAAATGATAAGAAAGTCAATAAACACTATACAATGACATATCTATTTGAAATAAACAGACTAAATGTGATAGTACCAAATCCATAATTGGACGGAGGGGTGGTAACAGAACAGCCTGCGAACGACTGCGAAAGATGCCAAGGCCAAGGGTTTGTGCGAGCGTAGTCGGAGGGCGGAGCGATGTCACAACCCTTGGTAGCCAAGATGCGAACAATGGGAATCACGCAGAAAAACGGCCATACTGAAAAACGTTACACCTGTACACCTCTCTCGATTCACCAAGAATCTCAACATGATAAACCCCTTCCCCGGGAACCCTTCCCACCCAATCCCAAAGGGGTCCAATAAGCTCTTTATCAATTCACCAAGTAGTGTAGGCCTGCCTACACCTGGTATTAACCCCTTCCCACCCAAGGGGTCAAATATGGTAGGCATGTATCTGACATCTAGGCTATCTCGATTCATCAACGATTGTATCTTGTGATATTATTAACCCCTTCCCCCAAGGGTGGTCTAATAAAGTATCTGACGTATATCTCGATTCACTGAGGACTATAGGCCTATCATACTCACATTAACCCTTCCCACCCAAGGGGTCTAATACCAAGGATTGTCTCCTGCTCTATTAACCCCCTAATTCCCAACTAAGGGTGGTCTAATAAAGTATCTGACGTAGGTATATATCGATTCACCAAGGACTGTAGGCCTATTATGCGACATTATTAATTTAACCCCTTCCCACCCAATGGGTCTAATACCAAGGATTGTATGGTATCGTACTATAACCCCTTCCCAACCAAGGGTGGTGTAATAGAGTATCTGACATGTATCTTGATTGACCAAGGATTTTAGGCATGTCATACATACAATAAGTTAACCTCTCCCCGCTCTATTCACTATTTCAGGTGGATCTGGTTGCCGAAGCACCCCAGATTGCTGATACTGACTGTTGCTAATGGGTGATATGAATAAAAATAAGAAATAACTTTTACTCCAGTTTTTGAAGTATTTATTGGTGACTATATGAATAAAACAGGAGTAATTACTGCAAGTAATTACTTGTAGCTGCTACTGATAAGTGTTAATACTCGTGCAGTAGTTACTCCAAAAAGAGTAAAGACTGCCGAGGATATGAATAATCAGCAGTATTAATTTCAGTACTGTGAACCCAGGATCAGACGAGTAAACACTAGTAGGGCAGAAGCGATTACTTTGAAGTAAATGCAACTGTTTATTCATACGAATTCAAGTGTTCACTTCTACTTGGAGTAAAAGCTTGCAAGTAGTTACTTTTACTTCTAGTAACTACTAGCTAGTAGATACTGATTTTTATTCATATCACCCATTGACGGGTGCAAGGAAGTATCTTGAATTTGAAGAACTCACTCTCAGCCGACACAACAGGAATCCCAATTGGGGACCGTCTGTTGAAATCATAGACAGAACTCTTCGCCACAGCAGACAAATGAATTATTCTCTTACACATGTATGCATACTATATGCTTTCCAAAATAAAATGTAATTCATTCTCGGCAAAGTTGTACAGGATTAGTCTCTAATCATAATTTGGCAAACATAATCCCATGTGACATCACCCACTAAATAAATGTCAGCTGAGCGCAAGGCCCATGGGCCTCTTGTTAAACATATAAAAAACATTAAAATAACTAATTTAACTTGGGCAGTTTGGTATAGTTTTGATGAATTTTTCTTGTTCAGTCAGTCGTACTGCAGCTGTAGCGGCCCCTGTAACCACTCCTGACAAAATACCAAGACGACACAGAATTCGTAACGATTTATTCATTCGTTATGGCAGAGCTCCGACTTCACATTCACGGCAACATCATCACGGTCACGGTGAACTAAAAGTATAAATACAACAATTAGCAAAACATCAGGCAAGATAGAACGAATTTAAAAACCGGCAAATATGTAGTACAAACTCACCAAATTTTGGCCAGAAAACAACCCGGCAACGTGCTGAGCCAGGACCGCGACACACTTGTGAGTTCCGATGTCCAAACAGCGACAATGGGTGATATGAATAAAAATAAGTAATAACTTTTACTCCACTTTTTGAAGTATTTACTGGTGAAAATGAATAAAACAGGAGTAATTACTGCAGATAATTACTTATAGCTACTACTAATAAGTATTACTTAATACTAGTGCAGTAGCTACTCCGAAAACAGTAAATACTGCCGAGGATACGAATAATGAGCAGTATTCACTAGGACTTTCCCAGTTATTACTTGAAATTTTCAAGGTAGCTCCAACCTACCTTGGACATCGAAGCATACAGAAGTTTAATAAAAATCGTGGCAGCGTTAATGAATAAACCGCGGAAAAGAAGGTGTATGAGCCAAGAAGGACATGTTCTGAGTAGAATTACAGATGCTTTTAGCGATTTGAAGAGGAAAATGTATGGATCGCACAGAACTTCCTAGTAGAAAGTACAGGTGTTATATTTGCAGGTGTTTCTGTGAATGAGTGTGCCCCCCCCCGCCCATTGTTTGGGAAATGCTGGCAGATGTTTCTCTGTGTGTCCCCTGTTTTCAAGTCTCCACTTATTCCGTCAGACAATAGTAGGGGAACACTCACAGATGGGCAACACTGGCAGATGTTACACCGGCAGAAAATACATGTATTCAGTGAACCTCCCTAAGGTCATATCGGCGTCTTTCACTTGATGCACATACACAATAAAGGTCTATTCTCACTGATCCTATGCAACAAAGGAAATATTTGTAAAACACCCTTATTACCACATTTCAGTAATGTGATTGTTCAATTTCAGTACAGTGAACCCAGGACTCAGACGAGTAAAAACTATTAGGGCAGAAGTGATTACTTTGCAGTAAAAGCAACTCTTTATTCATATGAATTCAAGTGTTCACTTCTACTTGTAGTAAAAACTTGGGACTAGTTACTTTTACTTTTAGTAACTACTAGCTAGTAGATACTGATTTTTATTCATATCACCCAATGTATAGTAAAAGATTATATAATAGGGTTAAACCATTGCCACCAGAGCGAATAGGACATTGTTCAACAAAAGGGGCAACCGATCCGACCGGATCATTCCAAACGAGAGGAAACTGGTATTTTAGGAAACTATTTTAGGAAAGCACTGAATGGAACTCACATGGCCGCGCCCCTGACGCACGCTACTCTAAAGTTGCGTCGCCTGAACAACGAAATCAATTTTAACACTTAAACTTCCGGAATTAAACTATCAGATTATAAGTAGGCCTACATAATTAAGCAATATACATGTAAGTACCAATATCAATTCCTGTTATCTTCCTGCTAGTTACCCCGAAGAACAGTTTGCGTAGCAACAAGCAAGCCAAAACGTGTAATTCCAACCAATCACCCCAGCGCCAATTTTAGAATGACTGGTTAGCATGAACATAATTCCCGTCGTCCACCCCGTAGATCAATTACACAATGACCGCGAGCCACGACAAAACTTATTATATCACAAGTATACAAGCAATCAAATGTCTATTCGCAATTTACGCTAAGATTTGATTTGCATCATTCAAATTAAGCTTCTTCCAATAGACAGAGTTTCGCCACTGGTCCGGTCAAAATGCCAGCACTTGTTCGCACTTTGGCCACTCTGATACGGCCGTCGCTGCTGGGACAAACCTCGACAACTCTGCCCATTGGCCAAATACCACGCGAAATATGGTCATCCACAATCATGACGACGCTATCTGGTTTAAAATTCATGACATCATCCCTCCATTTGGCCGTGAGGGTTCTGAAGGAGAGGTACTCTCGTCTCCAGCGCTTCCAAAAGTGGTCTGTCAAAACCTGCACCTGGCGCCACCTTTTTCGGCTAGAAAGGTCAGAATCAAAGGTTTCAACAATGGATGATGTATCATGGCTAGCTTTCTGCAAAAAATGACCAAGAGTTAGTGGTTCTAGATCTTCAGAATCAGAGCTCACATGAGTTTTGTGCTTATCCAAAGTCCTCAAAGCGTGTCTCACCTCCCGGCTAGCAGCCACGAAGTTGGTACCATTGCCACAAAATATCTGCTTTGGGGGCGCAATAAATTTCAAAAAGCTTCCAGAAAGCCTGTTACCACTTGATCCTGTATTGTGACAGAAACTCATGATCCATGCAGTTATGCGGCGTAGACGAGACAAGTTCGAGTATTTAGAAATGTCAATATACTATTGAGAGCAAAGAACGTCTGTATCATTCCATCCGGCATGGAGAAAACGCGGAATTCCACGGAAATCCGCTAGACATAATTTGGTGGTCTGCAGTTTATACAGTACTATTAACTGGTGTGAAACTTGTCACGTGGATCATCCCCTCCCGTCCCGTCCCCTTATCTCTTATCATATTGGCACTAGCCTAGATACGAGGTAGCAAGGTGGTTGGGCTACAGAAACAATCATTGTCACGACAGATGGCGCATCGTACCTCGCACCGATCTGTCACCGCGCGCTCAAGGTATCATGGGATACTTCAGGACTACTTGTTCCATTTTCAAGATGGCGGTCGATCCCTCGCTTCGAGTGTACAACTATCAGAATGTTATGAGATAGGCCTACCAAGGATGTCTCCGTGTGTGGGTATCACATTATCCGTCATGATTATGACATACATAGGCCTAGATATGCTGTACATGTCATACTAGCCACTGACAGCTGCGTTGGTGCGTCGTCACACACTAGGCCTACAGCACTCTGTCTGCCCATGGAGGTCTGCCCCTCCGACTCTGCCACACAGTTGACAGCTGCCGGCATGGCCGGGGTCATAATCCAAATATCGTCCTTTTCTTCTCAACAATGTCATGTCGATGGCAATTTCTCATCAGAAATGAAAAATCAGTCAATTATTTGCAAAGTCTGCACGAAATAAGCCTCGTATCACTATTTTCCTAGGATCTACTTTCGTGGCGGAGTAGATCACGTGATCACCCAGTTCAAGTTGTGATGTGGCTCGCGTATTTAGAAACTAACAAATTTGTGTGTGATGCGCCGCGCGCGGACACAGCTCTGTGCAAAGCAGTCTCAACACAAATGCAACAGCAGTCTTGCGCAACCTGTGTGGACACAATGCAGAAACAATCCCGCTGTGGCCGCATTCCAACTGCTTTGCTTGGCCTTGTTATTTCATTATTATTATACCCTACATGTGTTAAGGCCAGTGTATAGTTTATTCCATTTTTAAAAGCTATAATTACAGTTTCGGATTCTTGGCGGATTTCCGTGGAATTCCGCGTTTTCTCCATGCCGCATTCCATCGTACCTGACCATCGTACAGTCCTTCTGGTCCAGCTCTGGCGTGTGTACTGGCGATAGCCACTTTGATTCATTGTCAGACCAGAGAAACTCTTGACCAGCGAACGACGGATGCTCAGGAGTCAGTTCCGAAACAGACATGCCTCGACGGGTACAATCGTCAGTTAAATTCAGACAACCGAGAACTAGTAGGATCAAGCAGACAAGTAGTCTCGCTTGCCAGATGCTACGGGCTCACCCCTTCGGTAAATCACACTCCGCGTCTGGCTCTTTTAGAGATTAACAGTCGTGAAGACCGCGTGGTGGCAGCACGGGTCCTTGGGTTTCCCAACCTCGTTCGCTTTCTGACAATATGGCGAGTGGCCCAAGGTTGTCTGAGCGAACTATACTCCTGGGGACGAGGTTGGGTTTTTCCTGGAAGTAATTTCCGCGGGAATTATGAGTGAGAAAGCGTGGTGATTGGCTGGAGCCCAGTGGAGTGCCATCTAGTGGTGTTACCGGCTTTTGAGCCCCAAATGTGCCAGTGTGTAGGAGACCGGGACGTCGGATACACACTGGGGCCGAGTGTAGCAGACAAGTTGTCTCAACAAGTAGAATCGCCGTTCAGCGAGCCGACGGTTATTCACAAACGACACAGGACATTCCGATCTCAGCATGCCCACCTCAGAATGACCCTCCGTGTGACGCATTGAGGCTTCCAGTATTTCTTGGGCCCTTTGATCATTTACTGAGGATGACTTCTCAGTGATGCATGCCGAGCCGAAACCCTCCGCCGCCTGCCATTTGCAATCGCGGTGGAGACAGTGGGACAAATTGCATTCGCTGTTGCTATCTCGTTCGAAGTCTACCGCCCGTTACGAACTGACCCGGAATGTAATCTCAAGAAAAATGGATATGCTGGTTGTTTTGTTGTGGTTGTACTGTTCGTTATCCCTCGGGTTGCGTTTGTGTCCGATTGTCGACACATCAAAAATGTGTTCAGTCAGTTGTCGGCCATCTCTCTGCGATTGTGTGCCCCGAATAACTCAGACGAACTCGAAAATTCGGCAGCGGCATCAGCAGCAGCATATTTTACTAAACAAAAACAAATAAGCATACAAGTAAGCAAATTAAAGCAAGCAAACTACACTAAAGCATACCGGTAATGCAATTAAAGTACAAAAAACCCCTCAAATTTACAAGCTACAGACATAAATTAAATGAGCCTGTTGTTTTGCATTGAACTTGACTAACATAAAAGCGTCCGGCATAAGGGCACGACTCGAATTTCCAAGTTACTTAAACCAATAAAATGTGAGACTACTGTTTTAAGTATATTTTCTATACCAAGGGGTCTAGAACCAAGAAAAAAGGGAATTGAAACAATGAGAAAAGGTAGAACTTAGCCTAAATAAATAACCAAGGAATAAAACACTGATACATACCGAGTATTATCCAACAAACTCGAAGCACCCATACTAAAAATCCAGTGACAAACCGGAGAGAACCAGAGAAGACTTCCAGAGAAGGCTGGTGCGAGCCCAATGGAAAATACCAGACTGACTTAAGGCCCGTCTACACGATCATATATTTGTTCAAAACATCCTCATACATTTGTATGATGATGTTCATGGACAGGTATTTGATTGTGTAGGCTGTTTTCCCAACAAACTTGAACAGCAACCAACATGTTTGATGATGTTCAAATTTGTATGATGATGTTCATAGACAAATGTATGATCGTGTGGACTGTTTTCCCAACAAACCTGAACATGTATGATGATATTCAAATTTTTAGCTGCATGTTTCATCTTGCCAATGCAAAACATCCCAAAAAATGTGTGATGATGTTCAGGGACAAATGTATGATTGTGAGGACGGTTTTCCCAACAAACTTGAACAGCATCCAACATTATCCTTTCTCCATCATACTTCATCATACAATGTCCATGAATGTTGGACTGTAGATCGAAATCCACAACAAACTTGAACATCATCATACAAGATTATGATGCTGCTTTGAACAGTGTATGATGTTCAAAATTTTAGCTGCATTGTCACAAGACAGAAATCGACAAACAAGCTTGGACATCATCATACAAATGTATGATGATGTTTTGAACAAATGTATGATCGTGTAGACGAGCCTTTAAAGTTGTGTAAGAAAGTTCTAGGCCTAGGAAATCATGTGACGTCAGGATCAGGTGATTCATGTTCTATTTAAAGGAGAACTCAAAACTAAAATTGGAGGGAAATTCGAATCATGCCCAGTGCCAGTGGCCACGACAGCGATAACATTATATAGCTAAGCCTGTATCAAACTGAAAGGCGTGAGGGTTCGAAATTCCATCACAGGATTGCAGCTACTTACTAAAAGATGGGTACTATGTATAGCGGGTGATCCACTGTTGCGATTTTGGCTTGAGACGGGGTTGCGTTCCCTTGCGAACACCTTATATGGCAATTGGAAGTCCTTAGGTGATCGTAGTAAGGGATCGCAACCCCGTCTCAAGCCAAAATCGCAACAGTGGATCACCCGCTTATGTGTGAATATGTACGCCACGTTCCTTTGACTAATTTCTAGTGGCTTTAAAGCTGAACTTAATAGATATGAACTTCAAGCGGCAGAGGTAGAAATTACGAACAGCCACAAGGCACTTCCAAACTACCTCTGAAAACGATACACCCTCTCGGACGGTCACAGTTGGTTTCACTTTCCACCACGCTCTTGAACAGTAAAGACCTCAGCACAGCTGCCAAATGAGAAAAAACGAAAAATAATCTGCGATGGCACCGAGATTCGAACCCACAACCCTCTGATCGATTCGCCAACCTCTTTCTGTACGCGCCACGAAGACTGCTTGCTTGCATGACGACAATTCCGATCGCTTTATTTCCTCATGGAGATCTTAAAGAAAACACAGCGCCTTTATTGTAGACCGGCGTCGTTGTACGCAAGCAGTCTTCGTGGCGCGTACAGAAAGAGGTTGGCGAATCGATCAGAGGGTTGTTGGTTCAATCTCGGTGCCATCACAGTTTATTTTTCGTTTTTTCTCATTTCACTGTTCAAGAGCGTGGTGGCGAGTGAAACCAACTGTGATCGTCCGAGAGGGTGTGTCGTTTTCAGAGGTTGGAAGTGCCTTGTGGCTGGTCGTAATCTCTCCCTCTGCCGCTTGGGGTTTATATCTATTAAGTTCAGCTTTAAGCATGTCAAGTGTTAGGACTATAGGTATTGTTCATGTATTGTATTGTATCAGATTTTTCCGTCAGGGCTGAAGCCACAGTATTATTGCCCTGGTAAGTACGAAAGAGGCCATAGCTACTCAGACCTAGGACTAGGTCGTGGCGGTGTGGTTTCTTGCGGCGTTTATTGAAGAAACTTGTGCTTCGGATTCAGGCATCGCGTACGATTATCATCACTGCAGAATTCCTGGTCTCCCTCTGTGTTGATAAGTCATTCGTTCAATCATGATGGATCCATTTTGCAATATAACGTCTTCATTTGCGAATCTCCGCAAGGACCTCGTACGTCATCGGTACGAAGCCGAAGGTCATATCCTTGTATGCAAGTTCGTGTTTGGTTCCCTCCTCAAACCTGAAGCTGAATCTTTGAAACAAGGACGTGTAAATCAAGAAGATTTCTGGCTTCGCGATTGCCTCGCCGAGACAAACTCTCTTGCCCGCCCCGAAAGGGAGAAAACTTCTGGGCTTTGGTAACAGCTCGCCATTGTCGGCCAAGAAATGGCTTGGATCGAATCCATCTGGGTGTTTCCATTCCTTTGGGTCCCTGTGAAGGGCGTAGTGGTTAATCATGATTGTCGTGTCTTTTGGGACGTCGTAGCCACCTGGTGAAAAAAGGACTAAATGTGACGGGCCGACAGCACAAATACGGATTCTAATGAGTGACGGTGAATTTTCTCGGGCTATTTGGTGTCTCCAGTTGGCTCCGACTAACTCATCCCTGATTCAGCATCCATGAATTCTAACCATCAGAAAATGTTTGTGATAATTTTGTTTTCCAATCACTACTTACCAATAGTGAGGTCGCACATGGCCTTATGAGGCACCCCGACAGGAGCGATGGTACCAAATCTCATGCACTCATACATCACAGCTTCACAGTAAGGCATCTTGGGTTTATCAGCCAAACATGGGAAGCGCGATCGTCCTGAAAAAAAACACGACATTTCGGTCAACGATTCTTTCTCATTCCAATGTCTATACTCCAATGGATGGAAACCTATAAGGTGCAAGTTTGATTGTGGATAAAAGGTGCCAATGTCCGAATTACAGGCAAATTTCGGAACCTTACCGATAACATTGTTGATCTCATCCTGAACCTTTCTCTGGACATCCGGGTATTCCGCGAGCAAGCGGACGATGAAGAGAAGGGTCTGTGAGGTCGTATCGACGCCAGCTGGAAATAGAAATACAGCGGCTCTTTATTCGGCTCTGAAAATTTCAAGACGTGTTCATTATTTGATTAAGGGATCATCTCAAAATACACTGAAGCCAAAAAATACTTAATTTTTTAGTTTCTCATTGGACCCCCTCCCCCCCATCAAATAACTAAAAAACGATAATATTTTGGCTTCACATTTAGGCCCCCTTAGTCATTTTATTTAATTACCAAAACCTGAATCTTGAGTGAGAGAGTGCTTTTACAGCTACAATACAGTAAACACAGAGTCTTGAAATGTTAGTGTAGTGCTGAAAGGAACACTTCATTTGCTTTAAAAAGATAGAGTCTTTGAAGAGTGTGGTCTATGGCTGACATTGCCTGAGGAGTGAAGGAAGACTGTATGGTGTGCCTTTCCTGTCGGCCTACTGA
>NMRB01000650.1:59571-175201 GCA_002633025.1 Notospermus geniculatus
TGCTATGAAGACGTAACATCATTCACCCGATGTCTCGCAACAGAGACGCGTGACGTACCCGTACCATACGCGATGAACTGAAGGATACCTTCTGCGCCACGTCCGAGGAAGGTACGCGGATAAGGGGAGGTCAATTGTGCAACTTACTGTATGCACATGTATGCCTTGTCCCCACTTCTGGTGTGCCGTCATCACCATAAAATGGTCCATTTCAGCAAAAAGCGCTGCCAGGGAATCACAAAAGTAGGACAGCAATGTAAACTTCCACCTCAAATCAGAAAGATGATTTGCATGTGACCCAGGGGGCACCACAAACATCTGGCGCACAAAAGAATATTTTCAGAATTGGTTCCAAAACCACAGAAGAACATTCACGAAGGAGGAACAAAATAAAGGTGAGCACATGGTCCATGGACCATTTCATTGCCCCTTTCAGGTAGAAAACGGGCAGTGGTGTTGGAAAAGAGGAAGGCTGCGGCAGCCATGCTTGAGACAGTCAAAGCTGGGACTACCATGATCAAGCTGTCGGATTTTAAGGTAACGTTAATGGACCATTCAACAAGAGGAACGAATGCCGTTCTACTACCTCAAAGGGCCAGTTTACAGTAACTTGTTCTGTAAACTTGGGGGACAGTTCGAAAGACGAAGTTACTGGCACATCAAAAAGGATTGCAAAGAGGAAGGCTGCAGCAGCCATGCTGCAGAAAGTAAAGCAATCAAATTTTAAGGTAGCGTTAATGAAATGTGGTTATGTTAACACGTTCACTGCCGACGCCATTTTTGATGGTCCAGTGGTCCTTGCCAGGAATTTTTCAGACATTGCCTGTGCCATTGAATGTTACATTATGTGGCATATCTGACCCCTTCTTTCACTGTGCCAGGAGACGTTGCGTCCTTCGGTACTGGAGGAGGTCCTTTGCCATTGCCTATGATTTTATTTTGAATGGATAACTCAAGAACAAAAGACGTACATATACGTCCCTGGCAAGGACCTAAACAACCACTATGACGTAATTATACGTCCCCGGCAGCGAACGTGTTAAAGGGAGACTCCACTCTCTCTAAAGTTTTGTCCTGAAAAGTACTTAAAAAACCCAAATCAGCCGATATTCTTGAAACCGAGGAGATCGCCTATAGTTAATACATACGGCGGTCTACTGTCATGACTGTATTCCCAGTAGAGTACTGTCTCTGAGTCTGTCCCCTCGAAGGGGCAACAAGAGTTC
Source organism: Notospermus geniculatus (assembly GCA_002633025.1). NCBI lineage: Eukaryota > Metazoa > Nemertea > Pilidiophora > Heteronemertea > Lineidae > Notospermus > Notospermus geniculatus. Next base: position 60,798 of record NMRB01000650.1, read on the forward strand.
CAGTGTATGGTAACTTTGGGAACAACGCGAGACCATGGTTTTGGAAAGTCCAAGAAAACTGCCAAGAGGAAGGCAGCAGAAGCCATGTTGGAGACGATCAGAGCTACGAATACCCTCATGGAGCAGCAGCTCTCAGATTTTAAGGTAGCGTTAATGAAATGTGGTTATGTTAAGAGCCATATTCTGAGAGAATGGGACACTTCTGGAGTGACCCCCCCCCCTAGAATTCCTTGATTTTTGGCCCACAGGTAGCCTACCTATAGTGAAGTTATGAAAAAAAACAAAATATTTTGGCCGGCAGCCCCCCAGAAGCCTGGTGGCGCCACCTGCAAATTGGCATGAAACCTCCATCGCAGCAATGAGCACGAAGATGGTGTAAATGAAAGTTCAGAAACCACACTTGCAAAGCAAAAATAGAACACCATGGGATATTTCAGGGTGGTTTCAAAAACTAAAGCCAAAGAGAGCATGCAAAACTCACTTTTGCCAAACTACCTGCAAATCAAGTGGAACCGAAAGAAAGAGCCAGAAAATCAACAATCATTTCTCCAGATTTGAGAATCTTGTGGCTGTACAAATTCTCAATAGGATATTAACTTTGGCGATAAACAGGTGGGTGACAACAAGCAATCTGGGGCCATATTCTTAATTCTTCACCTTACTTTCTTTCTCTCTTTACTTTTATACTTTTAGGCCTATATTGTACAGTGCATAGAAAATGTGATACATTATATTTGCACTTATATTTGCACTTTAATACAATAAATTATTATTATTATTATTATAACTTAATTAATTGGCGTATCCTTGCCCGTGATTGTTGTTTGTTCCCAAGGTTTCTGAACGAAATGGTCTGCTACCTGCGGGATTGTCTTCCACGTTTAAAGATATCTTACAATGGTGTGTTCTCTAGCCAAGAGAACAAAACGCATGGAATGCATCTGAGAGGTATAAAACCCAGACCAAATGGAGGCAGCCTACCAAACTGCTCACAGCGCCTACAGAAAACCTCGCCAAGCGACTACGCGACCCAGAGGAGACCATCAGAATGGACTCGCTAAAAGAAATCATCAATGTAGCAAAGAGAGACCTTCGCTGTATTGATGACAAAGAACTGTTTGAACTTGCAACGAAGGGGATACTTGATCCTGAGGTATAGTTGTATTTTTAGTTGTATAGTTGTATTATAGTTGTATCATGATGCTGGACTCATCAGGTGTTGCATTCTTTTGGAGTGATATCATCTGTTGATCGATCGAAGCGCCATCTTTCAAGCACTTTTCGAACAGTGTATGCCAAAATGTCAAAAAGCCAGAAAAACGAAGGCAACTCAGTGATTTTCCTTAGAAAATGGCTATGAGTTAATACTGGCCTTCCAAGATGCTCATTGCTCATTGCTAAAATCAGTTTAGCTTCTTTTGACAGTGATCTCCAAGATGAAGTGATGTAACATTTTGTTTATGTTGCAGTTGATAAAGTCCTTGACACCCTCCAGCAGCGTTTAAAGGTAATATATGCTGTTGTAATAATCCTGTGATGATAAATAGAATTAAAATTGTCCTACATGCTTCCGTTGTTTAAGATGATTCTGTTGTAATCATGGAATTTTTCACTTGTTCGTGTTCCAGACCTGCGAAGTCTCACACATTTCGTGGGAGACTCGCGCATTTACACCTCTTCCACACTCCCGCGAGCTGTGTGTAATCTCACGCATTTCCCCAAAAGTGAAGCTCTTCAAACAAATTGCTCCCCTATTTCACAAACTGATTACAGAATCAAACAGCAGATCGCCTGAGTGCTGCCTGAGCAGATAACAGTCAGCAAATGTGGTTGGAAAACACAGTGTTTTACCGCCAACACTCTGAAACCAATCACAGCACCTTAGCGAAGCACAATTTGGAATGACATTTTCTGCCCATTACAGCAATTCGATAATGCAACGAATGCCGAAGAAGTTGATGGTGCAGCTGAACTTGTGCTGGAGGATTCTTCAGGTATACCAGGAGTAGTTGTAGATCATGGTTAGATTCATTATCTTCAATCGCAACTCAGGATTGATTTGAGCTGGTTGCCTCCCTGTAAGCTGTGGTTTCCCCGCAGAAGATTAACAAGTCGCCCAAGGGCGATGCGCTTAGCTGACACCTACACCCAACCACCAATACTCTGGGTAGACGTAGAAGAAGAGGAGGAGCAACATGAGCAACAGCAGTGCACCGTGAGCAGCAACTCACGAGGAGGACATCGAGAAGCCCAAGAAACAGACGACGATTGTTCTGGTGGCATACAGAGCTAGGAGGAGGAGCAGTGGATTACAGCCAAGCCAGCGAGAACTGGGAGACCCTCCTCCCAGGGGCAAAGAACCGGCAGACCCTCCTCCCAAGGGCAAAGAACTGCTGGGACTGTAATTAACTCCCCGGGCAGCAAAAAAGAAGGGGTCGGGTCTGACGAAAATGGATGAAGAAACCAATCAGGAAATTCAGCAAAAACCGCTGCATGGGCCTTACGAAAGCAGGGGTGCAGTGCAAGCTGCCCCCCTGCGTCGGCACCCGCTGCATTGGAATAACCAAAAGGGGGGTGCAGTGTAAGCTGCCGCCACAGGTCGGCCACGTAATGTGCAAGTGGCACAAGGACCATGAGTCATCACCTGCTGGGAATGTGTCGGTAGACTTTGTTCCACCCACCACTCCGCCACTCCCACGAAGAAAAAGAAGACATGTTGGCAGGGTACGCATTGTCTACATTTATTAGATACCAGCAGCCCAAAGCATCATGGAAATTTCTGTTGTTTTCTTCTGTAAGAAGCCCTTACTAAAACTTTTTGTATAGGAAGGAAAGGTTTTCTGCAACTGTTGAGGTAAACTTGCCCCACAAAAAGAAACTGCTCCATTTGTTATTCCAGCTACCATCCCGGACATGCCGGAACCTGGCCATCAAGAAGCCATAAAGGTGTTATGTAACTGGAGAATGAGAGTTAATGATATTAAGAGAGGTAGGTGTGTCATGAGATTGCTATCATAATCAGGAGAGGCAACAAGTGACACAACGACTGCCCCCCCCCCCGAGGGGTAGGAAAAGACATCAGAGAGGTGACCTCGGCGATAAACATGAATGAATGCATCGTACAAGGACAAAGAAAATGATCAACTATATTATCTTTTTAAAGAGTTCTATCACTAATTGTTTTATCAACGATTTACTTTGTCTTACTTTTCTGTATCCCATTTATATTTCTTATTGTAAAGTGCCTTTGAGCAATTAATTTTATTGGCAAGGGCACGGTTGCACGAAACTCACGACAGCGCTATCTTGGTGTTAGCGCTAACTTGATGTTAAATGACGTAAAAGAACAATGGATTTTTACGTCATCTAACATGAAGATAGCGCTAACACCAAGATAGCGCTTTCGGGAGTTTCGTGCAACCGGGCCAAGGGCTGTAAAATCTGGTATTAATAGTATGAAATGGTCCATGGACCATGTGCTCACTGGGTTGGACATAATAGTCTAATGACAGAGGGAGGTACGTACATATCAGTTATGAGCAATCTGGGTCAAGTCATTCCCAGGTAGGACTTTGATGATTTTTGGGTTATGCCACCTGGCGGCCATATTGGATGTCCGATCGTGCCGAAACTTCACATGGACATAAAGGTCATCTGCAGGGGGCCACATAGCACATTGGAGCACTTTGGGTTAAGGCGTTCCTGAGTTACAGCACTTTGATGATTTTTGGGTTACGCCACCTGGTGGCCATGTTTGAAGTCAAATCAGGCCGAAATTCGACATGCATGTAAAAGGTCATCTAGATGGAGGTAAATATCAAATTTGAGCACTCTGCGTCAAGCCGTTCCCGAGTAATAGCACTTACTTGATTTTCAGGTTACGCCACCTGGCGGCCATACTGGATGTCCAATCGGGCCGAAACTTGGTATTTTTTAAGGTACTGCTCCAATGCATGTTTATGCAAGATATGAAGTCGCTCGGTGAAATAATGACAAACTGTGGCAGGTTCGTCACTTTTGTCGAACTTTGACCTCTGTGACTTTGAAAAGTAGGTCAAATTAAAAACCCGTTATATATGTTTTGTGTCCTTATTAGCCACACGTATGATAAAAATTTGGAGAGGATCTAGTCATTAGTTCAGGAGTTATTGCACTTTTTGTGTTTTTGGTTTCCGCCACCTGGTGGCCAAACTGAAAGTTGAATCGGACCGAAACTTGGTGTCGTGGGTCATCTGACCTAGGGGTATGTACCGGTATGTAAGAAGTTTCAGATCAATAGCTTCAGCGGTTACGAAACGTGCCCTGCTAACGGACGACGACGGACGCTGCACCATCGTAATAGCTCACCCAGTGAGCTAAAAATCTGGTATTAATTAATAATAGGCGAGCACATGGTCCATGGACCATTTCATTGCCCCTGAAACAGTTTCCTGATGTTTTACAAATCCAGTTCATTCTTTCCTTTTGACAGCTGAGCGGCAAATATTTGATCCAATATGGAGAGGATTGGTTTCAGACAGGCTTTCCGTGAAATCAGTGGGAAGGCACTGTGAGAACAATTAATGACAATGATTCAAGGATTAAATCTCTGGCAGAAAGTCATGGTGAGGACCCATACAAGTGGGGAAGAGAGAAGACTGTCTTAGTCAATTACCAGAGTAGCTCTGAAACAGCAGCAGTGTACAACATCGAGGCCAGTGTAGTTTTTTTATGGTCCTGGCAGGGGTCAGTCTCCATTAAAAGAAGTTCTGTTTTATCCTGGCAGGAAAAGAGATGACGACTACACCATATCAGCTGATAAATTCTAAATAAAAGATTCCAACAGAGTGACACAATCATTGGAAAAGAAAAAAAGGAGATGGCAAATTTTCTGTGTTTGTCACCCAAGAAAGTTGGGTTAATCACAATGACAGTGGCACGTGTAGAACGGAAACTGTCTTGTGGACAACTGCCGCTGGCAATTTCCGTGGTCCTGTAGAATGGTAGGTTTATGTTAGAACGAGTTGCTCTGGTCCATATTCATAAGAACTTGCTAGCTTACACACCACACAAAATCACTTATCCTGCCTGGTGCTTCGCCTGTTTCTTCTTAGTGCCTGCAGGAGAGGAGAAGATACCATTTCACTTATCCTTTGTACCCTCAAGCTGTTAAGGGTTATGTAAAGTGACTCGAAATCACAAATTTTTGATGCAAAAAATTTGAGTAAGTGCACAAAAAATTGGGAAAATAAGGCTCGGGGTCCTCGGGAACCAAGAAGATGCCCCGAGCCTTATTTTCTCAATTCAGTGTGCAGTTAGTCAGATTTTTTTGCGTCAAAAATTTGAGATTTCAAGTCACTTTTCATAACCCTATAACAACAGCTACGTGTATAACTTTGTCAAGAATTACATGTACAGTCTTCCAAATAAGTAAATGGACAGTGTTTTTTTAAAATGTCTCCGAGATAAAACAAGATAATTTGACGCGGTTTTCAACATAGTGTGGTATACTTAATTATTCGGTCGTGTATCTCAACCTAATTTTAACCCTTTGTTGTGTAACAGGCAATTTAAAAAAAGTCCATAAATCAACTTTTTTATTTCTATTTTTTTCAACCGATTTGGCACCGATGTGATCAGGTGATCTACATTAAAGACTCTTTTCCAAAAAAATCAGTGAAATCTGTTACCGGGAATCTGTTGTCTTTTTCGTGATATCTCAAAATATCAAAACTGGTATTTTTGATATTTTGAGATATTGAATATTTTTTTGCTGTTATTCGCTGCCGGACATGATAACAAGATGGCCACGAAATTGTCCACGTGTTTCCATCACCGAATGAGCTGAAAATATGACGCGAAGCCGAATAAAGAAGCCGAATATCATGACATTTAAGTGGAAAAAGCATTAAAAAAATGCATAAATTATCACGAGGGAATGAATGTTACCAAACGACTTTGAAAATGATGGAATATATCAAAATTTCAAAAATCTCAAATTTAGATATTTTGAGATATTACGGAAACGGAAAAACATTTTCAATATTTTTTTTAGCAAAAACTCATTATCAATCACCTCATCACAACACTGTGAATTCTGCTGAAAAAAAATTGAAATAAAAAGTTTACTTTTGGACCTTTTTTAAATTGCCTGTTACATAACAAAGGGTTAAAATTAGGTTTACCCAAATACACGATGATATATATGACCATGTAAGTACACCACACTATGTTGAAAACCGCATCTAATTATATTGATTTATCTCGGGAGATATTTGAAAAACACGCCGTCCATTTACTTATTTGAAAGACTGTACATACGGTGAACGTCTGCAGCAAGGTGGCCTGAGTCCCCGCCCCGAGCACAAAAAAAGGACAAGAAAATATTTTCTCATTTCATCATCAGAAAGCGTGCGTTCAGACGCCCGATTTCAAATTTCCCATGCGAACTTGCCCGAGAGCTCATCGAAATTGTGATTTTGAAATAGGTTTTTGTTCAATTTGTACGGTACCTGTGAAATGGGTGTTGCGGTGCCTTTTAATTTTAACGGTACTGAACTGCACAACACTTGGAGATAATAAAAAAGGCAAAAGAAATGATATTGCACGGGAAATAACGGGCGTCCGAAAATAATCCGCCAAAATTATAATGTGGTTCCATAAAAAATAGCGAGCAAAAATTTCGCGTTTCAGACAGTACATGTATATCGATTCCTGATTCCCCGCATTAAAGGAGCTGGACGTCCAAGTTGTAAACACTCACTCGCTGGTTCTCTATCCACGCGACGCATGCGGTGCTGCCACCTATTGTCGGTGATGTGTACTGACGTGAATATCGTGCGTGAGTTGCATTGGACCGGGCACCAGTCTAACGATCACTGGTGCTGCCACCTTGACGAAGGAATAAAACTAGTTTGCTGGCCACTGTTTGTAAACAAACCAGTTTGTTTACAACTTGGACGTCCAGCTCCTTTAAGTTAAACACGCGCCAGAAAATTAGGCCAAAGGTACGCCAGTAATTTTGATTTATAGGGTCTCCTTATTTTATTTTACTCAAGAGCACATCGAGGCCAGAAAATGACGCGGAAGATATTGCCGACCTGAGGGACTTCGTCAGAGAAGAAATAGATCTTCTAAAAGACTTCGTGGCTGGCGAACTTGCCAACCTTTCCGACGAGGTGCGGGATATTCGAGAAAGCCTGCAAGAGCTGCAGGAGGCAGCAGCCGCTACGCCAACAAAGCCCCGGAAAGACACCCCGACCCCGCCCCCCACCACCAAAACAAAGGACATTCCAACCGAAATGGAAGACTTGGCGGAGGAGTGGAAGGAGAAGATTTCCACATTTAAAGCGGACAATCCTGAAATATCGTACAGTTCGTTGGAGAGGCTCAGCGAACCTCAGTACTTCTTCGTCCTGAGGTTCTACCATAGGCATCGGGACACAATCACAGGTGCGCCAGCCTTCCATTTTTAGCTCACGTTTTTGATTTGATTCTTCACTAGTATTTAGCTCGGCTGACCAAAAAAATGCATGAAGGCAGTAACCTGACTTTTCATAGTTTTGAGAAAAATTGATTAGAAAATTTCAGGAAATGACGGGCAGGAAATCCAGAGCAAAATACAATGCAAAAAGGCAGTAACTTCCAATGCATTTTCCCTAAACTTTTTGGAGATACTGCCTTTTTGCATCGTTTTTGTGGTGGGACCAAGATACAGAATACCACAAAATTGACACACAAATTGATAATAAGCAAGAAGTCAATCTCCAGAATTCACGAATTTTCGACCCCAACCGGGGTCTTTTTTCAAGTGGAACTTTACAATCTGAAACTCTAGAGAAGACCGAGCTGAAACCCTAATGCAGAACTCTTAACAATCTTCTCTAGAGTTTCAGATTGTAAAGTTCCACTTGAAAAAGACCCCGGTTGGGGTCGAAAATTTCGTGAATTCTGTAGATTGACTTCTTGCTTATTATGTTTTTGGGGTGGGGAAGTGAAGTTAGGTCACTAGGGCCTAATTCTCAGTGAATACTGGACATTGGAGTTATATGGTACATCAGGAAGGTGTAGCTTCAATAGCCGATTCCAAAATGACCAAAAGGTGTCTCTGTGCCAAAATGGGAGTTACCGCCTTTACGCATTGGACGGCCGAGGTCAGCCGAGCTATCAGTGCGACTATAAAATTAACAAAATGGTTGTGTGCGTCTGTCTCTCCTCCGTTAAACTGGCACGTTTCGCAACCGCAAGGCCCACAGTCATGAAAGTTGGTGGAGAGGAGGACTCGAAACGGAAACAAAAAATTTAGCGATCTGACGTACATTATGGCGTACAGGGGGCATTTTGCGTAAAGTGAAAAAACCAAATAACTCGGTACAGAGGCATGCAGTGTATCTAACCGAAATCGATAGGGTAATGTTCCTACAAGAAGGTGCCTGAAGAAGACCCCGGTTGGGGTCGAAAATTTGCGAGTTTTTGGAAGCTGACTTCCGATTTATTATCTGAAGGTTCAACACTTTGCTTCATCACGTTTCGCCCTTTTTTATTAAAGAAAAGTGTTGAAAGTGACACACTACACAGGGTGTGACTCAATGTTTTCCTCCTGCTACTGTGGGGCAACGAACACGCACACGCACTTATATAATATAATTTAATTCTTTCCTCGTTTTTTTTCTTTACAGCAAACCAACGCTGGACCGACCGACTAGTCGAGGAAGGCGCAGCGTACGGCTTCTGGCCAAAGAATTGGCAGGGGCCGCATGGGATAAAGGGCAGCTTCTTCGAGTATATGCAAGAAAAGATCAAGAGCACGAAGAAGAAGCGCCATTCGGAATCCATGCAAGAGAAGATCAGCGCCAAGTCTGCCAAACATTAGGTAGGCAAATTAAAAATACATTTATGTTTTATATTTTTACCGTAAACCCCCAAATTTTCGCGAGCTAATTATATTTTTCCCTTCTTTTTTATTTGATTCGATAAAATTGCAAGTCTAAAGCATTTGCGTTAAATTCATTCGACAAACGCCAACTTTACAGTGATCGCAAATTCCAAAATATAATGTCGCGAAAATAAACGGGGTTTACAGTTTACAGTAATTTACTTCTTTAGGCGAGGCTTTTTTAAATTATATGTTCTCGAGGTTGCCCTCCTGCCAGTCAAAGTCGGATGGCGGAAATTGTTATTTATTTTTGAATATTTTTTTGTCATTTTGTGCCAGTGCGATTAATGAAAAAACTAAACCACTGTGCTGCCATCTTGGCAACAGTCCTGGCGCTGCCAGCAGTTGTGAGATCCTGGAGCAGGAGCAGGAAAAACGAGACAGAAGTTTGAAATCTTTTTAGTTCGGAGATCGAAAAAAAGAGAAAAGAACAAAAATTATTTTTTCAAAGAATTTCGCTCATCTTATTGGCCGACTCGGAAAAGCACGAGAAAAAACAGTATTGTTTTTTTTCGAGTCTCGAGTTTGACAGGTCGGATGTCTGGCGAACCGAACTATCAAAAAAGTCTCGTCTTAGCAATACGTTATGAAGGCCAATAGAGGCCGCACAATTTTTCACCCTTTATTATCTTGTTCACGACCCCCGGGTCACGACCTCGTACGACGGTGTGACATGAATGTCCACCTCACCCTCAACGCAACTGGGAGAGAATGGACACGAATATTTTCAGGCCCGTACGCGAAATTTTTTTTCCTGAACCTTTCAGCAAGTACACTGTACATTTTGTAGTTACTGTTATAGTCGAGAGAGGGACACTTCTTTTGGAGTAAAACACTTTTTCAACGCGCGTGGGGGATAATTCTCTCGCGCTTTTCTTTTTACTGAAAATACTCTAAGTCCGCAATACAATTGCTGAAAGGTTCAGGAAAAAAATTCGCGGCCCGTACTAGCAGCCCTCAGACGAGTGGGGGGTCACGGGAGGCCCCGGGATCGAGGATTGACAGAAAGGGGGCGCAGCTCGACAGAGGAAGCGAGCACCGAAAAGGAAGTACGACGCCCCAAAACTAGAACGTGGCGTCCGAGGGTCCTCCTCCTGAAAAATTTGACAATTTGCGTGCTTTTATTTAGATGCACTTTCCTGACATCTGGGAGCCAAAAATATGCACACACGTAAAATGGACATTTGGGCCAAGGAATTAGTTTTGGCCAAAACAGTCATCCTCCCACAGCAGGGGTTTTTACCACAAACCCCTGCCGACATTCGCCGGAATCCGTGGAGTATCAAAAGCCATTCCAGCAAATGTTCATCCATCCCCACCATCTCATCCCGACTAGGCCGGTGATCGATACACATGAACTACGCAGGTTTGAACGAAGTTGACATGAAACAAACGCCAGCCGCGTATCTGTTAATACAATGACGTGGCCCGAGAATGATTACATTCTCCGCGATGAAGGTCAGGCCGAACTCAACTTTGCTTGAATCCCGCGGTGCAGGTGGCCGGACGTGGGAATACCCATGTCAGCGCTGCTCGGCTGCGAATATTACAAGAATCGTTAAACATGTATACGTGTAATCGATCTCTAGTTAGGGTGATGTGGGGGACTTGAGGTACTTGATGACCGTCTTGTGCGTGACAATACGATACAATCTACGTGTAATGACTGTCATCTTAAGGCGACACAGAATGGCGTCCGCCGATTGGGCGCATTTGCGGTGACGAAGGGAGCGAGCATAAGAACGCCCGATATTCTCGGGATGAAAACAGTGGGCGGGCCCGATAGGCCTACCCCCGCCCCCCGCTCACCCCCGGCTGCTACGTGCCTCATGATTTTATAAACCGAGTGGCAGGGGTCAGTCTCCATTAAAAGAAGTTCTGTTTTATCCTAGCAGGAAAAGAGATGACGACTAACACCATATCAGCTGATAAATTCTAAATAAAAGATTCCAACAGAGTGACACAATCATTGGAAAAGAAAAAGAGGAGATGGCAAATTTTCTGTGTTTGTGATTAACCCAACTTTCTTGGGTGACAATGACAGTTTCCGTTCTACACGTGCCACTGTCTTGTGGACAACTGCCACTGGCAATTTCCGTGGTCCTGTAGAATCTGGTAGGTTTATGTTAGAACGAGTTGCTCCGGTCCTACATGTATTTCTGGTCACCATTTGCATGAAATAAAAAGATCGCATTTGTGTCTTTTCAGAATCCTGTTGGTGACTATTTACATTTCCCCTCTCGTTGCAACATTGGTTCAATGTGGACGAAATCAAGCAAAACGCAAGGCGATACGTGATATTATCATGAATCTGAGTAAAGGAAAAGATGCACCATTTCCAAAATTTCATGACTTTTTAGGCCTTATTTTCAGACTTTCATATTTTATGACTTTTTTATGGGGGGAAGAACCCGTTATGGTGCCTGAAACACCAGACCCTATTATTACTATTACTATTATTATTACTATTACTATTACTATTACTATTATTATTACTATTACTATTATTACCAGACCCTATTATTATTACCAATGAATGATCTAGCAGCGGCACATCGGTCCAACCAATCCGTGCTAACAATGGGAATCCCCCTCCCTAGGCAACAAAGGAACTTGATTGTCCTAAGGACACGATCTGTCACGAGGTGAACTCGCCTCAGAAACAGATAACTGATAACTGTACGCACCTCCAAGACCTTTCACCACCTGAAATATTAATCGCAGCAGACATGAGACCTCGCTTCAAAACAAATTGTGAACATCACACTCTCGCAAGCACCGGGACAGACATTGTTCACTGGTGTCGTGGATGACGACACACTGACAGGACAGAAGAAGGTAAACTCTCATTTCTCAATTCTGCCATCAATTGGAGCCACAAAATTTCAAAAATTGTTGTTGTGTTTACTAGCAGTTCAACTTACAGTCACCTATACATGTATGGTACTGCTATTAGTACATGTCTGGTGGCACATTCGCTAGCAGAAATGATCACTTGTGATTGAACAGTTTTTTTTATTTAAGGATACAGAGGCTGTACATTCACCCTGTGATAGTACAATATTGGAAGGAAATGCAGGCACGTCTTTTGGACCAGGTGACGGAGCCCCTTATCCTCAGTGGCGATGGCAGGAACGACTGACCAGGACACAGTATCCAGTATTGCACATACTCATATGGACTGCGAAACCATGAACATCTTGGCTACAGTAAACCATGAACATCTTGGCTACAGTAAACCATGAACATCTTGGCTACAGTAAACCATGAACATCTTGGCTACAGTAAACATCGATGTCAGGAGTGCTGACCAAAAGAGTTGAGGTAAACTTGCCCCACAAAAAGAAACTGAGTTCCAGGCAGTAGGTGGCAATGCAAGAGGTATAAGCTGTTAAAAAATTACAGAATTCACGTAACTAAGAACGGTTCCGCACCGAACCAAGGTTCCGCACCGAATCGTTCGCGGCGTCTTTCTTTTTGCGCACGGTAACGTCGGTTTGGTGCTGGAATGATCTTCCCCATGACATACAATGTAAGAGCGACACAGACTATCTTGTTTTAAGAACAAATTGTATTCATTTTATAAGGTTAAAGCAAATAGCTCACGGGGTTTGTTTACATCTTTGGTGGTACCTTCCATAGAGAGTGAATCACGCCTCCAGGCAAAGCCGTGCTCCAGTCATATGCAAAACCTGTGCAAATATGCGACTGTAAACACTGGGGACGAGGTTCCATTAAAACTTTGCAAAAATGGGTTAATGACGTTTTCAAATTCAGTCAGTCAAAATGCACATTTTGTGCAATTCACATTGATTTTGAAGCGGCAGATTTTGCAGAATACGCCTCCGTTTTTAGTACATGAAAGTAAAAAAGGACCTGATCAGAAAAGCTCTTCTGCTTTACTGCCTGTGCAGTTTTAGAATTTTGTTTGGATACTATTTGAATAATGATGTAAAGCCTGTACAACTGGCCCAGCGTGATAAGGCCCACTTCCACATGCTTTGGTATTGCAGCACACATTTGACCTGAACTATAGGTGGGGTTGGTTGTAACAAACGTGATAACATAGTCACCCTGCTAAGATATTGGCCTATTTCATTTTTTCAGGTTTTGATAAAATGGCAAAAAAACAAATTTCCTACCTCACCACTTGGAGATAGGCGAAATTAAGGTTTTCATCAATCCTCACCCCTCATCCTATAGACTGTTCAATCACTTATTTTTTTGTAAGAAGAGCAGATTTGCTGTGTTTGGAAGTTTATTTAGGAGACAAACACCTGTGTCGTTTTGAAAAAGACATGAAGTAAAGGGAAATTTGCCATGCTCACTTTATGAGATGTGTTACAACCAACCCCGAAATTTTTTGACGGGGCAGGTGGTACCACTCGACTTTGGACCCATTTTTCAGAGACAAGGATAGAGATGGCTAAACTTTGTTTAGTGCACAAGTAACCATCGATATCAAATATTCAACAGACCAAGCAGGTTATAAATACCTCCTGTAATTAGGAAGTAATCGACCTCATAAGAATTACAAATTACACGTTACCAAGAGCGTTCAACCAGATCCACGCAAAATGAAACGTAAGGATGTACAATTTATCTTTAAAGTTATGGGTATCTTGGAATAACGTACCTGGTGCTTTGCTACCCTGCAGTAATAGGCAGCATCTCCTGTGATCAGTGAGAGCATGGCAAATTGAAATAATAGGTGAAGTCTGCACTGCAGTGCGCTAGGCTGTACATGTACTGCTGTCATTTCAATCAACTGCACTGTGGAAATGCTGCCCTTTGCTTTGCTATTGGAGGGCAGTTTGCATCTCCAGATAATTTTCGTCGGTGTAAGTAATTAAAATTGGTAAGGTTTGTATTATTCTATTTGTTTGTCAGTCATTTGTATTATTCTCAGAATCAGTCCCAACTACCAAGGCATCCTCCATGTGGAAACATATAGTTGTCATGATCTTATAGAGTATTGTTGATAAATATTTCTATATTTTTCAGGCATATGACAATACTTTTTCTTTTAAGGTGCCGGAAACACCAGTAGCAGAGGAGGAAAAGCCCGCAATGAATATTGATAGTAAGTTTCCTTCCGACTGATACCTTTGGGATTTGAAAAGAGTTTACTCCAGTCTGTGAGAATATTTGTGACTGCGGTGCTTGTCAAAATGAATCTCTAGCTCCTGAATATCTTTACTTGTGCAGTATTTTCAAAAGGTGATATAATAGTTGTGCCATGGAGTGCCCATACGGGATTGCCCATCTGGGCCTCATACATGTATGTGCTTGTTGCCTGGGTAGACGTAGAAGAAGAGGAGGAGCAACATGAGCAACAGCAGTGCACCGTGAGCAGCAACTCAGGAGGAGGAGGACATCGAGAAGCCCAAGAAACAGACGACGAATGTTCTGGTGGCATACAGAGCTAGGAAGAGGAGGAGGAGGAGGAGGAGGAGCAGTGGATTACAGCCAAGCCAGCGAGAACCGGGAGACCCACCTCCCAGGGGCAAAGAACTGGCAGACCCTCCTCCCAAAGGCAAAGAACTGCCGGGACTGTAATTAGCTCCCCGGGCAACAAAAGAGAAGCCACAAAGGGTGCTAAGCCCAGAAGTGATCCCGAGCCGTTTGCCGGTCGAAGATTAAGAAGCTCACAATTAACCCTTAGCACACTGCTTTGTTCACTGGTGTCGTGGACAAAAGACTGACAGGACTGAAGAAGGTAAACTCTCATTTCTCAATTCTGCCATCAATTGTATGTGCTTGTTGCCTGGGTAGACGTAGAAGAAGAGGAGGAGCAACATGAGCAACAGCAGTGCACCGTGAGCAGCAACTCACGAGGAGGACATCGAGAAGCCCAAGAAACAGACGACGAATGTTCTGGTGGCATATGTACAGAGCTAGGAGGAGGAGCAGTGGATTACAGCCAAGCCAGCGAGACCCGCCTCCCAGGGGCAAAGAACTGGCAGACCCTCCTCCCAAAGGCAAAGAACTGCCGGGACTGTAATTAGCTCCCCGGGCAGCAAAAGAGAAGCCACAAATATTTGACCCAAGCCCAAGACGCCCTGGTTCCTCTAAAGAGCACCAATATGGAGAGGATTGGTTTCAGACAGGCTTTCCGTGAAATCAGTGGGAAGGCACTGTGAGAACAATTCATGACAATGATTCAAGGATTAAATCTCTGGCAGAAAGTCATGGTGAGGACCCATACAAGTGGGGAAGAGAGAAGACTGACTTAGTCAATTACATCAGCCGATATTCTTGAAACCGAGGAGATCGCCTATAGTTAATACATACGGCGGTCTACTGTCATGACTGTATTCCCAGTAGAGTACTGTCTTGAGTCTGTCCCCTCGAAGGGGCAACAAGAGTTCCAGTGTATGGTAACTTTGGGAACAACGCGAGACCATGGTTTTGGAAAGTCCAAGAAAACTGCCAAGAGGAAGGCAGCAGAAGCCATGTTAGAGACGATCAGAGCTACGAATACCCTCATGGAGCAGCAGCTCTCAGATTTTAAGGTAGCGTTAATGAAATGTGGTTATGTTAAGAGCCATATTCTGAGAGAATGGGACACTTCTGGAGTGACCCCCCCCCCCAGAATTCCTTGATTTTTGGCCCACAGGTAGCCTACCTATAGTGAAGTTATGAAAAAAAAACAAAATATTTTGGCCGGCAGCCCCCCAGAAGCCTGGCAAATTGGCATGAAACCTCCATCGCAGCAATGAGCATGAAGATGGTGTAAATGAAAGTTCAGAAACCACACTTGCAAAGCAAAAATAGAACACCATGGGATATTTCAGGGTGGTTTCAAAAACTAAAGCACTACCTGCGGGATTGTCTTCCACGTTTAAAGATATCTTACATTTTGTTTTACTGGTAGGGGCGTGTTCCTACTGCTGCAGCAGGAATGTCTCCAGATGGAAAGGTAAGGATCAATTTGAACTCTTTTCTGAAGCTTGATAGTGACAGCGGTCTCGTGGTCAGACACATGACTTGACATTTACCTCCCTCCATATGACCTTACAAGCACGTCAAATTTTGGCCTGATACAATATGGCCTCCAGGTGGGTGACAGCAAGCAATCTGGGGCCATATTCATAATTCTTCACCTTACTTTCTCTCTTTACTTTTATACTTTTAGGCCTAGATTGTACAGTGCATAGAAAATGTGATACATTATATTTGCACTTTGACTTCTTGCTTATTATCAATTTATTGTATTAATCTCCAGAATTCAGGAATTTTCGACCCCAACCAGGGTCTTTTTCAAGTGGAACTTTACAACTTTGAAAAAGACCCCGGTTGGGGTCAAAAATTCGTGAATTCTGGAGATTGACTTCTTGCTTATTATCATTTTGTGTATCAATTTTGTGCTATTCTGTATCTTGGTTAATACAATAAATTATTATTATTATTATTATTATAACTTAATTAATTGGCGTATCCTTGCCCGTGATTGTTGTTTGTTCCCAAGGTTTCTGAACGAAATGGTCTGCTACCTGCGGGATTGTCTTCCACGTTTAAAGATATCTTACAATGGTGTGTTCTCTAGCCAAGAGAACAAAACGCATGGAATGCATCTGAGAGGTATAAAACCCAGACCAAATGGAGGCAGCCTACCAAACTGCTCACAGCGCCTACAGAAAACCTCGCCAAGCGACTACGCGACCCAGAGGAGACCATCAGAATGGACTCGCTAAAAGAAATCATCAATGTAGCAAAGAGAGACCTTCGCTGTATTGATGACAAAGAACTGTTTGAACTTGCAACGAAGGGGATACTTGATCCTGAGGTATAGTTGTATTTTTGTGCTTTGGATTTTCAGAATCCTATTCTAGACTACAGATTTCCGCTCTCATTGGAACATTGTTTCCAATGGCACGATCTGAAGAACAAAAGAAACATGATACGCGATGTTATCTTGAAACGCGATGTTATCTTGAAATTAAGTGAAGCCTAGCCTAATTAACTGCAATCAGGGTTTCCGCCAGAAGAATTATTTGGGGGGGGGTCACAATCCGGGTGCCTCCAGCTGAAGTGGGGGTCTGGGGCCCTCTACAGTAAACATCGATGTCAGGAGTGCTGACCTAAAGAGCACCAATAGGCCAAATAAAAAAAATTCCCAGATTCTCATCAGCGCCCGGTTTCTCATCAATCCCTCTTTTTTGTTGTTCCAGTTTAAACCATCCCGACTGCAGTTTTATCACGACCTAGACAGGAGTTCCAGTAGGTTGCAAGAGGTATGTACCATGGGATGAAGGATGAAGTTTTTAGGAAATTATTACTGTCACCACCCGAACATGATCAAGTTTAGTGCAGCTATGTGCCTGAACTCAAAAGAAACAACAGAACAACTCGCCAAGTGACTTACTGATCACAGGAGACCATCAGAATCGCTAAAAGCAATCTAGCCCAGGATATTTATCGAGAATAAGGTGGAACCTAGAACAAATTGCAACAGAATTTCTTTTTGCTTTATATGGTTTAGTATACCCCTCCAAACATTATATATTGAACATTATATGTTGTCGCTGTGTTGTAGAAATGACACATTACGTCATATTTTGCCTAAAATCAACAAATTTGCTGTTTTTACAACAAATACGAGTTTAATGATGTTCTAATCATGCCTATCTGACTAAGAGGTACCATATTTCTATCTATTGGTAATACATTTATAGGCTCTAAAACGGACGAGGAAAAAGTTAGCAGTACATGCACACTTGAATTTGTAATACAAGTCCATATACATTGTAATAGGAGTTAATGTAGGATCTCAAATAAATACCAATTATGGGCACTTCGGGGGGTCGGATTTGAAGGGACTTTTTATGAGATGTTTGGAGGGGTATACTAAACCATATAAAGCAAAAAAAATTCTGTTGCAATTTGTTCTGGGTCAAATCATACTTTTCCTGGACTAATCATCAATGTAGCAAAGATAGACCTTCGCTGTGTTAATAATAAAGAACTGTTCGAACTTGCAAACAGTATCCGAATGGAATCTCTGAAGGCAAACACTCAGGATGTATGCCTTGTCCCCACTTCTGGTGTGCCGTCATCACCATAAAATGGTCCATTTCAGCAAAAAGCGCTGCCAGGGAATCACAAAAGCAGGGAAGCAGTGTAAACTTCCACCTCAAATCGGAAAGATGATTTGCATGTGCCCCAGGGGGCACCACAAACATCTGGCGCACAAAAGAATATTTTCAGAATTGGTTCCAAAACCGCAGAAGAACATTCACGAAGGAGGAACAAAATAAAGGTGAGCACATGGTCCATAGACCATTTCATTGCCCCTTTCAGCTAGAAAACGGGCAGTACTTACAGAGTGGCAGAAGGCAATGTTGGAATAGTATTTCCAAAGTCATGATTACGTGCGCAGCCAGGATCGAAAAATTCTGGCCGGAAGATGAAAAGCAAGTCAGGGTAAGTCCTAGTCACGAAATTCACGCCTTCAAATATTCTGCTTTTTTCTACATCGTGATCCTGGACAGGCCCTTCTACATTGTATGTGTAATAGGATTGACAGGGAAATTTTGAGCGGTGTCAGTTACTGGGGAGTGGGATCATTCCATATCATACATGTACATGTAGGCCTATTCCAACATCCTACTTATTCAGAAAGAAACAAAGAGACAAAAGAGAGAAGAAGGGGTTACAACGGTCATGATGAAATCTGGATACGGATAAGCTTGGAACTCACCAAGACACAGTGCCCAATATACTCATTGATGGACTGCGAAACCATGAACATCTTGGCTACAGTCAACATCGATGTCAGGAGTGCTGACCTAAAGAGTTGAGGTAAACTTGCCCCACAAAAAGAAACTGAGTTCCAGGCAGTAGGTGGCAATGCAAGAGGTATAAGCTGTTCAAAAATTCATTTATTCTCAGAGATGCTGAAAATGAGAAAAAATTTGGATTCAAGTTAACGCCCCTTTCATGAACGGAGAACTAAGAAAGGAGATAAATTTCAAGAAGAAGTTACGTAGAATGTTTCTTAACTCCAGAACTAAGAAAAATTTCGAAAGGTTCCGCATACAGCGAAACAAGGTCACCTCTATGAAAAGGGTGGCGATACGTGACTATTTCTTTGAAAGATGTTCTGGTGGGCCGACATCCAAGGATTTCTGGCCTACCATCAAACCCTTTCTCAGCAAAAACACAGATTACAGACCAAAACGTTGTGTGTGATATATTGATCGAACATTTTTCTCAGGTGGCCAAGGATATTGGTCGTGACCTGACAGAACAAGAAGTGAGAGATCACCCTAGCGTTAAAAAAATTAAGGACTTCGCACCGGTCTCAGAATATTTCTCCTTTAAACCTGTTACATTAAAGCAGGTAGACAAATACTTGTCGGTTATTGGTAATAGTAAAGCGACTGGTTTGGATAATATCTCAATAAAAATTCTGAAAATTATCAAACCGTCCTATCTTGAACATCTTACTAATTCAGTAAATAGGACGTTCCTCACGAGTTCCTTCCCAAGCGCTATGAAACAAGCCCGGGTAACTCCTATCTTCAAGAAGGAAGACCCACTTCAGAAGAAGTACTATCGCCCGGTCAGCCTGCTCCCGATTCAGTCGAAGGTCTTTGAGAGAGCGATTGTGGAACAACTGAATGATCATTTTCGACTGGTTT
This sequence comes from Notospermus geniculatus, assembly GCA_002633025.1. Taxonomy (NCBI): domain Eukaryota; kingdom Metazoa; phylum Nemertea; class Pilidiophora; order Heteronemertea; family Lineidae; genus Notospermus; species Notospermus geniculatus. The sequence continues at coordinate 80,358 of NMRB01000650.1, forward strand.
TCCATCCACTATTATCTTGGTTTGCCAGTCAAGGAAGTTGGGGTTGCAGGTTGCCAGCAACGACGAGGAGCACATGGTCCACAGACCATGGACCATTTCATTTCAGGCAAATACAGGTTACACTGGTCAATTACCTGAGCTCAGACGTAGAAGAAGAGGAGGAGCAACATGAGCAACAGCAGTGCACCGTGAGCAGCAACTCACGAGGAGGAGGACATCGAGAAGCCCAAGGAACAGAGGACGGTTGTTCTGGTGGCATATGTACAGAGCTAGGAAGAGGAGGAGCAGCAGTGGATTACAGCCAAGCCAGCGAGAACCGGGAGACCCTCCTCCCAGGGGCAAAGAACTGCCGGGACTGTAATTAACTCCCCGGGAAGCAAAAAAGAAGGGTTTGAAAATCATGAGTCTGACCGAGGATTCCCGGAATATGAAGGTAGAGGCACAACACAAACTATTCACAGATTTAAAAATACATGTGACCAAGAACGTTAAGCCCGATCCACCCAGTATGAAACGTAAGGATGTACAATTTATCTTTAAAGTTATGGCTATCTTGGAATAACGTACCTGGTGCTTTGCTACCCTGCAGTAATAGGCAGCATCTCCTGTGATCAGTGAGAGCATGGCAAATTGAAATAATAGGTGAAGTCTGCACTGCAGTGCGCTAGGCTGTCATTTCAATCAACTGCACTGTGGAAATGCTGCCCTTTGCCCTTTGAAAGAAACAAAGAGACAAAAGAGAGAAGAAGGGGTTACAACGGTCATGATGAAATCTGGATACGGATAAGCTTGGAACTCACCAAGACACAGTGCCCAATATACTCATTGATGGACTGCGAAGCCATGAACATCTTGGCTACAGTCAACATCGATGTCAGGAGTGCTGACCTAAAGGACACCAATATGGAGGATTGGTTTCAGACAGGCTTTCCAGGAGAGTACTACGCTTCGTGAAGTTGCACGCTTTGCGAAGTTGTACGCTAGAAAGGTAAGGGAATTTCTAAAGTTGGGCTGCCTTTGTTGGCAAGATTAACACATACAGGTAATAACATTTATTCTTTCATTAAAAGATTTTATTTCAGTAGGTTTCTGCTGATTTTTCATTCTAGTTACTTGCAACTTCTATGGGATTGGAGAAGGAAAAATACAGATGGCGCCAGGATTATCAACAGAAACACCATATATGGAACGCGAATCAAAGTTTCAATGCAAACGAACTCCACTGACTGTGGAGTGTTTCTTCTCCAATATGCGGAGATATTTTTGAAGGTAATACATGATATCAATGCACCTGGTTTCTGACACAGATACCCATTGAAGAATTTCTAGTTCCTCACACTTTATTGGCAGCCTACATGTATTTCTGGTCACCATTTGCATGAAATAAAAAGATCGCATTTGTGTTTTTCAGAATCCTGTTGGTGACTATTTACATTTCCCCTCTCGTTGCAACATTGGTTCAATGTGGACGAAATCAAGCAAAACGCAAGGCGATACGTGATATTATCATGAATCTGAGTAAGGCAAAAGATGCACCATTTCCAAAATTTCATGACTTTTTCGGCCTTATTTTCAGACTTTCATATTTTATGACTTTTTTATGGGGGGAAGAACCCGTTATGGTGCCTGAAACACCAGACCCTATTATTACTATTACTATTATTATTACTATTACTATTACTATTACTATTATTACCAGACCCTATTATTATTACCAATGAATGATCTAGCAGCGGCACATCGGTACAACCAATCCGTGCTAACAATGGGAATCCCCCTCCCTAGGCAACAAAGGAACATGATTGTCCTACGGACACGATCTGTCACGGAGGTGAACTCACCTCAGGTTCACATGACTGTACGCACCTCCAAGACCTTTCACCACCTGAAATATCAATCGCAGCAGACATGAGACCTCGCTTCAAAACAAATTGTGAACATCACACTCTCGCAAGCACCGGGACAGACATTGTTCACTGGTGTCGTGGATGACGACACACTGACAGGACAGAAGAAGGTAAACTCTCATTTCTCAATTCTGCCATCAATTGGAGCCACAAAATTTCAAAATTTTTTGTGATGCCAATCAATAAACAACATCAACCAGCCACTGTTGTTGTGTTTACTAGCAGTTCAACTTACAGTCACCTATACATGTATGGTACTGCTATTAGTACATGTCTGGTGGCACATTCGCTAGCAGAAATGATCACTTGTTATTGAACAGTTTTTTTTATTTAAGGATACAGAGGAACTCAATATTATGAGATTCATTATCCATTTACTTTGGTACATTCACACAGGTGAGCACATGGTCCATGGACGATTTCTTTCCAGCCTTCTCTTTTTCAGTCCACTAGGTCAGCTTTCGTCTTCATACCCATCTGGACCGTATGGCTTCCTAACATTCTTTCCCATTTTTTCCAGGTGCCAGGTGCCAGGTGGTTTATCCACTGGCTGCAAAGAAATTTCACCCGACATGGGTGAACAAGAACTGGCCGAAAGTTTGAAGGTACTAACAAAGCGATTGAAGGTAAATCAATAAACAACATCAACCAGCCACTGTTGATGTCCCTACTTAACTGTAACCAGGGTTTCCGCCAGAAGAATTATTTGGGGGGGGGGCACAATCCGGGTGCCTATCTCCAAATATCTAAGGCATCATCATGCTCTTTATGCCGGAAACATGGTATGTATAGGCTACTTGTAGAATAACCAAAGATTATGTACAACTCTTATTATTTGATCTTTCTTGATGTGTGTGACATCCTAAGAATAGGGATTAGGCATTGCTTGTCGCCAGTGCTTCTAAAAAAGTTTTATTGTTCCACTTTCAATCCTTCTTGTCTCTCCACAGGAGGATATGCCGTACTTTCATAGGAGGATGGCGTGGGAGATAGCACACCAAACCCCCACAGGAGGATATGCCATACTTTCATAGGAGGATGGCGTGGGAGATAGCACACCAAACCCTGTTATGAGGAGGAGCAACATGAGCAACAGCAGTGCACCGTGAGCAGCAACTCACGAGGAGGACATCGAGAAGCCCAAGAAACAGACGACGATTGTTCTGGTGGCATATGTACAGAGCTAGGAAGAGGAGGAGGAGCAGTGGATTACAGCCAAGCCAGCGAGAACTGGGAGACCAGGAAGGATTGGTTTCAGACAGGCTTTCCGTGAAATGAGTGGGAAGGCACTGTGAGAACAATTAATGACAATGATTCAAGGATTAAATCTCTGGCAGAAAGTCATGGTGAGGACCCATACAAGTGGGGAAGAGAGAAGACTGACTTAGTCAATTACCAGAGTAGCTCTGAAGCAGCAGCAGTGTACAACAGCGAGGCTTATTAGGACAGACAACAAGGCATAATGGGTCATATGAATAAAGACTAGTAATATGCTTACTTGAACTTTGCAGTAGAAATGCACTACACTACGCTGTACAAATCTGAAGTAAAAGCATTTGCTAGCTTTTATTCATATCAGCCAATGTGCGATAGGACACTTGTTATTCATGCCGGACACTCAATAATTTCTTGGATGTGTGTATGACGTTGTGATCCATTCTCAGTAGACTTGTCACGAATTGCCTCAATACTCCAGATAAATTTATCTGGCTGAAATTTTTGCATGTAACACTTTGTGTTCTGTACTTCATAGTCTCTTTTGGATTTCAGATTTGTGTTTTGTAATATAACCTTGTATACTTTTACTAGTTGCTGGAAATTGATTTTGTTGACGAGGACGTCAACTTTTTCTTTCCGGGGGGCAGTGTGACAATTTTACATACTGTACTTCCCCCTGGCTGGCCTTCATCAACTACCTATGTTACAGATAGGCCTAATCAGTTCCAAGTTGGGCTCCGAGTCTCGCAGGTCAGACTCCTCAGTCAGCTCAGTAACAATCAGCAAGTCACTAGCTGGCTTCAGCATACAAATATACTACAACATAATATCTTCAGTGGTAAAATGAATAATGATGTTGATGTTCTTGCGGTTAATTCACTTCTTAACAAATAATAAGACGTCATTCCCATTCACGTTTGTCGTTCACATTCAAGATCTTAACCTCTCTATTATTTGGGTTTCCCGTCAAATTTAAATTCATAATTACTGTCCATTATTTTAATACATGTAATTCAAGAATAATAACAATTTAATTAAGTTAAAACTTCTGGTGGTCCCCAGCCAGAAGTGCCAAAAACTTCCTGTTACAATGTTGGATTTCTCTACATGTACCGGTACCTGGTATTTCGATCATTGGAGGAATCCGATCCCTTGCACTTTCACAAGAAACTTCACGATCTTTTTGAGAAACTACATGTAGAACTGCCGATTCCTGAACATTTATCTATGTTCATCAGATCAGTCAGAGAAGCGTTGAAGAAGCTATTTACCGGTAATAAGGATAAAATTGGACAGACTGTTTGGGTCCAGTATTTATGTAAAGGCCTACATGTAAAAGGGGCGGATTTTAAGGGGTGTGTTGGCAAAAGGAATGGTAATTAGTGATAAAACCCAGAATAAAACGAAACTTGAAAAGGTACATGGACCAATTTGTGCTAAACTGGGAGAACGTACCAGAAGAATAAATGACAAATGTTGAATTGAAATGTTCCAGGGCAAGCCTTGAGTTTCAGGGTAATATGATTATGGTCACATTTTCTGGCTTGAGAATTTATGACATGACATGTGACAATTTATGACATGTGTCAAAGTCCATTTTCCAAGACGGCTACCTAGTAACCTTTATTTGCATTCCAATTTGGCAAAAATTTGCTACGCATAGAGAGTTCCTATGAGAAAAATTTCGGGCGAGAAAAGGCGAGCTAAAAAATGTGCATGCACCTCAAAACAATGGAAACTATTGTTTTGCGAGGCACATGCACATTTTAGCTCGCCTTAAACGACAAGGCCTGAATTGACGACGACGGACGATGTACATGTACGCTGCACCACGACAATAGCTGAAATCCTCACCATGAGACTCGCAGGGAATTTGAGAATTAATGTAGGCCTAATTAAGTGTCATTGTTGTTGCATATATGCTTCCGTCTTGAGATTGAATTATGTTGAAAAAATGCCAATGCGATTTTTGTGTGGTATCAATCAGAATCATCATGTACGAAATTCTCAGTTCTCAAGTTAGCGTCAGATTTTGTTCTGCGTTTTCTTCACTCCTTTGGTTGGTGCATTAAGCAAGCATCAATGTCGTAACAGATTCTACGTTAACCACTTAAATTTTGGTATGTAACAATAAGACAAACGGAAATAAATTTATGCCGATCATGCCCCCAATCATACCCCTAAACTATCCTATTGCACAAGGGTCTGTGGCCATTAACGTCACGACTGTTGCCTTGGTTTCCCCATCCCAAGAAATGCTTGTCAAGTGGGACGATTATATTTTTGAACCCTTTATTTGTGGGAAATGGAGTTAAAGGGTTGGGTGCTACCGGCCGTTTTATTTGTGTATGTAAGCCTCCATTTTCAACAGAATCGTGCACGCCTCATGGCCAAAAACCCCACTGCTCTTTCTAAAGTCTAAGTCACCCTAACTTCAACCTGGGCATTATGCCAACCTTGAAAACGTACACAAGTCAATTGCAAGTTTAATCCATGTTGCAATTATCTAATTATGTTGGGTAATGAATGGTGAGTTCTTGTTTTACCTTCCATAAGCCTGTAGCCTGTAGCAAATCCAAGGTTTTGCTCAGTCAGCTGGCAAATACTGTGGTTTGTGTTCAATTTAGGTGTCTGTTGCACAGGCCTAGCATTTCGCCCTTTCTGAAGTTAGGTTGACTTTGGACTAGATACAACTTTCAAGTTTACCAGTAAAAAGTAGGTTAGACAACGAGACTTGTCGAATCTTCATCAGCTGGTATCCTCAACTCCACATCCACAAAGACAGCGATGGTAAATGTCCACAAAAAAAGCGACAATGATGGTAGAAGTCCACAACGACAGCGACGGCAATTCCACAACGAAAACGACTGTATTATTAACAGAAGATCCTCGCGATCGGAGTTACTTCCGGCTTGCAGCATGTTGTACTTCACCTGGAAAAGAAGACAAATCAACGGTTGAAGATACTAGTATGTACAAGTGATGCAGGGGTTTACATAAGCCGAGGCCATTTTCCAAAACACCCTTGCTGGCCCTCTAAAGTGTCCAGGGCCATGGCTGGCTGACCCTTGGCCTATTGTGTGCCTTCATTTGATTAATGTGATAATAAACTGGGTCTAGCTGAAATTGACCATCCATGACCTTGGACAACAATCACCTTGGATTAGAATAGAGGGCCAGCAAGGGTGTTTTGGAAAATGGCCTCGGCTTATGTCAAGCCCTGGTGATGTACCACAGAAATATGAGAAAATAGGAGCTGGCAGCGAGTTGACCGATAGACGTCACTATGGCCCAATTCAATGCATATAGCAGACCAAGTCATTATCGATCAAGCAGCAATCACGTAGATTTTCCTGCACATTGGTCCGCTAGAACTTTGCTGCCATCTGTTGACAATGTGCGCAGCTGACTGCTCCCATTGAGGTTAAAAGAACCAAAATTCTGGGGAAACAGGATTTCCTGCTGACAACAACAACAATCCTCCAACACAGCAGGAGGGGGATGATATGTTTTTTAAGGTTTCGATGTGCCTTGTTCCAAAAGTGGTCCGTGCACAAGTACACCAATATGTGCCTTGCATAATCCTTAACCCCCAACAGAGCCCATGCCACCCTAAACCGCCCTTACCTCGAACCGCCTAGAATACCACACCCACTTTTTGTCAAAACTCCCGTCACCTCTGTAGAAATCAAAATTCAAATTCAAAAGACCTATTGTGGATCAGGTTCAAAACATCGATGTGCTTTATTCTGTTTTTTCCCCCCGCACTCTGATCCGCCTTCCCCCAGCTCAGTAATTCCATGTAGTGAGCAAAAAATTATAACTTACTCATGATCCATGTGCCACATGAATTATTGTCCGATTTGAGGCAGAAGTTTACATTGCTGCCCTGATTTCGTTACTCCCTTGCACCGCTTTTAGGGCTTTTTGCTGTGTTCATCTTTAACCCCGAATAAATCAACGATGGCCGAGGTTCTGGGCTGGTAGCTGGAATAACAAATGGAGAAGTTTCTTTTTGTGGGGCAAGTTTACCTCAACAGTTGCAGAAAACCTTGTTTGGGAACCAATGTTGCAATATGGCAAAGGGAAGTTGTAAGGGCCTATCGGATTCTGAAGACACAAAAGCCATACAAATGGTGACCAGAAATACATGTAGGCTGCCAATAAAGTGTGAGGAACTCGAAATTCTTCAATGGGTTTCTGTGTCAGAAACCAGGTGCATTGATATCATGTATTACCTTGAAAAAATGTCTCGGCATAGTGGAGAAGAAATACTCCACAGTCAGTTGAGTTGGTTTGTTTTGGCATGTTTGGGACGTTGATTCGTGATCCGTGAACTGTTCTGGTACCGTTTGGTTCTTGCCTGTATGGAAGCATGTCGGATACTCTCCTCAACATCAGACAGTCGCATTCTGTCCGGGATGGTAGCTGGAATAACTATGGAAGTTTCTTTTTGTGGGGCAAGTTTACCTCAACAGTTGCAGAAAACCTTTCTTTATTTTAGTGTTCTTTCTCCAAACAGATCCAAAATCGAAACTTTCCTTTTCGGAGCTTCTGGGCTGGTAGCTGGAATAACAAATGGAGAAGTTTCTTTTTGTGGGGCAAGTTTACCTCAACAGTTGCAGAAAACCTTTTTCCAATACAAAAAGTTTTAGTAAGGGCTTTGTACAGAGGAAAACAACAACCGGCAATTTTTTTCCTATACATGAAGTTTTTAGTAAGGGATACGTACAGAAGAAAACAGCCGGCAATTTCCAAGATGTTTTGGGCTACCGGCATCTCCTGAATGCAGACAGTGTGTACCCCTATTTGCTCTTCTCTTCCTTGGGAGCGGTGGAGTGGTGGGTGGAATGTAATTCCACGACACATTGCTGGTACCCTGCAAAAACCAACAAAAGAAATATCAGAACTCGGTCGACTCCAGACTTTGTCTGGAAAAGGAAGAAACTTTGCAATAACTTCATCCGGGCGGCCATTCTGGAGTTTAGGGGTGGCCGCATAGAAACCGCTAGCGCTAGCGGAGCCCACCTGCCGACACTGCTGTGCTGTACATTTTTCCATGCATTTTAACACTGATAGGGGCCATGTAGAATTAGCGAGATCAGCAGATCTGGCGAATTCTGTATAAAATTGAAAAAAATCAATGATGAATGGAAACTAATAAAGTAATATAATTTTTCAAGTGTTCTATATCCTGCACAGGTTATGAATGAACGAACGAACGAATGAATTTATTACTCAGCCCTTGAATAGGTACAAGAGTTAAGATTTACAAGATATATCATAGGCCCCTATGTAACTACATGTAACAGAAGATGGGAAGAGCATGAGGCAAGGGGGTAGCCTAAAAAGCTTTCTGAATTTGGTGACAGAATAAAGCTAACTTCTTCAGTTTCTTTTGAGTTCAGGCACATAGCTGCACTAAACTTGATCATGAGAAGAAATGAGATAGGTAACACCGTCTTTTGAATCAACTTGGTTGTATTGAGACAAGCTTTCGACCCTATCGGGCCTTCATCAGGTCCTGAGACCTGATGAAGGCCCGATAGGGTCGAAAGCTTGTCTCAATACAACCAAGTTGATTCAAAAGACGGTGTTACCTATCTCATTTCTTCTCATTCATTCAACGATCAACACGGCTATCTCTATAATTATTAAACTTGATCATGTTCGGGTGGTGACAATAGAGTGTTTGCACCGGTGGCCATGTTGGAGGTATGAACAAAAGAATTTGTCGCCAGTCATGGTCTACGGAGATTAACTTCGATTGTTTTGGAAGTCTGTTCTTTTGTTGTATGCCTCCAACATGGCTGCTGTGACGTCACGTGCAAACACTATAGTAATTTCCTAAAAACTTCATCCTTCATCCCATGGTACATACCTCTTGCAACCTACTGGAACTCCTAGGTCTAGGTCGTGATAAAACCGCAGTCGGGATGGTTTAAACTGGAACAATAAAAAAGAGGGATTGATGAGAAACCGGGCGCTGATGAGAAACCAGGAATTTTTTTTTATTTGGCCTATTGGTGCTCTTTAGGTCAGCACTCCTGACATCGATGTTCACTGTAGCCAAGATGTTCATGGTTTACTGTAGCCAAGATGTTCATGGTTTCGCAGTCCGTCAATGAGATGTGCAATACTGGGCACTGTGTCCTGGCCTTATGTATTGTGACGACTCTTGGTCACATGGGGTAAAACCGAACGAAAGGGGAGGATAATCCTGGTGTGATGATGACAGGAAACAACTAAGAACAACGAAGAATGACAAAGAGGCAATAATTATAAACTATTTAAATGTATTAACTAGAAATAGGATTAGTACTTACAGTGCTACTACATGAATCTATGCTTGGCATCATAACTCCAGAGAAGACCAAGCAGAATAAAACACAACCGACCACTCTCTGTTTGACGGGATGAGCTCTGAGCTGGGCTTAGTCCAAAATGGCTCTAAGGCGCTGTACATAAAATAATTATACATGTATAAGACAGTGTCATGAACGAATAATTAGGACGATAAAACAATTTAAGAAAAATAGTGCCAATGGCACAGTGCCCGCTTGGTTAATTTGGAATCGTGGCGCCTGGATCTTGAGGCCATATGATTAGACGTACATCCTACGGTTCAAATTCAAGCATTCTAGCTCAAATCGTTTGTGTGAAATAGGCATTTTTCATTTTTCACAAAACACCCCCTAGTGGCCATAGTAGGAATCGCAGCATGCCCAAAATCAAACTTGGCCTACATGTAGATCCTGGGGCCATAATTACACAAAATGCAATATGAAAAAGATCCGTCAAAAACTGAAGACGCTAGAGCGCAGACAAGGCAAAGCCCAAATATTGGCCAATTTTTCGTTATTTGACCTATTTTCCCATCAAAATTAGGTTAAATCAAAAACCCATTACATATGATGTAACATGATTAGGGCGATTCCATGAAAAGGTGGACAAAATAAGCAAAAGTTCAAAATGCCCCAATTCAAGTTGTATTGATCATTTTCATAAGTTGATATTCCCTTCTTTCAGGAATTAAAAGATTTGTGATCAAAAAGTCTTGTATATATCAAATTTTTAACCCTTTACCTGTCGGGGTACCTAATTTAAGACAAATTCTGTGAATTCTCACTAATCTTTTATACAGGCTGTCTCCACTGGTAACTGTTACAGCAACTGTCATTTACCCTGAATAGATAGTGGATAGTAAGGTTGTATTGCCACCAGCCATAGATTATGTTTGCACCTTTTCCACGTTTCAATAATTTGGATTGAAATTTCCGAAGTCACAGTGTCCCGTACGACACCAAAAACTACTATTTACATGTATGTCTGTAGCATTTTTGTTCAGTATGATGTACAACAGTGATAATTAATATTCTCTGAGTGTTAGTCATGAGCAACAATATCATCCATAATTTGTTGAATTTGCTGTCTTGGTTATGATCAGAAAGCAGATAATTAGCCGTCCCGTATATACGACACTTTTGTCCCGTACGACACCATTGTCCTACTATTTCTATGTTGAAAATAACTTTCAACAGATCTCGGATATTTTACTAGCAGCATATTGTGTGCTGTTTTGTAACATTCTACATTATGCATCAGATTTGAATTTCAGAGTTTGGTCTCAGGAGAAAACATACTTTTTAACTTTAAAATGCATTTTGCTGTTGTGGTGTTCATTGTTGCTGCTGTTTCAAGAATTTACATAATGTTTTGCTGTTGTTTTCAGTTTAAAATAAAGTTCACTTCACCTGTACAAATATTCCACCTCATATTAAGCTTTACTTCTACTGGGAACCAATATTATTGCTGCCTTGGGGTGCTGGACAAATGTGTCCCGTACGACACTTTTTTGCTTGTCCCGTACGACACCACACATTTTTTAGCTTAGCTACACAACTAGAAGTAAGAAAAGGGAAAGTGATTGTCAGTCAGCTAGAGGCTCTACTATGTGATAAATGGTTCATTTGAAGTCAGTTGCTATAACCAGTTCAGACTTTTTCAGATATGTAATGCAAGGTCAAAACTGGTGTCCACTTTGATGTCCCGTACAACACCGAACATTTCTTTTAATTACTGATCAGTCAAACAATTAACACTCCAAGTGTTGGTGTCCCTGTGTACCTCTCCTATTTCTACATCCCTGCAATACATTTAATCCCAACTTTCTTAAAAGATCTGGGTGGGACAGGAGAAAAACTACTCCAAATGTCCCGTACGACACCTCATGGAATCGCCCATTAGATGTACCTACGATTACAATTTGAGCATTCTAGCTCAAATCGTTTGCGTAAAATAGCCATTTTTCATTTTTTCACAAAACGCCCCCTGGTGGCCATAATAGGAGTCGCAGCATGCCCAAAATCGAACTTGGCCTAGATCTTGGGGCCATATACACACATACGCAATATGAAAATGATCCGTCAAAAACCATTACGATTTCTTGCCTTAGGAGCAAAATGCCGTTCGTACAACCTCGATCTGCGGCGCAAATCGAGGTATAATTAACGGCGGATTGGTGGGCTGGGTTGTTTACATAGTCAACACAAGTGCTCTCTTTAACTTGGCTAAAAGCATCAAATCAGAAAATAAAATCGGGGCACTTCTCAAAGTCATACAGTTGAACTGCAAATTCTTTTCTATATCAAATACTTCTTTTAAATTTTAAAATACGCCAAGAAATAATGATTTTGGAGAGGTAAATTTGCGACAGGAATAACGCAACCCCCGGCTCTTGAGCCATTCATTTCCATCCCCACTCTGTCTTCAGCTGGCTTGGGCCGGTGTAACGTAGTGTATTGTGTACACTACAGTGTTCATCTTACATTGGAATCTGTGTAGAAAGATCGTGAACATGATGAAGCCGGCTACGGCATCATTTGAGCGGTTTGGTGAAAATCTATAAGAGTTGGATTGAGTCAATGATAGGAATAGGCCGGATGAGTTCCCAGAAATCATTGGTTGCGATTAGAAATGCGATTTGAGCTGTGTGAGAAGGAAAATTCCTGCAAATTTTGAGTGGATTTTAGCAGTACGCCTACGGCCGCCATCTTGGTTAGAATTTCTGCAAATCTTGAGGCAATTTTTGGCTAATAACTTAACTTTCTGCAGATGGATTTTATTCATAAGTTAGACATGAATTCTGATGTTAGTTAGCTTTCGAATCATTACGATGATGTTTGATGATGATGCCATGGGAACTGTAGAATAGACCATTTTGAGTGATTATGCCCAGGCCAGGTGATCATGTTGGCTACCACAGGGAGGGAGGCTCGAAATTCAACAGCCAGAGCGATTAAGCAGACTAGGAACTCAAGTGTGCCAAACGGCTCACGCTCGACTGAGTTTGAAAAGATTCGCTTCATAATCGGGCAATAGAGGGCTCTGTATTTTTTCAACAAAATTCCTGGGGCAAAGATTTCCTAATGACTGAAGGCGCTAGAGTGCAGACAAGGCCAAATGTTACGCACGCACGCACGCACGACAGACCACCACTAAGGCATCTAAGCACAGCATAGACTCTAAGCCCTTTTGGCCTTCGGCCAAGCGGGCTAAAAACTCTGCATAAAAAGATGTTTTTAAACTTGTTTTAAAAGAACAGAGTGACTCAGCCAACCTCACACCCAACGGGAAATTGACGTGATTTTAACACAGAATTGGTGGCATGAGGATGCAACTTGGTTATCATTTTAGAAGTGGAATTTAATCACTATCAACATTTAATCACTATCCACAATTCATTAGTTCATGGTTACTACAGGGCTCTCACTGGAGTTTTCAGTAGAAGGGTCAGAGACTTCTGTGTTGGGGTGTCGGGGTGGCGCAATGGAAACATCGGCGCCTGCCACCACTGAGGTCGCAGGTTCGATCCCCCGGGGTCTCCGGTTTCCTCCTACATATCGTTAATATCGTCCAATATTGTTTGATGAGTAGCTATAATGCCCTAAGTGGGCGCTTGCACTCCTGAGATAATATTTTAAAAACTTCTGTGTATTTTTTTTCTGGGGTCAGCCCTCAGAAGTCAGGGGTCAACCATGGTCAATTCACAACATTGGGTGAATTTTCGTGCATCACACCGACTCCTGCTGGTTTTTATTGTGCATACAGACTATGAACTTTGCGCGTATTTGACCTGAGACCTCGGGTCATTGAGAGCCCTGTTACTAGCGCCACCTGTCAGGTGCTGTTGTATAGCTGCAGTACTGATAGTAGCCTAATAGCGAACTGCCTCTAGAGGCCCTTTAAAAATTGAGAAACTGGATTGGAGGTGGTTACTTTTTTCAAGTACTATACAGTCAGGGTCCCCGCCAGAGGGTACTTTGGGTACAAATATAGTACCCTAAAGAAATTTGAGGGTACGATATAGTACCCTGAAAAATCACTTCAGTAATATTTTTCTTAAATTTGTTACCGTATTTTCGCGACTATAGGGCGCACCTGACTATAAGGCGCACCCCCTAATTTCACCCAAAATCTTTGACGAAATCCATACACAAGATGCACCGCCGTATAAGGCGCAGTCCCGTCAGTGAATGCTTCAGTGCATTGTACACATACAATATATGGCTGCTCATGTGTATTGACCGTTCGTGGTAACAACACCCAACATGATTGATAAGCCTACTTAAAATTGTCGGACTCAGATAAAGGCGCACCACCCTATAAGGCGCACCCAATTTTAGACCCTTCAAGGAAAAAGGCCGCGCCTTATAGCCCAAAAATTACGGGTATATTTCAAATGCAACTTTAATGCAGAAGGAAGACTAATTTTGCATTTTGGAGTGCAAAAAATGACTCTGGAGGCCATTATTAATGAAAAAAAAATTTTTTGAAAACAAATTTTTAAATTTCCAAAAAAATTTTTTTGAATAGACAAGTTGCGAAATTAGCGGCCGCCATGTTTTTTATGGACTTTTTGACATTGCTTGGGTTTTTCAATGGGATTTTACACTGTCAGAGGCGTTCAAAAAAAGAAAGGTCATACAGTAAGCCACTAGAATTACATAAAGATATTTTAGCAAGCAAGCAGCTAATAAAATACATTCGAATTATATTTGAAAAAGTTCGAAAATTCGGCAAATTCCACAAAAAAAATGGTGGCCGCTATTTTCGCAACCTGTCTATTCCCCCAGGTTGTACCCTGGAAAAAAATCCTGGCGGAAACCCTGACATGACTGGTGTAAGTGTAACAAATTTAAGGGGTAGAGTATGACCCCAGGACCAAAGTTTACCCCAAATCAAAATCTACTTTCAAATCGACCTCAGTCCCGGGCCTCAGTCAATAACAGTAGGCCTACCCCCCGGTAGTCAACTGGCCAAAAGGAGTTAAACCCGTCCAACAGGCCGGTAGGCCTCTAAAAAAAGCGTACAAACCACGACAAGAATGACAGGTTGACATCCATGCGAGCACCACTCGTGTGTCCACTGCACCACGTGTGTATAACACATGCCATTCCATCATACGGGACATGCTACAGTCTACACATACATGTAGGCCGATACAATGTTTCAAACTTTGGGCGCGGTTCGAAATTGATTGAACGGGGCTGTACTCACCAATCCTGCCATCCTGTGTATTGTCCAATATGACTTCGTTCCTATCACAAATGAATTCCATGATTCCCATATTTTAATCTGACGGACCAGGAAAGATCTGCCGAAGTCACCACTTTGACAATCTTGCGTGGAAAAGAGGATGGTCCGCCGGCGTCTCAGCTTATATACCCTATGCTTGGTGACGTCACGAGAAAGTGCTGACGGCTGCGTTGTGACCCTTCAACTTCAGGCGCGCCCGGATTGGGTTCTAGTTTTGATCAACAGAAACAAATTAAAGATATTGACTACTTTATTTCCAAATTATTTGGCCACTGGTCCAGGGGCGTGGTTAGCTTTCTGGCCTAGAGAGGGGGCAAAATTGATTCGGTCTGGAGGGCGAAGTCGGAGGGGGTCCCCAGAACTAAAGAAATTGAAAATGTACATCCTCTCTGATGCACCCCCCCCCCCCCGGGATTTCCCCACATCTGACCCCACAACTTGGCTAGAAGAGGGGAAATGACCTTTTAAAGGAAACAATTGTTTCGTCCCTTTTTGCTCGGGGGGGGGGGGCATTTGCCCCTGCCCCCGCCAGCTACGCGCCTGTATTATGTAATTGGAAATATTGTGGCCAAACTCTATTGGGCTTATTATGTCATGGCATAACATGACTTGGGCCAACAGGACTTAGTCCTTCGACCGACATATGATGATGATGATGATGACTACACACTGGTCAGATCATGGAGTTTCAAACTCCATAGAATCTGGGAATATTTCTCAGTGCACTTCAGTTTGGGAATTAACCTCAACTAATGCTGAAGGGTGAATGACGTCCACTCTGAATCCTTGGCCCCTATCCCACAACCCTGATACCTTATTGCCTCCTACCCCTGACCCCTCGCCTATTCACTCAGCCCTATATCACCCTGGCCTATTATCGGCAGCCGTTACCCTGGCTACCCTGTTCACATAGGATTCGACGACATACATGTATAATACACGTTTTACTTCACTGTCGTATAGGGATTCAGCAGAAAGTGCTCACTCGGAGCTTTCCAATGACTACCTATGTGACACGGAATTATGATATAAAAGCAGAGGTCGTCCTCCAGCGTTTTTTGCAAATTTTCGACCCCAACCGGGGTCTTCTTCAGGCAGGCACTTTCTTGCAAAACACTCTGTTGCCTTTGTGCTATATTTCTGGACATGTGACACGGAAAAGGAACAGCCCACTTTCGTTTTCGACAACAATTGGCCTACCAGTCGGTGTGAAAGGGTTCAATTCGCACCCCAGCACAACGGGCCGTATGCACCAACGAAGATTATCTTGAACTCAGGTTGAGCCACAGCTTTTCAATTGTTTAGGTTTGGCCCCTGAATCCCTATTTCTGCTGAATCCCTATACTCTATGCCCACTTCAAGTTGCCAGGGCATTCTGTCGAGGACCTGAGGTTCACCATCCTCGAGACATGTCCAGATGAGACGACCCTCCTTAGTACAGAGTTGAAATGGATGTGGACCCTTAAAACCATCACCCCCTCAGGTCTTAACACAAGATGCTGAGGTTCTGAGTCCCTAGTTTGGCATTCGTGTTCTTCTCGCTCTCTCCCCCTGGTAGGCCTATTTCGTTTTAGGTTTTCCAGTTGTGGTGGGCACGTGGCTCCCCTTCTGGTCTAGGCCTTGTTTTTCCATCCCCCTTTGCTCTATTCCTCCTCGCCCTATTCTTCTCATTGCTCAGTGATTTGCATTATCCATTCTGGTTTTTTCCTACAAATCTGGAAGTTGACTTCCTTTNAGGCATCGATTGTCTTCACGCTGGCGCTTACAATCTCTGCCACCAAACGCCGGAATACTTACTCTCCTTCCGCAGCAAGAAAAATAGTGCGTATGAAAATATCAACAACTACTATCTTATCATCGTTTATTTCACAGTAACATTATGTTTTTGTAATTGTTGCAACATTTAAGAGTATGAAAGGTCCTTAAATTTTGTAAGTTTGTGCCTGAATAAAAATGCCAAAAATCCTGGCAAACGGAAAGTTGGTGATGCGGCCATTTGGTGGCAATGATGGTATCACCAGCGCAGCGGAAGTTTATACCGATTGTGCGCATCTTGCCCTGACAAGGGTTCCTATCACTCCTACTCTCGCTCAGTGAAGAGAGCGTAGTTCGAAGGGCGAAGTGACCGTAGGCCTTGATATGTCACGATGATTGTGCGCAGTATGGGGATAATTGGGTCGTGGGGGTAAGGTTTAGGCATGGGGTTAGGGTTAGGGCTAGAAAAAAAGGTTTATGTAAGGGTTAGCATTGGTGCATACGGCCCTACGAGTTAAACATGTTTCATCAAATTTCATCGCCTAATTAAATTTCATTGCTATTTTGTCAATTTCCACAGAAGCATACATTTCAATCACATTTACCTTTTTGGTCCTCGCGGGCAAACGCCTCTCATTGGTAGAAGACCTTTTTTACCCAATATTCTCTGTACATTTTGTAATGCATTTTTGTCGTTCGTCTTACTGCCGCTAGGTGGTTCCCTCTACGTCGGGAGTCAAATAACGCATTTGAGCTCCAAATACCGTGCTCCTTTAATATTCATGAGCTCATGGTCACTAGCGCCATCTATTGCATAGTGGAAGGACTGTTAGGAGCCGAATAGCACGCTGCCTCACTACAACATGTTTCCTCAATTGCTGGTTTGAAAAATAATTCCATGGTTTTGTTTATACTTTTATTGGATGAAATAAATCAAATTACGTACATTTATGGTTTGAAACAATGATATTATTTCAAATAATTTTGGGAAACAACTAAATTCCCACATGGCGCCTCATAGACACGAAAGATTGTACCAAGAAGAA
The DNA here is from genome assembly GCA_002633025.1 of Notospermus geniculatus. Classification (NCBI taxonomy): domain Eukaryota; kingdom Metazoa; phylum Nemertea; class Pilidiophora; order Heteronemertea; family Lineidae; genus Notospermus; species Notospermus geniculatus. Next base: position 97,882 of record NMRB01000650.1, read on the forward strand.
AGTTTTCGGACTCGCATGCGAACAGGAGAACTACGGTATAGGCTGGCCAAATATGGACAGCAAATCTCAATGCGGAGAGGGTGTTTTTTAAGGAATAAAGCTAAGCGCACATGTCCGACAAAAAGCCTTCCGAAATGTATACGTTTACTGGATCCGTTATCGGATTGAAATGGGACACATTGATTGACACTTGCCACCGCACATGGCCGTTATTATCATCCGGAACGAATTGTTCCATTCGTCCGATATCGCATGCGTTTCTCATGTTCCATTCATCCGTCAAAAATAACTGTTGCCGTCCGGTATTCGGAAGGAATTCCTTTATAATGACGTAATTTTGGGATAACCCTTCGATTTTCCCAGTGAAGGAAAAACTGACATCCGTCGGTGCTGCGAATTTTAACGCATACATGTGCGCGGTGTTTCCGTGCGTTAAAGTGCATCCGGCGAACGGATCCGGTAAACGCATACATTTCGGAAGGTAGACATTAACTAAGGAGCTGTAGAGGCATATGTCTAAAAATAGCCATACCACGTGATAGAAACAGAGCCACGTGATATGATTAGATCCACGTGGTTATTTTGGCGGGAAAATGGCTGAATTGGGAGACTGTGAGATTTGACAGACTGCCACCGCGCCACTTCAGCTGGTCTGGCAGGCCTGCCAAGATCTAACTTAAAGCTGAACGTAGCAACGTAATGTAGCAACTTAATGTAGCAATGTAGCAACAAAGGTTTTTGATTTTAGGGCTTAATGGAACGGGCTTAATGTTAGCAACCATTTCGGCATGAAATGTCCTGGGGTGGGGTGGGGGGGGGGAGTTAACCCCTTTTTCTGCAGATATTTTTAATAACACTGCGGTGCCAAATTCCATATTCACGAAATGTCTCTAGTACAGCAGACCCCTCCCAGCTCCAGCTCCCCTATAGGTTTCTTTGGATGCCATACGTACCCTGTATAGGCCTAGCCCAGCGGGGGCACGGCAGGAGGGCATTTACCCGCTGCCCCTGAGTAAAACTGGACAAAGCAAATTTTTCCTCCAAAAGGTCATCTCCCCTCTTCAAGATAAGCTAGATATGTGGTGTCAGATGTGGGGAAAATGCATCCTGGACCGAGAATCTAGATTTTCAATTTTGGGGGAGGACCCCAGACACCCATCTCAGTGCATGCACGCAAGGGGCGGGCTACAGGGTCGGATGCAGGATTGACAAAAATTTGACAATTTTAAGTGCTTTCAGATGCATTTTCTTGGCATCTGAGAGCAAAATACTTGAATTTTTTGGTGATAAATTTTTTTCTGGCTAAAAAATCACTACTCTGCCAAAAATAGGGGAGGGGCGTACGCCCCCCACGCCCCCTGGTTCCTGGATCCGGCCCTGGGCTTCGCCTCCAGACTAAATCAACTTTGCCCCCCCCCCCGGCCTTAAAAACTAGCTACGCCCCTGACAAAGAACGCAATTTTGCACAAGTAAAGTTGGAGGAGATTGCCCTTCGTTCTCACCACTACAAAGCTAAGAAGATTGAATAAATGAAGCCATCACCATGATCACATCGAAATGTTATTCGTCGATAAACCAGGTGAACTCTCCATCTAAATACACCAAACACATAGCCACGTGGTCTTGTTGACAAATTAACTAAGCCAATCTTCATTGGTCAGAATTTCTCATTAGATATGCCAGTTCCTACGTCACTATCTCATTTAATATTCATGTTCTCACGTCATCATCTCATTTGGAGGCATATGCCTCTACAGCTCCTTAGTTAATGTCTACCCTTCACCACTTGAGAAGTTCAACCTGCTGCTATAGCGTGAGTGACCCTTCATCAGGTAAGGTAACATGCTTCAACTCATTTTTCTCTGTGTAGCAACACTCACAACCCCTAATTGGTAACTTTGATCATTCAGATCGATAGATTTGAACAGTCTTGTCGAGCATGACCGAAGAAGTAGATCCCGGAGCAATATGGCGCTGTCCGATATACATCAGAGATACAATGTTGGCACGAATCGTTCTCTGACGTTCAGATTGATCCATAAGTTGATCAAATATTGATATTGAGATCGATCATTCAAATCCAGCAGATCAAACGATTTAAACAAAATGCCTACAGTGTGAAAAATAATCATTACGTGAAAAAAATATAATGATTGCTGTTTGAATAAGTGAAAGTGCCCTGCCCGGATTGGGTGGGTGGGGGGGGGGCATACGCCCCCTATTTTTGGCAGAGCAATGATTTTTTTAACAAATATATTAAGTATTGAATCAGATAAAATTACGAGTATGTTGCTCTCTCATGCCAGGAAAATGCACTTAAAAAATGTCATTTTTTTCTGGCGGAGGAGTCCAACCCCCCCCCCCTTGGGCTTCCCGCTTTCGGTGCTCGCTGCCTCCGTCGAGCTACGCCCCCTTCTGTCAATCCTTGATCCGGCCCTGAAGCCGATAGACCTACAAATTGCACTCGAAATCAATTCAAAATGTATGTAGGAAAATGAAAATGAAAGTAAATGTCTTTTAACCGGTTTAATTCGGTGATACTGTATTGTCAAGTTCAACTATGCAGTTATTCTACCCCATTTGCTGCATTTTCGTCAACTGTTCGTGGCCTACTCGTCGACGCCAGGGTATGCCTTTCAGTATAACAAGGAATACTACCCTATCCCACAATGCATCATAACAGGGTGAGAACTGGGTGATAAAAATACTGGGTTATCCTTGGCAATATACTGTCCCAGTAATTTGCCAGTATGGCAGGTGGTTATACCCCCAAGATAACAGATGGTACGACACACAAATACTGGAAGTAATCATGAGCTATAAACGAAGTATTTTCCTAGTATCCTGCAGAAGTATATCCAGTTATAACACAGGATTCGTAAGTCCTCAATATCATGGGGTATCCTGGGTCAGTATACCGTGATCACTGCGAATACTGAGATATACTGACCAAAATACTCAAAGGATATCTTATTCCAGTATATTTCAGTATACCTTGATATAACAAATAAAATGTCAAGAATACTGGATCCAGTATAACAAACAAAACACAGGATAACAACCCATTTCGTGCAGTGCACGATCTGCAGAGGAGATAAACTTTGTTGTGGAGAAAGTAAACCACTTATAGAGTTTTCTCCCTCTGCTTTAAAATGTATTTGTAAAGAATGTTCTAAAAAAATAACAGAAAAAAATAGACGAGATAAAATAGATAATAGCTTAGATAGATATATAGATGAGAAAATAAGAAACCGTATTTCAAAAGTTGGAATATTCTCATCAGTTTTAAAATGTACTGAGAAATTCTTTTACGAATGGATTAAATCTCAGAGTAAGGATCCGTTTAACGAGCATTTCGATCATGTTATACCAATTCATTTTTTTAAATTGTTGGATAAATAGTTGGATAAATATTATGCCTTTAAACGAAACAGAAAATCTTGAAAAAGGTACTAAAGTAGATTTTAAATTATTTCAAAATCAGTTAAATAAAGCTAAAAAATGTATAGATAATTACATCTTTGAAGTTAGCAATCGTGAAACGCGGACAGAAATGCTTAGTTATTTTGATTCAATTCGAACATTATTCATTCAATTAAATAGTGAAACCAGTGAAACTAGTGAAACCAGTGAAACTTTACGTAAGTAAATGGCTGGAATCGGGTTGATGATTGGTGGCGCAGTAGTTAATGCTCTTGCTTTTACTGGTGGAAATTATTTATTTAAATTGTTTGATAAAGATGGTTATGCAGCTGAAACAAAACGGCACAATCTAGCTATGGAAAAAGAACAGAAAGATAGAGAACCAAGGGTACACGTTCTAGCCCGTTTTACGATTTTTTTAGGACGGGGCAGGACGTTTTGAGAACGACTTCAGTGTGATGGGGGTATTAGGTGTGTCCCTACACTTTGGTGTGCGGCCACCCTAAAGCAAGGTTCGTTGGCACACGGAATTGGTCCGGTTCAGGTCCGTCAAAAATCTATCAAATGGACTTCAGCGTTGTCGTATCCGTAAAACTACGGGCAAACGGACTGGAAACGGATCGGATCCGTGTGCCAATGAACCTTGCTTAACGCTGGCCATGGGAGAGTGCGACGACTTCTTATGAAATACTCACCAAACTTGCACTGGGTCCCCGTTCTTCCGGATCAAGACAAACTGTCAAACCCTGCAACAGAAACAACCGTTTGTAAGGATCATCGAAAGCCCGTAATGCTAAATCATGAAGAACTTTCTCGAGTTCAGTCCGACGCTATGGTAGGCCAACTTACGAAAACACTTCCAGCATGTAAGGTCTCAATCTGCACAAACGGCGGCGCTGGCACCGTCTCCCCGCGGGTCGGAGCAGATCCTTCACGGAGCGTGCCACCACCGCCTCCTTCGACCACGTTCTTGTCAAGATCAATACGAAACTCCTTAACCACCGAACTCCGTCTGCTGCCGTCTGTTTTTAAAATACTTGGCCGACGCCCAGTGTCTGCATGAACTGCCGCTGTGTCTTTGTTTCTTTCTTCTATTGCTAGAGGTGGTAAGGTGTGACCATCTGCCTCTGTCTCCTTGCTTTTCTCCTCACATTTGTCGACTGATTCTTTCCCAACATCAGACACGTGCTCCAAGACGAGCCTAGGCGTGGTCGGCGTGGTTGATCTCGTCGTCTTCATCGACGGAAGTGTCAAAGAACGGCTCACAAATGTCGGCGTTGTGGCACCTGACCGCGGGGATGCTGTTAATACATATGTACCTCGTTTATAGCGAGAGAATTCTGAAAGAGCAGAGGCAACTGGGTAGTGGGCTACTCTTGCTTGGCAAACCTGAGGCCGAACCTCGCGACGAGGGTATGACACAGTTTTGTCCCTTGATACAAGGCGGCGACTGAATCTCTAAATCACTACCCAAAGCCTTTCTTCGAAGTACATGTAGTTTTAAAGAAGGTGTGCCCTGGAATCGATGATGTGGCTGCTTACGTGTTTTTTTATCAGACACAAACTGGAGCATGATCTTCTGTTTACAGTATGCGCTCTCGGTTTCGCATTCTTGCTGAAGGCGCTTACGCCTTGCCTTGACGTCAATCATCACGTGGTCCATATGTTTGAGAACTCTCGCCTCACCCTGTACAAGCCAGAAAACGTAGAGATGTACAGCAGATTGCTTGAAATAGTGATTAACAGTGCTGTGAACAGGTATTTTGACTTAAAGTTAGATTTCCATAACTGAATCGGTAGATTTTGACGATTACTTTGACGAGATGGCCTATATTGTTGCCATAGTGTTCGAACCTACCGATTTTATGATATAAATCCATTCGATATCATTGCTATCTCGAACCATCAGTTGACCAAACCTATGCCGACAAAAAAAGAAAAAAAAGTTGGCCGGAATTTGAAAGCAGGCAAACCGTGGAAGGAAAATATAAAACTGCTTCCAAAGATGGTGGAAAGAGGACATATATACTGCGTCATACTCCCGTAGAAAGAGAAAAACTGCTTCCTACTCCCGTACAAAGAGAACATAAAATTGCTTCCTACTCCAAGGAGAACATAAAATTGCTTCCTACTCCAAGGAGAACATAAAATTGCTTACTCCAAGGAGAACATAAAATTGCTTCCTACTCCAAGGAGAACATAAAATTGCTTCCTACTCCAAGGAGAACATAAAATTGCTTACTCCAAGGAGAACATAAAATTGCTTCCTACTCCAAGGAGAACATAAAATTGCTTACTCCAAGGAGAACATAAAATTGCTTCCTACTCCAAAGAGAACATAAAATTGCTTACTCCAAGGAGAACATAAAATTGCTTACTCCAAGGAGAACATAAAATTGCTTCCTACTCCAAGGAGAACATAAAATTGCTTCCTACTCCAAGGAGAACATAAAATTGCTTCCTACTCCAAGGAGAATATATAACTGCTTCCTAGTCTTGTTGAAGGAGAAGATAACTCATCAGTGATCGCAGGTAAATGTTTTATTACTAACGTGTATTTCAACACACTCCACGTGCCAGGATTCTCGACCAATCGCTGCATTGGAAAATGGCGGAAAATGAGGTCATTTCTGAAAACAAAAGAGGGACCGGATGTGACATCACAATCGGCGCGGCAGACCCGTTTTCAGAGGGTAGAACCTTCCTGATTAGATCCAGTAATAATATATAACTTTCGCTGGAATTATAGTCCATACGTGAACTTTGTTTGGGAGATCTCCGCACCATCACAACATTTTCAGCACGGTCCTTTCAAATTACTGTGTACCCGTGTTTTGTGTAAGAAAAATATGATAAACTGAAATGTGTGGTGCTGTATTCACCTGCAAATGTCCAGCTGTGACGGGTGGTTGCTATCGACGGCCATATTGAAGATGTCCCTGTAGTCCTGCAAACACGAATACGTTTTATTGAAACTTCTGAATCTAAATTCCCATCAATATGAAAAATAGTAGGCTATTTTGCCGAAAATAAATCACGTTTTGTATGTCTGTTTTTACACAGAAATATCTGTTTTGGCACAAAAACATGTGTTTTATGCTTACAAATACGTTTTGTGCAAGTATAATTTATGCGGACATAACTGCCCATATATAACAGCTTAGCATGAATTGTTACCACAGCTTACATGTCTGTGTATATACATGAGATCTACCATGGTGGTTGTCACAACCGTCGTTCTTCTCGTGCAGCCACATATTAGGTCATACTCCTGGAAAGTGAACACAAGAAGTTCCTTTGGAATAGAAAATACATATAATAGACTGTAGGCATAAAGGCGGGCTGCGAACTTCTTTTCCTAACCGATATATCCATTACGACCAACTTTTTTTCCTAACCTATATAGCAAAAGCTAATTGTAATCCTAATCCTAATACTAGGCCTACTCCCAAAAGTAACCCTAACCGTTACATCAATAACCCGCCATTTACTTCGTTAATTTCATTTCGTATATGGATGGTTATACTAGCGTCCCACTGGCGAATTTTGGCCTGCGACAAGGGACGAATGAAAAATTCGTAGCTCTGTCGTCTATGTTCGCAGTTATTCTCTGGCGTCATGATCCAATGCAAAACACATTAATGCTAAATATCGCAGCTTGTCGAGGGAATGTCGCAGACTTCCGATTCGCCCCTTGTCTTGGGAAAAAGTCGCCAGTGGGACACTAGTATTAGGAATCTATACCGGTTCGGGTTAGGGAAAAACATTCGCAGGCCGGCTGTCGCTTCGGTGGCGCGCCGATGTCTTCCGACGTGAACTTGATGACGCTCACTGAAGCCGAAGCGACATCACTCGACCGAAGTGTAAAGCCAGTGAGATTTTCTCAACCATTCTGGCCTCGGTCACACAGCAAACTTACCCCGAATCTTTCGCCCATCATGATCTCCCGTGGTTTCTTAGCTTCTGGGTTATGTTCAGCCACTAAAATCGAAAGACAGGAGACTTCAGTGTTTGTCACGAGAACGACAAAGTCAGACCAATCGAAAATCACCTGTTAAGTCAAATTTTCCGAAACAAATGCTCAGTATTTTGACTTTCAAGGAGTCACACGAATCTGGAAAGCGGGTGATCCACTGTTGCGATTTTGGCTTGAGACGGGGTTGCGTTCCCTTACGATCACCATATAAGGACTTCCGATTGCCAAATAAGGTAACCGCAAGGGATCGCAACCCCGTCTCAAGCCAAAATCGCAACAGTGGATCACCCGCTTTACTCAGGCGGAACGATGTGCATCCGAGATAAAAACAGCAATATTCTCAACTATTCCGGCTCCATTCCGAAGACTTCGCCCCATCCTGAGTCCGGAGTCCTTAATTCTCGCTCCCTTCTTTGCTCCTATACCATGCCTACTTGTGTGTGTGGTGATGGAGGGAGCGAGCGCCAGGAACCCCTGATATTCTCAGGGTACTTCGAGCCGTGCTGAATCGGATTTGACTATCTAAAGAAAATTCACTCCAACGTGCAGATTGAGTACCGCAAATGAGTGAAAGATGTCACGTGGCCTTTACTGTAAGATTTCACTTACGCTGTCCGGTCATGACGATATAAAAACCATCTGCTGGTAACCCCTTCCTGATGATAACCCTGTTTGGTGTGTATCTATCGTAAAAAGCCAGTTGACAGATCTTTTTCTGGGTGTCGAGGCTGTAGGCGTTGAAGGACTCCGACACCAGCTTCATACACTTTATGACCTAAAACAAGTCAATACGAAGAAGTGAAACTAGGAAAATGAGGGGCTGAATTGCCAATTTTCGGTGATTGCACTGTACTCCAAAAGCGACCCGGACAATACTACTACTGAGTATTTCTTTAAATAGGAAATTGACATGAAAACCGTGGCCTGGATGGTTTCGAATCGATTTCTACAGTAGCGACACCTATTTTATTCCATCCATGATTTGAATTCCTCATTGGCGCGTCAGACGCTCCACCGGAAGTCACGTGTCCATGTTGACACACTGCAAGTGACAATATCCTGCAATCTGCACAACAGAGCCAATAGAATATTGACGACCGAAAGTAGTCAAGCTGGACATGCGCAGCAGGTTGAATATGCTGGTGAAACCTTTGCTGTGAGACCTAGGACCCCTTGGCGGAAATATGCTGAACATGTCATGACTGGTCACGGTCCGTGGGATTTTTCTCAGGATACCGATTAAAATATAAGAACCAACGCCGCATGACCCTGATTAAATGTGAATGGTGATCAACCTGAGCATGTAAGGAATGGAAAGATTTTATTTTCAATCCGGCGACGGATTCTCACGCCAGAAAGGATTTCACACTGATAGACAATTTGTGGCCATCGAACACCATGTTCCCTCCTGCGTAGGCCTATCGACACAAAAGAGGCAGCCTTTAAACGTGACGTCACATTTCCATGACGTCCTCTGCAGACCCATATATTATTGACCGTCAAAATGTCAAGCGACGTCACGGCATGAACACAGCATCAACACACAGATCGTGTGACGTCAAAATGTCACGACGTGATACTTTTGACGTCGTCGCCGGCCGTTTGACGGCCAACATGGCCGGTTCTTTGCAGTCAAGTCACCGTTATTAGGCCTACAATTCGCAACACGGCTTCACCGAACACAACATCAATCTTCATCTGTGCGTTATTTCCATTCAAGGACAAGTAAAGACGGATACACGTTGACAGCTGACAGACTCCCTTGCTTACTCTGCCATCGACGATATTTGCATGAGCAGCCGCGGCAGTATCCCTGACTCGTGTACCGAAACCTAGCCGCGCAATATTTGATTGACAACGATTTGAGATTGATTGAAAATGGTAATTTCAGCCACTTACTCATAACTAATCAATGAAAGGCCACCCTTATCAAATAGTCCAGAAATAGACGTGAAATGAAGTTTATTTAGTCATTGTCGGTGTCCGGAAGTGGACTATTACCATTGCTATGCAACAGTCAGGAACGGTAAACGCCACATCACGGGGGAGGGATAGACCGTCTATCTTTTTCCTTTGGTTATTCAATACACCAGTGGCTCTCGGAAGCAGAACTTCATGTAAGTTGGCATTTTCGTGCATTTTTCCAATTTCTTCTTTACATTGCCTAAGGAATATTAGGCAAAATGCCTAAAGCAAGGTTCATTGGCACACGGAATTGGTCCGGTTCAGGTCCGTAAAAAATCTATCAAATGGACTTCAGCGTTGTCCTATCCGGAAAACTCGGGGCAAACGGACTGGAAACGGATCGGATCCGTACGCCAATGAACCTTGCTTAATATGATATTCTGGGGATAAGACAATGCCAAACCTATATTAGGCAATTTGCCACCCGTAGGCAATTTGCCTATATAAGCAAAAGCTTTCAGAGTATTTTTAAAGGGACACATCTGCTGGAATCATGGACGTGCCATCTTATTCTTACCTCGTTCACTTCCTCGCTCGACCTCGTCCCCGGTGGCCGTGTTAAGATTCGTTTCACTCCCTTCGTCACCAATCCCTGGAAACGAGGGTGATATTTTCAGTAAGATTCAAAACGCTTTTAAATGATTTTATCACAATTGACGGAACCTATTCGGTCGTTTCAGGTTGGCTGCCCTTCAGGAGGATGATCGACTGATGACGGAGGTAGCATTATACCGACTTGCTACAGTTCCAGACTTACAAAAGTAAGTGACACATGCCTTTCTGACATACCGGGTCATGAATAAAGACTGGTGAATACCTTTACTAGAAGTTTGCAATAAAATGCACTAGGCAATTCTGTACAAATCTGAAGTAATAGCATCTGCTAGTCTTTATTCATATGACCCATCGGCTTCACTATCCCTACCATCCGCTAAATCCCAATACTTCGTTTATACAAGCGATGGTTTGAATGTCGGATTGCGACTGGTGAATCAGAGCCAAAGCGCCCCCTTGAACACTTTCCTGACGGACACTCACCTCACTGGTGTGACCTCGCCGATACTCATTCGCATCAAAACTCAGTTGTACGATCTTCTTCTGCTTCTCATCAGGGAGGAAGGTAACAAAAGGTCTCGGCCGGCCCTTGGGCTGCTGAGCTTGGCCGCTCTCCACTGATAGAAGACTGTCTATTAAGGCGTACCACTTCTCCTGCATCACGCTGTAGGCGAGCAGCCTGTCAAACAATCGAACCGGTGTTAAGCCAACAGCACACCAGGCGATATCGCAAGCGATTCTACTCGCCACCGATCTTCTCACCAACCATCACAGACTAGGTGATCACGTTGGTATCGTTGACATTGGGCGAACATCGCTGGCGAGAAGATTCCACGCATCGCTGTCCAGTGCACACCTGGCGTGAACAGCCGATTTGCTCGCTGGCGATCAAGTCGCTTCTGAGATCGCCGAGTGTGCTGCAACTTTAGGTTGCATCACAGTAGCAGTGACGTCGCAATGACCTCAGCAATCATGCTCTCGGCCGAATGCTCAGCAGAAGGAAAAGGCATTTCCTTTAGCAATATAGTGATGGTGGTCTCAGTTGAGGCTTTCCCGATACGGGCGTATGAGTTTGTTGCCAACATTTTTGTTACCGATTTCACTTACTCTCTACAAACGGAGCACACCTGTACGATCTTCAGGACAACCCGAGCTGCCCGGCGAAAGCGAACTATCGGCTGTAAATGAGAAAATGGCAAAGTTGTCGGTTTTAAATACGAGAGAAAGTCGATTAAGACGAATGTTTGCCGTTGGATGCTCTGAATTTCTTACCCTAACCTCCTCGTCATGTGGCGAAGAACTAGCCGCGTTCGCCACCAGGTCCTGCATCTTTTGGAGATCGACCGACATATTTACTTCCCTGAGTGCATCCTCTTCTTTCATCAGACTTTTCTTCGAAGCTTTTCTTGCAAGTTGTCTCCGAGTTTTACTGTCTTCAACCAAATCACCCGCGACACAATCCCTACTCGCGCCAATCTTCATCGCGCCGCGATTCAACCGATCCAGTTCGAGCGCATCCTTCACGATTGTCCTAAACCGAAGCCTCTGCTTTCGGGCTTTTATGTTCTGAAAGAACGTGTACGTATTGGCGCGGGTTCTCATTAGTTCATATACGTCCTCATAGATGACGGACCTTCGGACCCTCGGCCGGTGTCCACTCAACATGTCTATGGTGTTTCTGTGATGTGGACTTAACGTAGCTGCAGCCATCCCGAACTATAAGAAGACAGGTGATGGAAGATGACTAAAACTGATGTTCCTGGGCCTCTGTTTTCATCGTTTTCTTATGAACTTGTAGATTCAAAACAACCACGTAGATCTGTGGAGACTTGATAATCACAAAATCGCACTCCTGCCTGATCTAACCCTGAAACAACTCTGCAGAACACCGACAATATTACCAACCTCAACAACGATACTGATTGGTTTGTTGACAATCTTAGCTCCCGAGAAACGAAATTCCGGTCTTCTGATTGGTCAGGAAGCAATCTGCAGAGCAGAACAAACAACGGATCTTTTCTCCATCGTAACGGTACCGGAAGTGGGCCGGCATGTGCATCAGAGGTCGAGCCAGTTTTAACCGACCGATTAGGGCCTAATTCCCTTGGACCCAAGGTTTGATTGCCCTGCTGATATCCAAACCGTGGATTACCAAAATTGAATACCGTAATCTAAAAGAAACCAACAGAATATACGGATTATGATGAATTTGACTAACGCAATTTTGTCCTGATTATATTGCCAAAGTAGTTTAGCTAAAAGTAATCTGTTGAACCAGGCGACTGTTTTCTTATGTAAATGGTATTTGGTAAACGGTAAACGGTTTAGGGAATTGGGACGTCCAAAATCAACAGAAAACCCTTGCAGAATATGTGGACCTCGAAAATTTTGATAAGGGAGTCAGTAAGGCCTGTAGAACGGTGAAGCATTGGTAACCACACCGCCAACAAAATTCTTGCCGATAAACTGTTGTCTCGCACGCCCCATCCTGAGAATGTGAAGTCATTTACGCTCGTCCCCTCCCTGTGTGAGGAGGGGAGCGGTTGGGAAGACCCTGGGTGCGAGGATGCGGGGTACTTGCTCCTTCCGGGCGCATGACGTGCCTGAAGTCAAGACGCCGACGCAGTAAAGCAGGGCAGAAATCAGATGTCGCCGATGACGTTTACTTCCATTGGTCAACATGCAGCGCCATCGTTTTCGAAAGCATTTCTGACTCATATGGTTTGGGACAAGCCAACAAATAACGCAAAACATGCAAAAGGCCATGGCCAACGTTGTGGCCATGACACCATGACGCAAAAGTCGGCCAATCAAATTCCGTAAACAAGGATAGCAGGCCTGCGGTTTCCCAAGCCGCTTCTACATCAGCGCCACTCTCCGCGGTCCAGTTTAAAAAGGCCGTGGGAACCCTATTTGATGTATTCAACTCATCAATATTATGATACACTCTATAATAACGGTTTTTAAATTCCATTGACAAGAAAGATTTGTATGATATGTCATTTGTATTCAGTGTAAGCAAGTGGTAATGTCATTAGCTTCGGGTGTAAAGGAGGATGACTTTATATGGGTCAAGTAAAAGTCGAATAGAAAAGATATCGGCATTAAAGCTCGATGCTCTGTCTGTAGTTTCATTCCCAGTACGATTCATTCGCGTAATGACGAATGCGGAGCACTTCCGGACTTTCCCGATCTGTAGCCGAAGATGACGTCGGCACCTGCCGCAGCCGAAGATGACGTCGGCGCTTGCCGCACTGAGTCGACGATGACGTCATCAGTAACCGATGCAGAGTGCCTCGTTTGTTGTTTTGCTGTTATAATGTAAACCTAATACGTATTCTTCCCCTGCCCAACATCGCACTCTGGACATGCTGGAGTCTCCGATCTTACGCTGACCCCTCTAAGGTGTTTGATGGAGTGAATTATGGAGTGGGAAATCAAAATCAGTGACGAAATGTCCTTCCAAACATGCCACACAAGAATCCAAAATTGACATTCATCTTTAACCGTTTATTCAGTGTCGCTCAAAACGAACAACTTTCGTTGTCACTCCTTCCTTTCACCTCAAACTGAGGAGTTCGTCATAACTGCCGTGTGCTCTCTCAGTTATGGTGACCTCGATTCAGGCCGACATTTAACGAAATTATCAAGGGAAAATCATAACAAACCCAAATAGACACGCAACAGCGGGTTTCTATGTTCATCTTGGGTGAATATCAATCCAAGAGAAATCGTTCCCAGCAGGGGCTATTTATCCTATATATTTCCATTGAATGGAGTTGTACTTTCACGTTTTTGTTGCAATCAGTGGGGCTATCAACGCTCCGCTTGACGTAGTCAGGTCTGGAGACTCTTAATTTCAACATTAAAGGCCACTGCGTGTAGGCTATATCAGCTGAATCGGAAAAACATCCGCACGGCGACGGGGCCTGGGAAGAAAACCAAAATGCACCGTACAGCATAGTACACTTTTCTTTCACGACAGAAACATCACGAATTAGCTAAGAAGATGCTGAGTATCGCAAATGACTGCTGAGGACATCAAAAGACAGTGGTGTATGATTCTAAAGAGGACTTCCACAAGACGGATTATATCCCATGAAGATGGACACGTGGAAGTTCGCCGATATTAGTAAAACTGTTGTAGAAGTACTTCACAATAGGACTAAAACTTCCCTCCAATTATCTCAGCCAGAGCGCCTTCGTTCCGTCAGGGAGTTCTTGTTTTCGTTGTTTTGTCAACAGAATGTAGACCGTAAAAAAATGACTCCGCCCGCGCCTCTGCCGAGATACTGTAGCTTTAAATCTGACCAGGATATGTTATTCTATCCATGTCCCGTTCTTCCCCTGAGGAACCACGCAGTTTTATGTGTAACTATTTGACAAGGCAAACAAAGTACTCTTACATGGATCATCGCACGAGTTCTACTGTAACTGTGTAAATAATAGAGTTGTCTGTACACACGAATATCACAAGCCACGTTATCAAAGTCTTGAGAAAGTAAAAACTTAGAGAGCAAGGATCAAAGCCTAAAGGGTGTGATATCTATTGGATGTGAGGTAGACTCAGACAGGATTGGTTGACGATATTTCGTGATTCCACCGGATCAGAGATCGGAGTTGACATGTTACATACACGATTGAGGGAAAAGGATAGGCTATCCAACAAATCAACACGAAATCGGAAAATAATTCATTAAAAAGGAGAGAAGCCATCGTTGGAGGTTGATGGGATAACACAATTTGGACAACTTACTTCAAGAAGTTGTAGAGTTCAGGACACTGACGTAGAGAACTGTAGGAACTGAAGTGCTTGGTGCTTGCGGTAGAGAGGGCCTAGGACTAACATTGTAAATCGCAAACCGTACAATTTTTTCTACACTACGGACGTAATTGGAATCCAACAGTAATTTTCTGCTTTACAAAGTGCAAATGTTGTTATTAGGTCTGTAATGGTTTAAAGCTGTTTTATGACGTTTTAACCGTATTAAAGTTACCGGTGCTTAATACGTCAATCATGGCTTCCAACAGCGAAGATCTGGCACCGTTGATTGAAGAAGACGAAGTTGACGATTCGTCGGTGTCGAGTGGAGAGGATTTTGATCAAACTGGTGGCCTGACCCCCATTGCAGAGAGTGAGGAAGACGCCGAGAGCCCACAGGGATACTTCCACGCCTTCGGAGTCAAAGATTTGAACACGAATCTCGTCGGGAACAGAGCGAAGGAAGACTCGCCGTTTGAGAAAGATGTTGTTCCAGACGAGGTTATCGGATCAAGCCAATCACGGGATGAGGCGGCTGATGTTGGTGTTGTTGTTAATGGTATAGGAACGAAAAGTAAAGCGACCCCTGATAGCTGGCCATCGGTGAGGAGTCTGGACAGCGGCTACGGCAAGATTACTGATGACAGGCTCGCTGAGAGGGACAGTAAGGAGACTGAATACACCGGTAGGACGACTGTACATTTTGCCGTCAAGGATGCGGGAGACCGGAATTCAGTGAATGAACCGACGGGGATACCCGCTGCTGACCGGACCGATTCCATCCTCTCAGCTGACACATCACGAGAGACCACGTCTGTTCACCTGGACGTCCGGACACCGGACGACTCGACGCGAAAAGGCACCCCGGACAGTTTCAGGAGTTTTTCTCGAACCAGTGAAGAGATGGACCGGGTGAGAACACCCCTGATCGTGGCCAATATCGGCGTGATGAACTTAGATGAGGATGTGGAGGTGAACTTGAGTAACACGCTAACGCTACCAGGGATGAAACAAGGGCCACATTTCATGGTTGGAACCCTTCCTGCTGCAGAGTAAGTTTGAGTTCGATTTATTTACGATTGAAGTAGGGTAAAGTGTGGTACAATTCTAGCCCCTGAGTGTAAAAATGGCCAGCATTGCATGGAGATGTATATGCAGGGGCTAGAATTCTCCCGGGGCTAGAATTGTACGACTTTACCATTTTGTTATCAAGGGGTTCTATACATGACGATGGAAGGCATATTGGTAGCTCTAGCAGTTGACTAATGTTACGAAAGCTACATGTTTGGTCCAACCATAAAGGAATCAACCATAAAGGTTCAACTGACAAATTTAGCATTTTATAAATGTGGACAATATCCCTTTAAAACCCAACAGATCTGCATTCTGACGTTTCCATGTGATTGGCAAGACCCTTCTGCACATTCACTGCAAATTTTGTTGAATTCCGACTAGTTGATCTTATGATACAAAATTACGTAAAGCCAAAATTCAGGCAGTGAGAGACATCTGGTGGCAACACAGGAAGTGTATCCCTCAGTAAGCTCATCGTTCGCAGTTAAACGGTACCTTTATGTTTGATTCCTTTATGGTCCAACCAAATTTTACCCACGATCGCCTCACGACAAAATCGTCCTGTCGCAGCATCCCAAATGTATTCTAACCTGTAGAATAAAATTCTCCACCTCGGCATAACATAGAACCGTGGGAGAGTCGACCACGACCACCGAATGATCGGCTTGCGTTGGATCCATGGATTGATGAGTATAGTTGTAGTCTTCTGGCTGTAGGTGGCGTAACTATAGCCACACGGTGGGACACCTTCATACATGTCACAGACCTGTATAATTTCACAACCACTTAGATACGACAGGACACCACCGACATGATTGAGTTTACAACCTTTTTTACTTTGTATACAAATTGTTCGTGAACGAAAGGGGCTTGAAAGGTTTTTCGGTGACGTAGGCAGGGAGCGTTAAGAACCGTTACATGCCCCAGGTTGTTTAGTGGAGAGCAGCAAGTTTATGGTGTTGAACTTGAGGCCAACCGTTCCGTAACTGAAAGAACAGTTTAGAATTTCTCCCCTACGTTGCGATTAACTGGTAACCTTTCTACCTCGGTCACATTTTCTCTCTACTTGACTGGCGCCGAAATAGACCTATCACCAGACAACATTTTTCCGAGTCAGAAGATGTTTTATCGCCATTTCATTAAAACATTCGACAGACGGTCTTACAAATACAAAGTTTTCCTGGACTCTTTCAAATCTTGTCTTGTCGCTGCCAATGAATGAAAAGTGATAAACTAGGCATTTTATGACCAAAATATTGAGACTCCATTGAACATGTGTCTTTGTAATACGCTCACCATAAACCTGTAATTGACGCATTTGACCTCCTGATAGGGGTAAACAGGCATGTTGGCAGATAGAAATTCGAATACATGCGATGTATTGGTGGTATCACCCTGGACTAGGCCTGCCTGCTTTGCCGGAGAGTCCGCCGTTGCAGCTAAGGCATGTGACCGCGACCAAATCTGATGTCGCCCATTGTGTATCTTGATCTAGGATTTTTTACCGCAACTGACCGCATACTTGCCAATGTGGTCGCAATCTGACATCGCAAATTAGATGTTTTGTGTGGTACCGTAGGTGACGTAGGGGAAAACCGATCCTGCTGATGAAGGTGGTTGCAAAGAGGTCATATCGCCATGACAACGGCGTCTGCGCCAATGAATAATTCCTCCCAAATCAGTGTGTCCCATTTCAATCCGATAACGGATCCGGTAAACGTATACATTTCGGAAGGCTTTTTGTCGGACATGTGCGCTTAGCTTTACACTGGCCATGGGAGAGTGCGACGACTTCTTATGAAATACTCACCAAACTTGCACTGGGTCCCCGTTCTTCCGGATCAAGACAAGCTGTCAAACCCTGCAACAGAAACAACCGTTTGTAAGGATCATCGAAAGCCCGTAATGCTAAATCATGAAGAACTTTCTCGAGTTCAGTACGACGCTATGGTAGGCCAACTTACGAAAACACTTCCAGCATGTAAGGTCTCAATCTGCACAAACGGCGGCGCTGGCACCGTCTCCCCGCGGGTCGGAGCAGATCCTTCACGGAGCGTGCCACCACCGTCTCCCTCGACCACGTTCTTGTCAAGATCAATATGAAACTCCTTAACCACCGAACTCCGTCTGCTGCCGTCTGTTTTTAAAATACTTGGCCGACGCCCAGTGTCTGCATGAACTGCCACTGTGTCTTTGTTTCTTTCTTCTATTGCTAGAGATGGTAAGGTGTGACCATCTGCTTCTGTCTCCTTGCTTTTCTCCTCACATTTGTCAACTGATTCTTTCCCAGCATCAGAGACGTGCTCCAAGACGAGCCTCGGCGTGGTCGGCGTGGTTGATCTGGTCGTCTTCATCGACGGAAGTGTCAAGGAACGGCTCACAAATGTCGGCGTTGTGGCACCTGACCGCGGGGATGCTGTTAATACATATGTACCTCGTTTATAGCGAGAGAATTCTGAAAGAGCAGAGGCAACTGTGGGTAGTGGGCAACTCTCGCTTGGCAGACCTGGCCGAACCTCGCGACCTGGGTATGACACAGTTTTGTCCCTTGATACAAGGCGGCGACTGAATCTCTAAATCAGTACCCAAAGCCTTTCTTCGAAGTACATGTAGTTTTAAAGAAGGTGTGCCCTGGAATCGATGATGCGGCTGCTTACGTGTTTTTTTATCAGACACAAACTGGAGCATGATCTTCTGTTTACAGTATGCGCTCTCGGTTTCGCATTCTTGCTGAAGACGTTTACGCCTTGCCTTGACGCCAATTATCACGTGGTCCATATGTTTGAGAACTCTCGCCTCACCCTGCACAAGCCAGAAAACGTAGAGATATCTACAGCAGATTGCGGGAAATAGTGATTGACAGTGCTGTGAACAGCTATTTCGACTCCGAGAGCTTATCTCAACAAAAAGTTCGATTTCCATAACGTAAATCGGTAGATTTTGACGAGTTGGCCTATATTGTTGCCATAGTGCTCGAACCTACCGATTTTATGATATAAATCCATTCGATATCATTGCTATCTCGAACCATCAATTGACCAAACCTATGCCGACAAAAAAAGAAAAAAAAGTTGGCCGGAATTTGAAAGCAGGCAAACCGTGGAAGGAAAATATAAAACTGCTTCCAACGATGGTGGAAAGATGACATACTGCGTCATACTCCCGTAGAAAGAGAAAAACTGCTTCCTACTCCCGTACAAAGAGAACATAAAATTGCTTCCTACTCCAAGGAGAACATAAAATTGCTTACTCCAAGGAGAACATAAAATTGCTTACTCCAAGGAGAACATAAAATTGCTTCCTACTCCAAGGAGAACATAAAATTGCTTACTCCAAGGAGAACATAAAATTGCTTCCTACTCCAAGGAGAATATAAAACTGCTTCCTACTCCAAGGAGAACATAAAATTGCTTACTCCAAGGAGAACATAAAATTGCTTCCTACTCCAAAGAGAACATAAAATTGCTTACTCCAAGGAGAACATAAAATTGCTTACTCCAAGGAGAACATAAAATTGCTTCCTACTCCAAGGAGAATATATAACTGCTTCCTAGTCTTGTTGAAGGAGAAGATAACTCATCAGTGATCGCAGGTAAATGTTTTATTACTAACATGTATTTCAACACACTCCACGTG
Organism: Notospermus geniculatus; assembly: GCA_002633025.1. Lineage (NCBI taxonomy): Eukaryota > Metazoa > Nemertea > Pilidiophora > Heteronemertea > Lineidae > Notospermus > Notospermus geniculatus. The sequence continues at coordinate 117,273 of NMRB01000650.1, forward strand.
CCAGGATTCTCGACCAATCGCTGCATTGGAAAATGGCGGAAAATGAGGTCATTTCTGAAAACAAAAGGGGGACCGGATGTGACATCACAATCGGCGCGGCAGACCCGTTTTCAGAGGGTAGAACCTTCCTGATTACATCCAGTAATAAGTTTCTGGTCGATGGACGTGAACTTTGTTTGGGAGCGCACCATCACAACATTTTCAGCACGGTCCTATCAAATTACTCTGTACCCGTGTTTTGTGTAAGAAAAATATAATAAACGGAAATGTGTGGTGCTGTATTCACCTGCAAATGTCCAGCTGTGACGGGTGGTTGCTATCGACGGCCATATTGAAGATGTCCCTGTAGTCCTGCAAACAGCAATAGGTTTCATTGAAACTTCTGAATCTAAATTCTCATCAATATGAAAAATAGTCTTTTCTTGAGTCTTTTCTTCTAGAGTTTCAGATTGTAAAGTGCCAGCCTGAAGAAGACCCCGGTTGGGGTCGAAAATTTGCTAAATATTCTGGAAATTGACTTTATATAGGCCTACTTTATCATATTGTGTGTCGATTTTATTTGTGCTCGCCTTCTCTTTGGAATATGAAAAATAGTAGGCTATTACAGCTATTAGTACGATATGGATTGTTACCACAGCTTACATGTCTGTGTATATACATGAGATCTACCATGGTGGTTGTCACAACCGTCGTTCTTCTCTTGCAGCCACATATTAGGTCATATTCCTGAAAAGTGAACACAACAAGTGTGAGAGCCTTTGGAATAGAAAAAAGTACATTGTAGACTGTAGGCATACAGGCGGGCTTACACTTCGGTGGCGCGCCGATGTCTTCTGACGTGAACGTGATGACGCTCACTGAAGCCGAAGCGACGTCACTCGACCAAAGTGTAAAGCTAGTGAGATTTTCTCAACCATTCCGGCCTCGGTTACGACTGGCCATTCCACACACAGCGACCTTACCCCGAATCTTTCGCCCATCATGATCTCCCGAGGTTTCTTAGCTTCTGGGTTATGTTCAGCCACTAAAATCGAAAGATAGGAGACTTCAGTGTTTGTCACGAGAACGACAAAGTCAGACCAATCGAAAATCACCTGTTAAGTCAAATTTTCCGAAACAAATGCTCAGTATTTCGACTTTCAAGGAGTCACACGAATCTGGAAAGCGGGTGATCCACTGTTGCGATTTTGGCATGAGACGGGGTTGCGTTCCCTTACGATCACCATATAAGGACTTCCGATTGCCAAATAAGGTAACCGCAAGGGATCGCAACCCCGTCTCAAGCCAAAATCGCAACAGTGGATCACCCGCTTTACTCAGGCGGAACGATGTGCATCCGAGATAAAAACAGCAATATTCTCAACTATTCCGGCTCCATTCCGAACACTTCGCCCCATCCTGAGGTAATCCGGAGTCCTTAATTCTCACGCGCTCCCTTCTTTGCTCCTATACCATGCCTACTTGTGTGTGTGGTGACGGAGGGAGCGAGCACTCTAAAAAATTTCTTGTCGTACTGACAAGCTGGAACTCGTTCTCAGAATATGCTTAAATTGACAGGGTCTATCTTGTCAATTGACAAGTTTTTAACTTGTCATCCTCGGAAAAGAGACATCTTATCATTGAAACAAGTACATCTCGTCATTCAGGCTACACAAAAATTAAAAATTATGCGCCAAGAGACCGTTATGCGGTAGTTACAAGTACTAATAACAGGTACATATGAAAGAAAAACTCTCCCAAATTTCAGGGCCTACGGCGGGATTCGAACCTACGACCTATGAAATATATAAACTACTAGACATAACCCCTAAACCCTCGTGGCTATTGAGGCAACGATGGTGACAGCATGCTTAGAGTTCAAGAAATTGAGCGATAAATGTGAGGGAAGCGCATGCGCAATAATGTCCTGCCACCTGCAACTTATCGCCATAACTAGAGACCTTGTCAACTGGATAAACTGAACTCGTCACAGAGATGTGCGACTCGCCATGACAAGTAAATTGTGTCATGAATGACGTAATTCGTCAGGCTGACTAAAGCATCTCATCAATATTCGCAGACAAGTTGCGATGACAAGAATGTTTTAAGAGTGAGCGATAAGAACCCCTGATTTTCTCAGGGTACTTCGAGCCGTGCTGAATCGGATTTGACTATCTAAAGGAAATTCACTCCAACGTGCAGTGTCGCGTACCGCAAGATACCCCCGTCACACTTAGGCCTAGTTCGAATCAGCAGGAATCAAGCAGAACCAGCCGGAATGAGAAAGTTTGCGAAATTCGAGCTGGATTCGGGAGAGCTTCGAAGGACACTTGGAATGCACCTCGATAATTTCAAACATGTCCAAGACATTCCACAGGAATGGGCCGGAACATTAGGAATGCAGTCAGAATCCAGTCAGAATTTTTAGAATGCTCTTCGAATGTCCAGAAATGAACTGCGAATTGTCATTCCAACGGCATCCCTGCTGCATCCTTCTGCCTCTATTGTGACGGGGGTATGAGTGAAAGATGTCATGTGGCCGTACTGTAAGATTTCACTCACGCTGTCCGGTCATGACGATGTAAAAACCATCTGCTGGTAACCCCTTCCTGATGATAACCCTGTTTGGTGTGTATCTATCGTAAAAGGCGAGTTGACAGATCTTTTTCTGGGTGTCGAGGCTGTAGGCGTTGAAGGACTCCGACACCAGCTTCATACACTTTATGACCTAAAACAAGTCAATACGAAGAAGTGAAACTAGGAAAATGAGGGGCTGAAATGCCAATTTTCGGTGATTGCACTGTGCTCCAAAAACGACCCGGACAATACTACTACTGAGGAAATTGACTTGGCCTGGATGGTTTCGAATCGATTTCTACAGTAGCGACACCTATATTATTCCATCCATGATTTGAATTCCTCATTGGCACGTCAGACGCTCCAACGGAAGTCACGTGTCCATGTTGACACACTGCAAGTGACATTCTTTGACAATATCCTGCAATCTGCACGACAGAGCCAATATATTGACGACCGAAAGTAGTCAAGCTGGACATGCGCAGCAGGTTGAATATCCTGGTGAAACCTTTGCTGTGAGACCTAGGAACCCTTGGCGGAAATATGCTGAACATGTCATGACTGGTCACGGTCCGTGGGATTTTTCTCAGGATACCGATTAAAATATAAGAACCCAACCTCGTTCCCAGGGGTCGTTCGCTTTCTGACAATATGGCGGTCGCGTCACTAACCCCTGGCATCAGCTTTGGATTTAACGCACGTGATTGGTTGACGGGAAACCGTCAAATATATCCAAGAATATACCCAAAGAAATTTTCAAAATATTTTGGATCAAACCAGAAGGTTATCTTTATCCAGGTTTGATGATTTTTTGTAAAAAGAATTTTAAAAAGCACTGGTTAGTATTTCAAATTGATTATTTTGACTCGTGCTGCCACCTATACTTAGTCCAAGATTCCTGGATTAGCAACCGAAGCTGATTCCAGGGGTTAGTGAGCGAGTGGTCCGAGGTTGTCTGAGCGAACTATACCCCTGGGGACGAGGTTGATAAGAACCAACGCCGCATGACCCTGATTAAATGTGAATGGTGATCAACCTGAGCATGTAAGGAATGGAAAGATTTTATTTTCAATCCGGCGACGGATTCTCACGCCAGAAAGGATTTCACACTGATAGACAATTTGTGCCCATCGAACACCATGTTCCCTCCTGCGTAGGCCTATCGACACAAAAGAGGCAGTCTTTAAACGTGACGTCACATTTCCATGACGTCCTCTGCAGACCCATATATTATTGACCGTCAAAATATCAAGCGACGTCACGGCATGAACACAGCATCAACACACAGATCGTGTGACGTCAAAATGTCACGACGTGATACTTTTGACGTCGTCGCCGGCCGTTTGACGGCCAACATGGCCGGTTCTTTGCAGTCAAGTCACCGTTATTAGGCCTACAATTCGCAACACGGCTTCAGCGAACACAACATCAATCTTCATCTGTGCGTTATTTCCATTCAAGGACAAGACGGATATACGTTGACAGCTAACAGACTCCCTTGCTTACTCTGCCATCGACGATATTTGCATGAGCAGCCGCGGCAGTATCCCTGAATCGTGTACCGAAACCTAGCCGCGCAATATTTGATTGACAACGATTTGAGATTGATTGAAAATGGTAATTTCAGCCACTTACTCATAACTAATCAATGAAAGGCCACCCTTGTCAAATAGTCCAGAAATAGACGTGAAATGAAGTTTATTTAGTCATTGTCGGTGTCCGGAAGTGGACTATTACCATTGCTATGCAACAGTCAGGAACGGTAAACGCCACATCACGGGGGGGAGGGATAGACCGTCTACCTTTTTCCTTTGGTTATTCAATACACTAGTGGCTCTCGGAGGCAGAACTTCATGTAAGTTGGCATTTTCGTGCTTTTTCCAATTTCATCTTTAGGCTACATTGCCTAAGGAATATTAGGCAAAATGCCTAACATGATATTCTGGGGATAAGATGCCAAACCTATATTAGGCAATTTGCCTATATAAGCAAAAGCTTTCAGAGTATTTTTTAAAGGGACACATCTGCTGGAATCATGGACGTGCCATCTTATTCTTACCTCGTTCACTTCCTCGCTCGACCTCGTCCCCGGTGGCCGTGTTAAGATTCGTTTCACTTCCTTCGTCACCAATCCCTGGGAACGAGGGTAATATTTTCAGTCAGATTCAAAACGCTTTTAAATCGTTTCAGGTTGGCTGCCTTCAGGAGGATGATCGACTGATGGCGGAAGTGGCATTGTACCGGCTTGCTACGGTCCCAGACTTACAAAAGTAAGTGACAAATCCCATTCTGACATATCGGCTTCACTTTCCCTAGCATCCGCTAAATCCCAATAGGCCTACTTCGTATAGCCAGCGATGGTTTGAATGTCGGACTGCGTCTGGTGAATCAGAGCCACTTTCCTGACGGACACTCACCTCGCTGGTGTGACCTCGCCGATACTCATTCGCATCAAAACTCAGTTGTACGATCTTCTTCTGCGTCTCATCAGGGAAGAAGGTAACAAAAGGTCTCGGCCGGCCCTTGGGCTGCTGAGCTTGGCCGCTCTCCACTGATAGAAGACTGTCTACTAAGGCGTACCACTTCTCCTGCATCACGCTGTAGGCGAGCAACCTGTCAAACAACCAGGCGATATCGCAAGCAATCAAATCGCCACCGATCTTCTCGCCAACCATCACAGACTAGGTGATATCACGTTGGTATTGTTTGACATTGGGCGAACATCACTGGTGAGAAGATGCCACGCATCGCTGTCCAGCGCACACCTGGCGTCAACAGCCAATTTGCTCGCTGGCGATCAAGTCGCTTCTGAGATCGCCGAGTGTGCTGCAACTTTAGGTTGCATCACAGTAGCAGTGACGTCGCAATGACCTCAGCAATCATACTCTCGGCCGAATGCTCAGCAGAAGGAAAATGCATTTTCTTTAGCAATAGTGATGGTGGTCTCAGTTGAGGCTTTCCCGATACGGGAGGATGAGTTTGTTGCCAACATTTTATTACTTACTCTCTACAAACGGCGCAGACTTGTACGATCTTCAGGACAGCCCGAGCTGCCCGGCGAAAGCGAACTATCGGCTGGAATTGAGAAAATGGCAAAGTTATCGGTTTTAAATACCGTAACGTTACGAGAAAAGGTCGATTGATGAGTCGATGTTCGGATGCTCTGAATTTCTTACCTTAACCTCCTCGTCATGTGGCGAAGAACTAGCCGCGTTCTTTTGGAGATCGACCGACATATTTACTTTCCTGAGTGCATCCTCTTCTTTCATCAGACTTTTCTTCGAAGCTTTTCTTGCAAGTTGTCTCCGAGTTTTGCTGTCTTCAACCAAATCACCCGCGACACAATCCCTACTCGCGCCAATCTTCATCGCGCCCCGATTCAACCGATCCAGTTCGAGCGCATCCTTCACGATTGTCCTAAACCGAAGCCTCTGCTTTCGGCTTTTTATGTTCTGAAAGAACGTGTTCGCATTGGCGCGGGTTCTCATTAGTTCATATACGTCCTCATAGATGACGGACCTTCGGACCCTCGGCCGGTGTCCACTCAACATGTCTATGGTGTTTCTGTGATGTGGACTTAACGTAGCTGCAGCCATCCCGAACTATAAAAAGACAGGTGATGGAAGTTCACTAAAACTGATGTTCCTGGGCCTCTGTTTTCATCGTTTTCTTATGAATTTGTAGATTCAAAACAACCACGTAGATCTGTGGAGACTTGATAATCACAAAATCGCACTCCTGAAACAACTCTGCAGAACACCGACAATATTACCAACCTCAACAACGATACCGATTGGTTTGTTGACAATCTTAGCTCCCGAGAAACGAAATTCCGGTCTTCTGTTGGTCAGGAAGCAATCTGCAGAGCAGAACAAACAACGGATCTTTTCTCCATCGTAACGGTACCGGAAGTGGGCCTGTGTGGATCAGAGGTCGAGCCAGTTTTAACCGACCGATTAGGGCCTAATTCCCTTGGGCCCAAGGTTTGAGTGCCCTGCTGATATCCAAACAGTGGATTACCAAAATTGAATACCGTAATCTAAAAGAAACCAACAGAATATACGGATTATGATGAATTTGACTAACGCAATTTTGTCCTGATTATATTGCCAAAGTAGTTTAGCTAAAAGTAATCTGTTGAACCAGGCGACTGTTTTCTTATGTAAATGGTATTTGGTAAACGGTAAACGGTTTAGGGAATTGGGACGTCCAAAATCAACAGAAAACCCTTGCAGAATATGTGGACCTCGAAAATTTTGATAAGGGAGTCAGTAAGGCCTGTAGAACGGTGAAGCATTGGTAACCACACCGCCAACAAAATTCTTGCCGATAAACTGTTGTCTCGCACGCCCCATCCTGAGAATGTGAAGTCATTTACGCTCGTCCCCTCCCTGTGTGAGGAGGGGAGCGGTTGGGAAGACCCTGGGTGCGAGGATGCGGGGTACTTGCTCCTTCCGGGCGCATGACGTGCCTGAAGTCAAGACGCCGACGCAGTAAAGCAGGGCAGAAATCAGATGTCGCCGATGACGTTTACTTCCATTGGTCAACATGCAGCGCCATCGTTTTCGAAAGCATTTCTGACTCATATGGTTTGGGACAAGCCAACAAATAACGCAAAACATGCAAAAGGCCATGGCCAACGTTGTGGCCATGACACCATGACGCAAAAGTCGGCCAATCAAATTCCGTAAACAAGGATAGCAGGCCTGCGGTTTCCCAAGCCGCTTCTACATCAGCGCCACTCTCCGCGGTCCAGTTTAAAAAGGCCGTGGGAACCCTATTTGATGTATTCAACTCATCAATATTATGATACACTCTATAATAACGGTTTTTAAATTCCATTGACAAGAAAGATTTGTATGATATGTCATTTGTATTCAGTGTAAGCAAGTGGTAATGTCATTAGCTTCGGGTGTAAAGGAGGATGACTTTATATGGGTCAAGTAAAAGTCGAATAGAAAAGATATCGGCATTAAAGCTCGATGCTCTGTCTGTAGTTTCATTCCCAGTACGATTCATTCGCGTAATGACGAATGCGGAGCACTTCCGGACTTTCCCGATCTGTAGCCGAAGATGACGTCGGCACCTGCCGCAGCCGAAGATGACGTCGGCGCTTGCCGCACTGAGTCGACGATGACGTCATCAGTAACCGATGCAGAGTGCCTCGTTTGTTGTTTTGCTGTTATAATGTAAACCTAATACGTATTCTTCCCCTGCCCAACATCGCACTCTGGACATGCTGGAGTCTCCGATCTTACGCTGACCCCTCTAAGGTGTTTGATGGAGTGAATTATGGAGTGGGAAATCAAAATCAGTGACGAAATGTCCTTCCAAACATGCCACACAAGAATCCAAAATTGACATTCATCTTTAACCGTTTATTCAGTGTCGCTCAAAACGAACAACTTTCGTTGTCACTCCTTCCTTTCACCTCAAACTGAGGAGTTCGTCATAACTGCCGTGTGCTCTCTCAGTTATGGTGACCTCGATTCAGGCCGACATTTAACGAAATTATCAAGGGAAAATCATAACAAACCCAAATAGACACGCAACAGCGGGTTTCTATGTTCATCTTGGGTGAATATCAATCAAAGAGAAATCGTTCCCAGCAGGGTCTATTTATCCTATATTTCCATTGAATGGAGTTGTACTTTCACGTTTTTGTTGCAATCAGTGGGGCTATCAACGCTCTGCTTGACGTAGTCAGGTCTGGGGACTCTTAATTTCAACATTAAAGGCCACTGCGTGTAGGCTATATCAGTTGAATCGGAAAGAACATCCGCACGGCGACGGGGCCTGGGAAGAAAACCAAAATGCACCGTACAGCATAGTACACTTTTCTTTCACGACAGAAACATCACGAACTAGCTAACAAGATGTTGAGTATCGCAAATGACTACTATTAAAGGACGTCATAAGACAGTGTTGTATGATTCTAAAGAGGATTTCCACTAGATGGATATCCCATGAAGATGGACACGTGGAAGTTCGCCGATATTAGTAAAACTGTTGTAGAAGTACTTCACAATTTAGGACTAAAACTTCCCTCCAATTATCTCAGCCAGAGCGCCTTCGTTCCGTCAGGGAGTTCTTGTTTTCGTTGTTTTGTCAACAGAATGTAGACCGGACAAATGACTCCGCCCGCGCCTCTGCCGAGATACTGTAGCTTTAAATCTGACCAAGATATGTTATTCTATCCATGTCCCGTTCTTCCCCTGAGGAACCACGCAGTTTTATGTGTAACTATTTGACAAGGCAAACAAAGTACTCTTACATGGATCATCGCACGAGTTCTACTGTAACTGTGTAAATAATCGAGTTGTCTGTACACACGAATATCACAAGCCACGTTATCAAAGTCTTGAGAAAGTAAAAACTTAGAGAGCAAGGATCAAAGCCTAAAGGATGTGATATCTATTGGATGTGAGGTAGACGCAGACAGGATTGGTTGACGATATTTCGTGATTTCACCGGATCAGAGATCGGAGTTGACATGTTACATACACGATTGAGGGAAAAGGATATCCAACAAATCAACACGAAATCGGAAAATAATTCATTAAAAAGGAGAGAAGCCATCGTTGGAGGTTGATGGGATAACACAATTTGGACAACTTACTTCAAGAAGTTGTAGAGTTCAGGACACTGACGTAGAGAACTGTTGGAACTGAAGTGCTTGGTGCTTGCGGTGGAGAGGGCATAGGACTAACATTGTAAATCAAATCGCAAACCGTACAATTTTTTCTACACTACTGACGTAATTGGAATCCAACAGTAATTTTCTGCTTTACAAAGTGCAAATGTTGTTATTAGGTCTGTAATGGTTTAATTAAAGCTGTTTTATGACGTTTTAACCGTATTAAAGTTACCGGTGCTTAATACGTCAATCATGGCTTCCAACAGCGAAGATTTGGCACCGTTGATTGAAGAAGACGAAGTTGACGATTCGTCGGTGTCGAGTGGAGAGGATTTTGATCAAACTGGTGGCCTGGCCCCCATTGCAGAGAGTGAGGAAGACGCCGAGAGCCCACAGGGATACTTCCACGCCTTCGGAGTCAAAGATTTGAACGCGAATCTCGTCGGGAACAGAGCGAAGGAAGACTCGCCGTTTGAGAAAGATGTTGTTCCAGACGAGGTTATCGGATTAAGCCAATCACGGGATGAGGCGGCTGATGTTGTTGTTGGTGTTGGTGTTAATGGTATAGGAACGAAAAGTAAAGCGACCCCTGATAGCGGGCCATCGGTGAGGAGTCTGGACAGCGGCTACAGCAAGATTACTGATGACAGGCTCGCTGAGAGGGACAGTAAGGAGACTGAATACACCGGTAGGACGACTGTACATTTTGCCGTCAAAGATGCGGGAAACCGGAATTCAGTGAATGAACCGACGGGGATACCCGCTGCTGACCGGACCGATTCCATCCTCTCAGCGGAGACATCACGAGAGACCACCTCTGTTCACCTGGACGTCCGGACACCGGACGACTCGACGCGGAAAGGCACCCCGGACAGTTTCAGGAGTTTTTCTCGAACCAGTGAAGAGATGGACCGGGTGAGAACACCCCTGATCGTGGCGAATATCGGCGTGATGAACTTAGATGAGGATGTGGAGGTGAACTTGAGTAACACGCTGACGCTACCAGGGATGAAACAAGGGCCACATTTCATGGTTGGAACCCTTCCTGCTGCGGAGTAAGTTTGAGTTCGATTTATTTAATATTGAAGTAGGGTAAAGTGTGGTACAATTCTAGCCCATGAGTGTAAAAATGGCCCGCATTGGATGGAAATGTACGCAGGGGCTAGAATTCTCCCGGGGCTAGAATTGTACGACTTTACTATTTTGTTATCAAGGGGTTCTATACATGACGATGGAAGGCATATTGGTAGCTCAAGCTCTTGACTAATGTTGTTACGAAAGCTACGTGTTTGGTCCAACCAAATTTTACCCACGATCGCCTCGCGACAAAACCGTCCTGTCGCAGCGTCCCAAATGTATTCTAACCTGTAGAATAAAATTCTCCACCTCGGCATAACATAGAACCGTGGGAGAGTAGACCACGACCACCGAATGATCGGCTTGCGTTGGATCCATGGATTGATGAGTATAGTTGTAGTCTTCTGGCTGTAGGTGGCGTAACTATAGCCACACGGTGGGACACCTTCACACATGTCACAGACCTGTATAATTTCACGACCACTTGAGTAACGACAGGACACCACCGACATGATTGAGTTACCAAACTTTTTTACCTTGTATACAAATTGTTTATATACTGCAGGTATTAACTGTGTGAACGAAAGGGGCTTGAAAGGTTTTTGTGCGGTGACGTAGGCAGCGATCGTTAAGAACCGTTACATACCCCAGGTTGTTTAGTGGAGAGCAGCAAGTTTATGGTGTTGAACTTGAGGCCAACCGTTCCGTAACTGAAACAACAGTTTAGAATATTTCTCCCCTGCGTTGCGATTAACTGGTAACCTTTCTACCTCGGTCACATTTTCTCTCTACTTAACTGGCGCCGAAATAGACCTATCACCAGACAACATTTTTCCGAGTCAGAAGATGTTTTATCGCCATTTCATTAAAACATTCGACAGACGGTCTTACAAATACATGTACAAAGTTTTCCTGGACTCTTTCAAATCTTGTCTTGTCGCTGCCAATGAATGAAAAGTGATAAACTAGGCATTTTATGACCAAAATATTGAGACTCCATTGAACATGTGTCTTTTGTAATACGCTCACCATAAACCTGTAATTGACGCATTTGACCTCCTGATAGGGGTAAACAGGCATGTTGGCAGATAGAAATTCGAATACATGATGTATTGGTGGTATCACCCTGGACTAGGCCTGCCTGCTTTGCCGGAGAGTCCGCCGTTGCAGCTAAGGCATGTGACCGCGACCAAATCTGATGTCGCCCATTGTGTATCTTGATCTAGGATTTTTTTTACCGCAACTGACCGCATACTTGCCAATGTGGTCGCAATCTGACATCGCAAATTAGATGTTTTGTGTGGTACCGTAGGGGAAAACCGATCCTGCTGATGAAGGTGGTTGCAAAGAGGTCATATCGCCATGACAACGGCGTCTGCGCCAATGAATAATTCCTCCCGTGGGCAACGTCTCTCTGCCGGTTCACCAAACCCAACATGATTTCTGTTTTAACCCAGCGCCATAACAACATCGTAAGTGTAACGATTTTGCACTTAATTCACAGCAATATGAATTTGATTACATACAACTTCATTCACTTCGCCGTCGTCGAACTCTTTCAGATGAGGAAATAATTTTCCGGAAATGACCATATAATGCAGTTGAATGATTAATTAAAGTTGTCACGTTTTGGTAATAAAGAGTGCAAAGTTTCCATTAACCCAGCTTTTGAAAGCAATGTAAGGTACATTCATGTACCAGTGTTTCAACACAGAAAACGCGGATTCATTCGTCGGTAGTCGTGACGTCACACAGGACAGTCTTGGTTACGCTCTGCGGAGTGAGGTGGGGAAGGTACATGTTGTTGTTTAAAGGAGGATCTCCTTGTTTTATTAGACCCGCATTTTCACTTGAAAGGAGCAGTGCCGACACGGCTGCAACTGTGTGGCAGCAACTTCTTGTCAAGATATCATCATCGATGGACGAATGAGAATTCTCTGCGCTGGAGCAAAGGCTTTCCTCAACAAATTGGTCCTTTGCGAGGGCTTTTCGCCAGGAATGTCAGGTGAAGTACCATTCCGCTGTACTGTACCGACGGATGAATGAAAACGCTGACATCTGAGCAAAGGATTCAGCGGCTTGATCCTTCGTGATGGTTTTACACCAGNTCACTTAAATAACCGGCACCTGCCCACTCAAGCTTCTAGAAGTAAGATGGAAAATGCGCCGATACCGCACGGGCTTACTCCCCAGGGCAGCCGGCGGACAAGCACCTCAGTCAGCGATCAGTCTCCGCTCCTCCGCCGCCGGTCATTTGGTGGAACGGCTAATTCCAACGGAGCGCCACCAACATATTCACACGACGAACAAAATTTCACACATTTCGTTCGGAGAGTTCATGGGAATAGTCATCATGTTGAGCCGCCAAAGAAATCCGGGCCTGCTCGGATGCCCCCTCTGCCAAGGCGGCCTTCTTTCATTCTTCAGAGGCGGCAGTCTGTTATTGTTAATCGGCAGTCCTCAAAGTGGGGGCTGCTGCGTAGTCACGCGGTCAGGTTAGTAACCTAACCATGTTACACTGTCTCTGTCGAACGACCGTTGAAAATAGCCCGTCCGATCTTAGGCTCCAACACATCTTGTCCAAAAAGTCATGGCCATGTACTAACAGCATAGTAAGAATCGCTCTGATATGATGGTGGATTTCGATTTGGACCAAAAAGCGTCAAAATGCTGAAGAATGTTCTTTTCATTTTTCAGAACAAAGCGCAAAGATGACGTCCGTCTGCCGCGCCTAAAGAAGCAGCGATTCACAGCATTCGATGGGCGAGATGGTCGGCCGGGGTACGAGTCACCGCTCAAGAACAGGAGCATGGAGGTAAGAGTTAGGCCTAGGCCTGGATGAAATAGCCAAGGCCTTGGTAGTCTCCCTAAACAGCCGCTGTGTTTCCCTCGCCCACTCCGCTGCACAAAATGGACGATCGCACGCACCGGTCACCAATCAGCCACCGTGCTCTGCGTTGTTTAACTTTCAGCTCCGAGGCCAACGCCCATGGCCAGCTGGTTATAGGCTGGGTATAAGACTGCTTGTGGAGTCTTAAGGGTGTGGAGGATCACTGTGGCGCCCCATCCTCACCTTCGCCGTATCCCGACCACCCCTTCTTTCGTCATCCATTGACGCTGTAGCAAGCACAGAAGACACCACACCTTTGCTACAGTTGCTTGTGGCCATCGCGTGTCGTCTCTGAATCATCATTTATGCAAGCACTATCACTTTCGCTATTATATTATCAACTTTTAATTATTCATTGGACTAAGAAAGTATAATATCAGCACAGAGCGTCCGACGAACTTTGTATGTACATATCACCAGCTGTGACTGGAATCGACTTGGAGATTGTACTGGTTAACTGTAGAAGTGAGCGAACGCAGGTTATTCATCGTTTCCAGGACGTAACTTTAACAATGTCCGCCATTGCTGACGTAACTTCAACAATGTCCGCCATTGCTGACGTAACTTCAACAATGTCCGCCATTGCTGACGTCGCCATAATGACGCTGCCGGGGGCAGATACTTTGCTGACGTCGTCCTCCGGGGGCAAAATGCAATGCAGACGCCGAGGAAAGCGTGCAACCCAACAGAACGATATTATACGTCGGGAGTGACGTAGCATACAGAGGATGAACACTTTGATTCGGTGCGCTTGATGGAACTTCACTTTCAACATTCCGATGTTTACCCAGAGGAGATTACCTTCTCTTTTTCAAACCATCCGAAGAGAAATCAATACAGAAGGAGGAAAGAGACGAAAGACAAGGAACTGCAGAGTAGTCCTCTTCATCATCTTGACGTGAGGTAGGGCCTAGGTCTGTGCGAGAACGGTGACTGGACTCTGACGGAGGACGAAACAACATCGCCATTCCTCTTAGCCTACATAGTCTAAACGAACGATGTGTTCATCTTCGGGAATGATAAACATTTTATCTAATTCGAGGATTTTCCCAGAGTAAAATACTTCTTAACGAACAATAACATTGTCTTCCATACAGGATTACTGTTTATGGAGAAGTATTAGCTCGGAGGACAGTGGTGATATCCAATTTATTGCAAAAGCGAGCCTCAGAGACATACATATTTAGTCCGGCTTATTTCTCTCCTAGCCTACAGTCCAGCATAACATCTGTGCATTCGATGTATACAGAGGCTATACAACTGCAACCAAGGAAAGGTCGTCAAGGATTGCGTCGAGGGAGCCTGTAACCAAGGGAAGCATCAAATTTCGTATATAGACATCGATAAGGTGGAACTCGGCTCGGGTCAAGTGCTTTCACGTAAAGTGTGTGTCGACCATACGTCATCATTTGTGGAGAAACTTACTAGTTTAATTTGTATTGTTGGACGCACTGTCCTGTCCGGCGAAGCATTAGCTAGGCCCTAATAACTGCCTTGATAGGCCTATCCGGCACAGGAACACTTGCAGTACATGCAATAATAGGAGTAGCCAAAATGGAAGTGAGAGATGATGGAGATACGGGAGTTGTATCCCGAAACGGAGGTTTGAAGTGGCCAACACGGGCCGTCCAAAAAGGAAATAATTTTCCGGAAATGACCATATAATGCAGTTGAATGATTAATTAAAGTTGTCACGTTTTGGTAATAAAGAGTGCAAAGTTTCCATTGACCCAGCTTTTGAAAGCAATGTAAGGTACATTCATGTACCAGTGTTTCAACACAGAAAATGCGGATTCATTCGTCGATAGTCGTGACGTCACACAGGACAGTCTTGGTTACGCTCTGCGGAGTGAGGTGGGGAAGGTACATGTTGTTGTTTAAAGGAGGATCTCCTTGTTTTATAAGACCCGCATTTTCACTTGAAAGGAGCAGTGCCGACACGGCTGCAACTGTGTGGCAGCAACTTCTTGTCAAGATATCATCATCGATGGACGAATGAGAATTCTCTGCGCGCTGGAGCAAAGGCTTTCCTCAACAAATTGGTCCTTTGCGAGGGCTTTTCGCCAGGAATGTCAGGTGAAGTACCATTCCGCTGTACTGTACCGACGGACGAATGAAAACGCTGACATCTGAGCAAAGGATTCAGCGGCTTGATCCTTCGTGATGGTTTTACACCAGAAATTTCAGTGGAAGTAAACTTTCGAAGTTGTTGCTCAGTTCCGGGAGGCACTGGTGATTTCTGTTCATTTGTATACGTGAAAGAGGGGTCGGAAGGATTTTATAATATGTCCTACCTTGGAGGAATATTATACTGACAGTATAATTCCTCCAAGGTCCTACTAATCAAGATGGCAATAGGCCGGCGGTTTCCGAATTTTTAATGTTCTTCCTGCTGTTGAAGGATAGCAATTAGTGAGAGAAGAATAAGGGACCAACTGTTTTAGGGTGTGGTATTATCATAACCGGATTAAGATGTCTCCGTTTAATCACACCAAACATGTCCTCAATCAAATTGATTCGATAGTTTAATCTGATACAGGTGTTTGTTTACTTAAGATATTAGACAAATACCGCGAGTGCTAAGAATATCTTTCTTTATTTGAGTTATTTGATCGGACTTGAGAACGTTGAAATATCAGTTTCGTGTTGTACGTTTCTTTTATTCTGGGATAAACGATGAACAATGCAGGAAGTTTTCACGGGACAATGAATGGATTTTGTCTTAGCACCAATCACTTTGGCAAACTGAAATTCAGTGTCTCTTATCTCGGTTGGAAGATACCTTGATGGGACGCGATTTCATCGTATTCTTCACGGATTTTATCAAAACTTTCTGTTTTTAATTAATCCAATACTGGTTTACTTCGGCAACACTGATAGAATTCTCATTAGAACAATGAAGGAAGTCCCGCAGAAAGGGTTGTGACGCAACTTGATTGGTCAATTTAAGAGGAGTACGCGTAGAAATCGTAGTTTTCTGAGGAATACGTGTGTAAATTCAGCAAAATGGTTGACGTCGCCCGTCCAGTCGTAGTTCACTTAAATAACCGGCACCTGCCCACTCAAGCTTCTAGAAGTAAGATGGAAAATGCGCCGATACCGCACGGGCTTACTCCCCAGGGCAGCCGGCGGACAAGCACCTCAGTCAGCGATCAGTCTCCGCTCCTCCGCCGCCGGTCATTCGGTGGAACGGCTAATTCCAACGGAGCGCCACCAACATATTCACACGACGAACAAAATTTCACACATTTCGTTCGGAGAGTTCATGGGAATAGTCATCATGTTGAGCCGCCAAAGAAATCCGGGCCTGCTCGGATGCCCCCTCTGCCAAGGCGGCCTTCTTTCATTCTTCAGAGGCGGCAGTCTGTTATTGTTAATCGGCAGTCCTCAAAGTGGGGGCTGCTGCGTAGTCACGCGGTCAGGTTAGTAACCTAACCATGTTACACTGTCTCTGTCGAACGACCGTTGAAAATAGCCCGTCCGATCTTAGGCTCCAACACATCTTGTCCAAAAAGTCATGGCCATGTACTAACAGCATAGTAAGAATCGCTCTGATATGATGGTGGATTTCGATTTGGACCAAAAAGCGTCAAAATGCTGAAGAATGTTCTTTTCGTTTTTCAGAACAAAGCGCAAAGATGACGTCCGTCTGCCGCGCCTAAAGAAGCAGCGATTCACAGCATTCGATGGGCGAGATGGTCGGCCGGGGTACGAGTCACCGCTTAAGAACAGGAGCATGGAGGTAAGAGTTAGGCCTAGGCCTGGATGAAATAGCCAAGGCCTTGGTAGTCTCCCTAAACAGCCGCTGTGTTTCCCTCGCCCACTCCGCTGCACAAAATGGACGATCGCACGCACCGGTCACCAATCACCCACCGTGCTCTGCGTTGTTTAACTTTCAGCTCCGAGGCCAACGCCCATGGCCAGCTGGTTATAGGCTGGGTATAAGACTGCTTGTGGAGTCTTATAAAGGGTGTGGTTATCACTGTGGCGCCCCATCCTCACCTTCGCCGTATCCCGACCACCCCTTCTTTCGTCATCCATTGACGCTGTAGCAAGCACACAGAAGACACCAAACCTTTGCTACAGTTGCTTGTGGCCATCGCGTGTCGTCTCTGAATCATCATTTATGCAAACACTATCATCGCTATTATATTATCAACTTTTAATTATTCATTGGACTAAGAAAGTATAATATCAGCACAGAGCGTCCGACGAACTTTGTGTGTATCACCAGCTGTGATTGGAATCGACTTGGAGATTGTACTGGTTAACTGTAGAAGTGAGCACTCAGGCTATTCATCGTTTCCAGGACGTAACTTCAACAATGTCCGCCATTGCTGACGTAACTTCAACAATGTCCGCCATTGCTGACGTAACTTCGACAATGTCCGCCATTGCTGACGTCGCCATAATGACGCAAAGCTGGGGGCAGATACTTTGCTGACGTCATCCTCCGGGGGCAAAATGCAATGCACACGCCGAGGAAAGCGTGCAACCCAACAGAACGATATTATACGTCGGGAGTGACGTAGCATACAGAGGATGAACACTTTGATTCGGTGCGCTTGATGGAACTTCACTTTCAACATTCCGATGTTTACCCAGAGGAGATTACCTTCTCTTTTTCAAACCATCCGAAGAGAAATCAATACATAAGGAAAGAGACGAAAGACAAGGAACTGCAGAGTAGTCCTCTTCATCATCTTGACGTGAGGTAGGGCCTAGGTCTGTGCGAGAACGGTGACTGGACTCTGACGGAGGACGAAACAACATCGCCATTCCTCTTAGCCTACATGTCTTAGTCTAAACGAACGATGTGTTCATCTTCGGGAATGATAAACATTATATCAAATAGGCCTAATTCGAGGATTTTCCCAGAGTAAAATACTTCTTAACGAACAATAACATTGTCTACCATACAGGATTACTGTTTATGGAGAAGTATTAGCTCGGAGGACAGTGGTGATATCCAATTTATTGCAAAAGCGAGCCTCAGAGACATACATATTTAGTCCGGCTTATTTCTCTCCTAGCCTACAGTCCAGCATAACATCTGTGCATTCGATGTAGGCCTATACAGAGGCTATACAACTGCAACCAAGGAAAGGTCGTCAAGGATTGCGTCGAGGTAGCCTGTAACCAAGGGAAGCATCAAATTTCGTATATAGACATCAATAAGGTGGAACTCGGCTCGGGTCAAGTGCTTTCACGTAAAGTGTGGGTCGACCATACGTCATCATTTGTGGAGAAACTTAGTTTAATTTGTATTGTTGGACGCACTGTCCTGTCCGGCGAAGCATTAGCTAGGCCCTAATAACTGCCTTGATAGGCCTATCCGGCACAGGAACACTTGCAGTACATGCAATAATAGGAGTTGCCAAAATGGAAGGGAGAGATCATGGAGATACGGGAGTTGTATCCCGAAGCGGAGGTTTGAAGTGGCCAACACGGGCCGTCCAAAAGCGCCTTTCTGTCGGTGTCATTGGTAATGAATCCCGAACTGAGACCGCTGTCAACCAGTCACAGCACCACAGGACCATCAGTCAGGACTCACCATGGCGCTCCAGAACGTTACGCAAATTACGGACTGCTTTGCACCTGTTACCAGTGAGCCGGGCGTACCTGGAGGACCACAGAAGGATGAAGGCGAGGGCACGGTTCGTACGGGCCGCCCGCCTCAGTGCTCCAGTGACCCGTCTCAAGGCCATAGCCGAAACAAAACGGTCGGTTACAGCCCTCGGGAATTCGTCCGTGTCCGTCGAGCATCAAGGAGAAGACGAAGAGACAGAAGAAAGACGAAGGTCAGTGTCGAAGGCGTGGAGGGTGGCATCAGTCGAGGAAGACAAAGAAACAGGAAGGTCAGTGTCGAAGGCGTGGAGGGTGGCATCAGTCGAGGAAGACAAAGAAACAGGAAGATCAATGTCGAAGGCGTGGAGGGTGTCATCCATCGAGGAGACGACTGTCCCGGCGGTGAGCGTTTGCTCCGATCTCCTTCGGAGCACTCACATAGGCCTAGGCCTACCGGACGATGAGAGACTTCGTGTGGACGAGGGAGGAGACGGGAACCTCCCTGTGGAAGAGGGAGGCGACAGGAAGATTCGTGGGGAAGAGGTAAGCTTGGATAATCTTTTCTACCCTGTGCCGCAAGGCATCATACCGCTGAGCCGTTCCTCTTCTGCAGTAGTTGGAGGGTTAACTGGAAGAGCTGGGCTGTTTGGGTCCTCTGTGGAATGGTTCCACCGCTCTTAAAGACATGAAAGACTAGGAGGTCGATCATGTATCTTGGCCACCGTATTTTCGACCACATCCACATGGTTTGTATGACGCAGTAACACTTATTATTGTGGCTAAAAGTTTTATGTCGTCTAATCCTATGGAACAGGGTACCCAGTATCTGGGGTAACGGGTGCCTGTGAGAATCAGGGGTTAGGGGTTAGGGTGAGCAAGCGGTGATGACATTACTGGTAAGCGTTCGTCCCGTGGTAGACAACACACGGGCTTTGACGAGACTTGAACGATAGGTCCGATAGATGTCACCCCCACTGACGTCACCTCCGCCTTCCATTCGTGGAATCTCGGCCGAATGTTCGCCAATGACCTGAGGTGCCACCTATGTTTCTTTTCTGTTACCTTGGCTGTCATGATCGACAACTAGCGACACCAAGCGTCGTCTATTCGACAGCAGTCAAGAACCTTCCCCAATTGGCATTATTGACTTCTCTGATGTATGGTTTACCATTTAAATTGGCAAAATTCTATCTTTTTTATTGTCTATGATTCACAAGACGAATAAATAGCGTGTCTTACAGTTAAGTTGGAATTGCACCAAACATGACACGAGGCTATGAAAAGCCTTTTCAATACTCATTCAGAGTGATTTGAATAGATTTTGAATAGCACCTCTCCACCGAGCATTAATCCTTTTAAATGGAAACAGGGCCTCTCCGAGAAGATACAATGTAATAATACGGTCAAATATAACATTTACACAGGTGAAATACTGTTATTGTAGACGACATACGTTCCTTTATGTATCAGATGTAGTTATGTCTCACTTTATGAGAACCATCGCTTTCTTTGAGTCAGGTCGAGTTTATGACAACATTTGACACGGTCGGATGACGCGAGTGCGCCTTCCACGCTTCTCCCAACAGAAACGGGATCCTCAAGACAAAAAAATACGCTGATATAACTCCAGCTTCCATTTTCCCGACCTCAGACATTTCAATTTCTACCAGCGTACCTTTACGTTCAATGATTTCGTCCCTTTGTCAAGGATCTAGACCACACTTTTCATCAAGCACAATACCGCGCGGCGGGGTGCGCACGGTAGACAGCACGGCGACAATCTGTTTTTCTGGTTTAAATGAAGAAATCGTCTCCTTCAGTAAAATATTTCCATGTGTGTCCCGATAGTGATGATATGGTGGACAAATAACTCAAGGGTGATTGACGATTTAGATGGCCAGATTTGGGCCGCATTGGACTGAGCTGGTGAAACGTCGTATCCAGTTTGCTGTGGATTTAATGGCGGTTACACCGATTTGAGGACTTTCGGAAGGGCTCACACGATGATCTAGCCCTGTCATTCGTTCATAACTGCATCAGATCCGCGAATATCGCACGATTTGGCACGGATGTGACAAGTCAATTTGCGGAATGAAATAACATTTGGAATTGGATGTGTCATTTCCGAAAGTTATAAACCGGACGGTCAAACAAGCCGGTCCGTTCTTTCTTTGAAGGCGAATAAACGGTAAACTGTACCAATTCTGATTTATTTTGTGGTACTTAGAAATATTGTTTGGTTGCTATAAAGTTCGCCTGCCGAGGAGTTGCATGACGACAAATTTCATTGGAGCAGCGAAATCTCAAGATGCGATTTCTGCGGGACTGTGATTACCGATAGACCAATCAGAAGGGCCCAGCGAGTGTAAAGGATCTGTGATGTGACTGTTTTTAATTACAATGTACCGGTACCAATGTTTTATGAATGTTGATTGGCAGGAAACCGCACGTGAGCGAGAATTTCTGCTGTTAGGAAGAGAACTTAAATTCATTCCTTGTCTCATTTTGACGCGAAAAACAGTTACTGCGGGACAGTGATTGAGGTCGATCGAATCAACAGGAATATTCTCAAAATCAGGTTGATATGGGAATGACCAAGGTTATCCAGGATTTCTGAAGGGGATACTGTGAACATTGAGTCTAGGATGGCAACTGGGAAGACAGCCGCCATGCGGCCGCTGTATAACATCGACGGCCGGCCGATTACAGTCCACGGGAGTCGTTTGGTGGGACGGCCCGTGCCAGCCGTCACGGTCAACAAGAAGAACGAACTGTTCAAACACCTTGTGGATGATCACAGTCACGGCAAGCAACACGAGAAGGAGCACCATGACAATGAAGGATACTCCCAAAAGGTCGGCCAACATGGCCAGGAGAGGTATAAGGAGTTCATCAAGTTCCATGCGCGGGGAGTACAGGCCCGTCCCGCATCGTTCACAAGTGGACGTTTTGCTCAACGACCCCACACAACAGTAGGTCGTGGACGCCATAGAGCCATGAGGTATAAATTCTTGAAATATTTATTAGATGGTGAAGGTGAGGGTGATGATGTTGAGCTGGCGTTAGAGACGATAGAAGAAGGGGAGGTATCGGCACGACCAGAGTCATTTAGTCAATCCGGTCGTAGATTTGTTCCAGGGAGGTACTCCTCTAAAGCGATGGATAGTACTCGGCCAGTATCCCAGGACAGCCCTCGCGCAGACTCTGCAGACCAAGATACGGGTACAGCCCGTGACCTTGCCACGACACAAGAAGAAGGACCAAAGAAGACAAGGCGAGTAGGCCTTTGGAAGAAACTCAGTATGAACACTTTGCAGCAGTTCCGAAAAGTTGCTGATGATTCGTCAAGTGATCGTAAACTGAGCACGGCTTCCCCCGGCGAGGCCAGAGGAGGCTTCAGTTCTTTAGTCAATAGGATACGGAAGCGAAGTTGGGTGAGGAAGGCCCCGGCTGAAAAACCAGACCTTGCGATCCTGGCGGCAATGGCTGCTGCGATGGCGGCGGAGGAACCGAAGGAACCGGTAGGAGTTCATAGTCATGCTTGGTAGAAATTAGGGGCCGTATTCAAAAAGGGTGATCATTGCGCGATTAAGACTTTAGATGCCTGTAACTTCACAAAATGCACATACTTCCACCATGCATCTGACGAAGTTACACGCCGCGTCATCAGATTCTTCGGTAGGTGTTTTGGTCGGTGTTACCGCCTCCTTGATTGGTTGAACGCTTCCCGACACGTTGCTTACGCGCCAGTTTGTCACCGCCTTTAGTCTTAAAAACACCCTTTTTGAGTGCACCGGTACGGCCGTAGTGGTCTAGATAAAACACAGCGGCTTGAGGACCCCAGATTAGAGAATCTGTGAAGAGATCTGGTTCACTGACACCAAATACCTGACACACACAGGAACCCCTGTGAAATCGTCCATTGTTCACCCTATGATAATCTAGGGTTTTCATCACCCAATGAAGAGAAAGATAAGGGTTGTGTGATCGGACTAGGGGTCGAGAAGCGATTCGTTCCAACGTTATTGAAGCATGGGGGGGGGGGATTCAACGAGGCCTGTGTCCTCCCAAACCAAAACCTTTCCCTTTCTATGCACAGTTAAATATCAATACATGTATTTGATTTCTTGATATCAATGGGAAACTGGAGGAACTAACGTCACGACGTGTCACTGCGAGCTGTGCAGCCGAAGTTTCTTTTTTCTCAAGCACAGCATTTTGAATCAGAAAAATGGAGGTTGACTGACATCGGCACACAGCCGGTGCTCTGACGAACTGAGACATTGATGGATCGTTGATCCATCAATGAACGAACCAGAATGGTCGCGAAACACTTCTTTGATTGGTGACGTCGGCAATCACAAGCAACGACCGCGAGGGATGATTCATAAACATAAAGATATCATCAATAATGGGTGGGAAAATCAGTTCATAGTTTATACATGCACTTTCTTCCACCGGGGGATATTTCTCGAGTCCCGACTTAACCTCTGTGGCAACAGNACGATGTCGTTACGCTATGCATTTTCCCAGTTTTAACGACATCGTTAACCTAACGATGGCTTTGGGAACATGGCTCCAGAATAGTCGCGAAACACTTCTTTGATTGGTGACGTCGGCAATCACAAGCAACGACCGCGAGGGATGATTCATAAACATAAAGATATCATCAATAATGGATGGGAAAATCAGTTCATAGTTTATACATGCACTTTCTTCCACCGGGGGATATTTCTCGAGTCCCGACTTAACCTCTGTGGCAACAGAATTGATTTGAATGTTTGGCCCTAATTTTTATGATTAGCCGCTCGCTAAAAGCGTCCGAAGTTTTGATTCTTTGGTCAAAACAGTTAGGAAGCCCACAACGTCCACCTGGTAACGCCATAACCAGGATTTTACTATCGCTACCTAGACGTCTTCCGAGCTTTTCGCGGACGTTGGCGGCGCTATTGCGACACCAGTGTCCACTCAAAGTGGCTTCTACGACAAACCCCATTAAGGTCGACGCTAGCACCACCTATTATGAGAAGGAACTACAATCTGGATTATGTGATGATTAGCCAGGCGATTCCTAATAGATAGTTTGAGATATTGATGATCATGCGTCGTTTATTCCGATGGATAGAACCATTGTCAATTGAGGAAAACTCCTTTCAATATGTGACAACTTATGAGATGGAGTGGTCGTCAAGAGGTTTGAACCCCGGTGAGAGGTATAACGGCAGTGCCATAAGGCTTCTCGATCAGACTCGTAAATAACGGTTACCTTTTGTCGAGTCACAATCCAGTCACACTAATGGCTATGATATCGTTGATATACACAACACTCGGGTTTTGTCGGTGACAATCGGCACAGTGGGCAATAGAGTTATTTCACAGATACTTTACTTGGTCTACTGCTCTTAAGTTCACATCTAGGCCGACCCTGTCTTTAAAACGGTGGGCCATATCGCGGGACCGATTCCACACGATATCGGGCGACAGTTTTTGCGCCAAGTGGGGTTCATTGGCGCACTGATCCGGTTCGTTTTCAGTCCGTTTGCCCCTATTTTTCCGGATACGACAAGGCAAAAGTCCATTGATGTATTTTTTTACGGACCTGAATCGGACAAACTCCGTGTGCCAATGAACCCCGCTTCAGAGTGGGCCAAGACGTCGATTCGTTACCGCAGATAAAAGTACCAGTTACATATTTCCAGCACTTTCAAATGCCGATGAATCTGTGGATTTTACTACAGGAAGAGCTTTCCTTTGCTAAATGCCATTTTGAAAATTCACGATCCGTGTCCAAAATGATTCTCAGTGCCGATTCCATGAATTCTTATTTTAAAGATCAATTCAATTCACGTCATAAAATCTCATCTGAGAAGTGCCACTAACTAACATTTTCAAAAGATTTCAATCTCTAAATTGACCATTATCACCCAAATGATGGGCAGGAGAATTATAACAAAGCGAAAACCTGATCCTTGAGTTTCGCAGAAACTTATCTCAGTTCGAGAGACCCATTAAACGCTGATCCAAAGACATATGAGATTTTCCCTGAGTGGGTCAAAGCATTTCACAGAACCTTATAATAATCATAATGCTAAATGGTTATAGCTAAGGATATATTTAGAGCAAAGACTTTTGATGGAGTTATATGTCCATGAAGATATATAAAGAATGATTGATGTAAAGTCATCATTCTAAAGAGACCACACTTAGTAACATGGCGGTTA
The DNA here is from genome assembly GCA_002633025.1 of Notospermus geniculatus. Taxonomy (NCBI): domain Eukaryota; kingdom Metazoa; phylum Nemertea; class Pilidiophora; order Heteronemertea; family Lineidae; genus Notospermus; species Notospermus geniculatus. The sequence continues at coordinate 142,222 of NMRB01000650.1, forward strand.
GGCCCTCGTAGAACGGCTTATTCAAGACGGGAATGAAAGCCACTTCTTGACATAAACAGTGTGTTGGCTGAGTGTGGTGACATTTTCGAGTCAGGGAAGGGTTTTTTCGTATTCTGAAATAGTACCGGATAAAATGTTCTTGACCGTGTGGGAGCATCTTAACCGTCATGCTAAAAAGATTGGACGATGAAGCCTACAGTTTTACTCCTACTTGGATTATGAATTCTATTCCTGAGAAAATTCAGAAGAAGGAGATAGCTGTGTGCCAAATATGCTTATAACCTCAGTTCTGAATGTGATGATGCGAAACAGCCCTGCATTTTCGTCTCGTGCAAGCGGACATATAGATCTTTCACCTTGAACCCCTGGTGAAGTTGGAAGTCAAGGACGAGTCAAGCTTTATAGCTTTATTAGCTGTGGATTGCGTTATAAACTCAGTACAACATGGCTGAAAGTAACATGGCTCGAACGAGCGATTATCAAAAACATTACCAAACCTACGACTTCGGCTCAGCCGAAGGCATCAGCCGACCAGCCCAAGTTGTTCTTCGGCCCACCCGCCGGAAGAAGAGCCATCATGAGAAAAAGCGGCCATATCGGCTGCCGCCATTGGCTCTTTCGAAGCAAATCAGTCGACGGCATTTGAAGAGTGGTCATCTATCAGTGGTAATGGTTGTTATAAACAGTGAAAGTCACACTTCCATAATTTGGTGTTTATCTTTCTGCTGTCTTGTTCATTTATGTGCCTCTGAATGAGGTAACCAGGGTTTCAAACCCGCCCTTTGAGCGACACCAACGTCCCTTTCTTTGGGATCCCAGTAAAATATGGCCCTTATTTTCAGCCGATGGCCCGGTTCCGGCGGGCGGCTCGACTGGTCCAGCTCATTCTCACCGCCATCACGTCCACCAGAAGAGAGAACCAGCGGAGGGAGGCCAAACTTATGTCATTTTACCAACTGCAAGATGAAATAGGAACGACCAAAGGCAGATATGGCGACGGGTTGGATTTTGATCCGACCTACTTCAGAGCCTGTAGACAGGTAGGTAGGCCTTGGTCTAGGTCGCACTGCCATTGCTTCATCAGACGAAATGTCGCCCAAGGACGACCATGTCAGACGTGATGGATCAGCACACGTTGCAAGCTGGGAAAGGAGCAGAAAATCGAGCTTGGATTAGTTTCCTTGCTCCATATTCTTCAGTCCAACATCACCGATGTCTAAAAAGCCTACTAGGGGCTCCTCTTACAACGTTGTATTGGGCGGCATTCGACAGTTTTATGTCGGGTTGTGGAGGAAGGAGGCACCATCAGCGGCGGAGGGAACCCATGAACTCAGAGAGAATCGCTCTCTTTTACAGATTCAGATCAGTGATCTTGCCAAACACATCCTGATGATGGATCCGAAAGACCGGACGGACGAACAGCGACACGTGGCCTTGGTCTCACTCACCCAAGCCGTCGACGCCTTTGGGGAGTTTCCTATCAAAATGCAAAAATCCCTCGTCAAGAGGGGCTGGTATGAGCAGTAAGTATTAGAAAAATGTTATCATCATTGGCCTTGTGTATGAAGGCATTTACAACTACATGTAGTTAGTTCGACCCCCAAATCAACCGCGTCATCCATTCAGACGAAGCAGCGAACTCGTTATGGTTGCCGTCACATTTGCAACGTGTGACATGTTGGCGTGATAATGCCCGAGCAGGGAAGCATAGCCACTTTCATGTTTGTCCACTTCAGTTTCGAAGCCAAACGAGTGATCATCCGGCAGGGCCACGCCGCCGAGAATTTCTACTTCATCCTATCCGGGACAGCTGTGGTCACCATACTCTCAACAAATAAAAAGACGGGGGAGAGTGTCAACAATACGGTGGCATTCTTGAAGAAGGGTAACAGTTTTGGTGTAAGTAAGGACAATACTTGACATTGATGTTATGACATTGATGTAATCAGTTTCCTGTTCGAAATCACAAGTTTAGTTTGAATGGTCAACGATGCTGTTCTGAACTTCAAAGTGGCTGCCGTCAGCATCGGAAGCAACTCAATTTTTGAAGCATGACTACTCGTCATCCTGAGAATCTCATGCCTTACGGCCGTACCCCTCCAAGTGCGAGGAGGGGAGCGGTTATGAATACCCTGGGTGCGAGGATACTGATGCGTTTGGTTCCTTCAAATTGGTCGATGAACTAGATGTCTCTTACTTTCTACAAAGGAACTGGCCCTGATGTACGGCGGTACAAGAAACGCCACAGTGACGTGCAAAGACAACGTAGAGCTGCTCGCCGTCGCCCGGGATGACTTTGTCGACATCTTCATGCACGTGGATAAGGATGTAGAACCGGATCATATACAGTTTCTACGTCTAATTGAGTTCTTTGATGGTTGGCCTATAGAGAGGTTACCGTACGCGGACCCAAAGACATGTCTCTTCACATACTTCAGGTACGTCTTGTTTGTTGAGGGCGACAACCGTTCCATCACCGACAGCAGACGATAGGCCTATCTTTTTTTGTTGAAGGTATCTGGTCTCATTTGAGCCACGAATTGAGCAACGAGTGAATCGAACGCGCCGTTAACCTTACCAAATACTAACCGCGCTCGAAGAGCCTTCCACAGCTCGGAGGCGGTTAGCAGCAGTCGGATATTTGCCCACTTTCAGTGGGCAAGCCCCCGGAAGTCACAGAAAAACGTGTATTTCATTGGGCAAACAATGGCAAAATGCGCCAAACATCAACAAAGAACTTGTATGATGATACCTTTGAATGAAGCACCAAGTTGGCGTCCATATCAAAGATTGGCCCCTTTTTCCCGTTTTAGGAGAGGCGTGATAATGTGCCGGGACAGTATCAGCAGTGAGTGGATCTACGTGGTGAAGACGGGCTCATGTCGGGTGCTCAAGGCTTTACAACCAGTCAAAGCTGATATGCAGACCATTCCTTCCGATCTCAGGGGTAGCACAAGTAAGCAGAACTCGGCCGTCAAAAGCTATACCGGAATATCGCGCTTAGCGATTTCGCCAAACACTTGAAAATCTGGTCTTGTTTTCAGTGGGTTTCACAAAGTCACCCGATTGGCTTACTTATAAAAGAATACACTTAATTTTTTTGCGTTACAGATTCATTACAAGGTACACCAAATTCTCCTAGGAGGGCGCCGCCTCTTTCTAATAGGAACGAATCCAACAAATCATCAAGTAATCAACGGTATCTTCCTCCCTTGAAGGGCATCAACCATGACGCAGGTGAGGGACCCCCCCCCCCCAAAGCTCGTGAAGAGGGTACTGCTCCACCGGGCCCTTTGGCCTACCACAACGCTTAATATCTACAGACAATAGAAAATCCGGGGAAACCGAAATGTGATGACACAGGTCAAACCGGGTGACTGCGAAAACTCCGTAATGTCCCTCAGAACACAAGAAACGCTCATTTTTAGGCACTTCTCGAGACGTACCGACGTCCACTGTTCTCCAAGTAGGAGTAATGGCCTTAGCTTTTCAAGTAACACTATCTGATGGCAATGCATGCAACATGTATCTGTCGGCCTTTCCTGGCCCTCTAGTTTTTTTCATTTCTCTTCAGCCAAAGAATCCCGGATACAGCACAAAGCAAATATAGACAAAATATACGAAGACAGACATCAATCTACTCAGGTAAGAAAGCAACAACGACCGAAACCATCATTCCTTCACGCCACAACGACCGAAACCATCATTCCTTCACGCCACAACGACCGAAACCATCATTCCTTCACGCTACAACGACCCAAACCATCATTCCTTCACGCCACAACGACCCAAACCATCATTCCTTCACGCCACAAAGTTGCTTTGTCTGCTGCGAAGAACCAAAGACTGACTAAACAAGATGACATTGTAAACATGGTAAATGTCGTATGGTTCCCGATGTACTGCTTCTTGTCTACTAATGTTTTTCTATCATCAATTTCACTCCAGAAACGAGTTCAATTCGAGAAGGCAAAAGCAAAGCCTGTCCCGAACGCCAAAGTCTACGTAGAGATACAAAAACTAGGGCCAAAGGAAACGTTTGTAAGTTGTTCACCATGAAGATGTTGACCTCTGGGCTTCAGCAAAGTCCCCAGCCTCGTGAAACACGGGGCCGAATTGTCCATGCGGACGAATTGCCCTTGGGAACAAGGGGACAAATCGTCTCCAGACGGATGGACGGAGTGTCCGTCTAGAACGAAATGTCCGATGGGACAAACTGTCCGGGGAATTGTCCGACGTCTGCAAAAACGAATCGTATGGGGACGACTTGCCCTAGGCGACGAATCGTCTGGGACGATCTCGGGACGAACTGTCCCCCAACTATTGACCACTTGTTGACAAAAGAGAGGAACGTTTGTGATCTCAGCACACTCATTCAGCGGCAGGAGAGCTAAACTTCCTCCAAAATCTCTATCGACCGCGGTGTGCACTCTCGGATGAGGTCCAATGAAGTTAAATTTGAAGACGTTCTAAGAATGGACATGGCAGCGTGATCTCCACCGAAACGTTGTTCAGGTTGGTAGGCCTATGCCCCCCATGACCCAACAACTTTCTCTTTCATTCACAGGGTTTTGTGTCCGTGGCGTTCCAACTAATGGAAGAACCCTTGAGCCTAATCCTGGTGTCTGACGGTGCCGAGTGCGTCCTCATCAACAAGAGGTTCTTCCTACAGCACCTCTCAGAATCACATCATAAATATCTGAGAAAATCGGTAAGAAAGCGGCGAAGAAATGTTCAGGATATGACCCAACATGTCATCCGAATGATTGAGAACCATCGGAAGCAATGCTTTTATAAACCTATTGGGCCAATGCAGGAATGTGATGTCATTCATAGGCCTAATTGGGCGCAGAAATGATGTCATTTATAGACCTAGAAATGATGTCATTTAATGTACCTAACTGGGCGCAACGCTGGGATACGACGTCATCTATAGACCAAACTAACTGAGCACAATACACGGATATGACGTCATTTGTAGACCTAATTGGTCGCAATGCAGGGATTGGATGTCATCTATAGGCCTAGACCTAACTCAGCACAATGCATGGATCTGACGTCATTTATAGACCTAACTGGTCGCAATGCAGGAATCTGATGTCATTTATAGACGGAATTGGGCATAATGCACGGATGTGATGTCATTGATAGACCCCGGTGATAGACCTAATTGGGCACAATGCATGGATATCCGTGATGTCATTCATAGGCTTAATTGGGCAAAATGCATGGATACTGGTATGATATCATTCATAGGCTTAATTGGGCAAAACGCATGGATATGATATCATTCATAGGCCTACATTATGAAGGTCAAAATGTCATTTCAGATCCAGCCGTTTCCAACGGAAGAACACCTGCAGCAAAAACTCCAAGACCAGGTGAACTGGGACGCATACAAGGCTGTGACATTTCATAAGGAGGTTATCCACAACAAGAAATTACATGACACATTACTACTGTGATTTGTCCGCAATGAAATTGTCCGCCAGTGGGATGATCTGTGGGGAGAGACGCCATGTTGCATGTGGACGGAATCATTTCAGTACCACTGGCCTACTGGATTCTCATTGGTCTCTTGGCCTATTGAAAGCAATACGTCACGACAGCCACGAGGTGCTGCAGATATTTACCCAGCAGTTTGTGCCTGCATAAAATGAAAAGAAAGTCACCATGCCAAGTACTGGCCCTTGGTGGTAAAGGACAACATAGTTTGTGCAACTGTGAGCAGGAAATCTGCTATCAACAAAAGAAATCATTCACAAAGCAATTAAGCTTTGGAACGGACGACTTACCTATTAATGTGCTTGTAGCCTCAACTGTCTTGGTGCTATGGTTAGAGACAGGCTGTTGACTTGTTGATTTTGTACCGTTAGAAACTACCTGTCGCTGTCATTTTGAGCACAGTCATTATAATAGAAGTAGACAGAGACCGCGTCGAATCAGCCAAGTTGGCCTACATATAGAAATTCGGCTGAAAATAAATGTTATTTGTATCATCTTTGTATATACATGGGATTAAATTATCGAATCGTACATGCATGAAGTTGTCTTATTCAATAAGGGTCTTGCTATCAAGTGCTGGTAACAGACTCTTGACACCCACTGCTTCAGCAACGCGTGACACGTTCCAATTCTGCTTGCTTCCGATTGTGGCGTGATAATGCCCGAGCAAGGAAGCATCGCCACTTTCATGTTTGCCCACTTCAGTTTCGAAGCCAAACGAGTGATCATCCGGCAGGGCCACGCCGCCGAGAATTTCTACTTCATCCTATCCGGGACAGCTGTGGTCACCATACTCTCAACAAATAAAAAGACGGGGGAGAGTGTCAACAATACGGTGGCTTTCTTGAAGAAGGGTAACAGTTTTGGTGTAAGTAAGGACAATACTTGGCATTGATGTTATGACATTGATGTAATTTTTCCTGTTCGAAATCACAAGTTTAGTTTGAATGGTCAACGATGCTGTTCTGAACTTCAAAATGGCTGCCGTCAGTATCGGAAGCAACTCAATTTTTGAAGCATGACTACACGTCATCCTGAGAATCTCATGCCTTACGGCCGTACCCCTCCAAGTGCGAGGAGGGGAGCGTGAATACCCTGGGTGCGAGGATACTGATGCGTTTGGTTCCTTCAAATTGGTCGATGAACTAGATGTCTCTTACTTTCTACAAAGGAATTGGCCCTGATGTACGGCGGTACAAGAAACGCCACAGTGACGTGCAAAGACAACGTAGAGCTGCTCGCCGTCGCCCGGGATGACTTTGTCGACATCTTCATGCACGTGGATAAGGATGTAGAACCGGATCATATACAGTTTCTACGTCTAATTGAGTTCTTTGATGGTTGGCCTATAGAGAGGTTACCGTACGCGGACCCAAAGACATGTCTCTTCACATACTTCAGGTACGTCTTGTTTGTTGAGGGCGACAACCGTTCCATCACCGACAGCAGACGATAGGCCTAACTTTTTTTGTTGAAAGTATCTGGTCTCATTTGAGCCACGATGGGCAACGAGTGAATCAAACGCGCCGGTAACCTTACCAAATACTAACCGCGCTCGAAGAGCCTTCCACAGCTCGGAGGCGGTTAGCAGCACAGTCGGATATTTGCCCACTGAAAGTGGGCAAATGCCCCCGGAAGTCACAGAAAAACGTGTATTTCATTGGGCAAACAATGGCAAAATGCGCCAAACATCAACAAAGAACTTGTATGATGATACCTTTGAATGAAGCACCAAGTTGGCGTCTATATCAAAGATTGACCCCTTTTTCCCGTTTTAGGAGAGGCGTGATAATGTGCCGAGACAGTATCAGCAGTGAGTGGATCTACGTGGTGAAGACGGGCTCATGTCGGGTGCTCAAGGCTTTACAACCAGTCAAAGCTGATATGCAGACCATTCCTTCAGATCTCAGGGGTAGCACAAGTAAGCAGAACTCGGCCGTCAAAAGCTATACCGGAATATCGCGCTTAGCGATTTCGCCAAACACTTGAAAATCTGGTCTTGTTTTCAGTGGGTTTCACAAAGCCACCCGATTGGCTTACTTATAAAAGAATACACTTAATTTTTTGCGTTACAGATTCATTACAAGGTACACCAAATTCTCCTAGGAGGGCGCCGCCTCTTTCTAATAGGAACGAATCCAACAAATCATCAAGTAATCAACGGTATCTTCCTCCCTTGAAGGGCATCAACCATGACGCAGGTAAGGGAACCCCCCCCCCAAAGCTCGTGAAGAGGGTACTGCTCCACCGGGCCCTTTGGCCTACCACAACGCTTAATATCTACAGACAATAGAAAATCCGGGGAAACCGAAATGTGATGACACAGGACTCTCGACTCCCTCTTTCCTTCCCTCTATCCAACACCGCACTGTTTATTGTATCTCCTCCTATGTGATGTACCAGTTATCATACGGACTCAATAAACTTAATTGTAATTGTAATTGTAATTGGTCAAACCGGGCGATTGCGAAAACTCCGTCATGTCCCTCAGAACACAAGGTGCGCTCATTTTAGGCACTTCACGAGACGTACCGGCGTCCACTGTTCTCCACTGTCCAAGTAGGAGTGATGGCCTTAGCTTTTTCACTAACACTTTTATTCCGGACGCAAAACCCCGATTTTCTGAGAAGTGGCACTTTTTGTATAACAGCAATTTTTTGCATTTTTTATATCTCCAAATGGCAGAGATTCAGAATCCGCCGGGTGCCACTCTGGCACCCTCATTGAGCGTTTTGAGAAAATCCCGTTTGAATTTTTGGAACTGACTTTATCATTGGACGTCAGCTGACGCAACGACTGAGCTTTGTACAGGAGAATGGAACCCGATGTACAGCTAACTTTTAATTTAAACGGTGGGATTTATACCCTATAAATGTATTATCAGGAGATAGAAACCTGGGGCCTCGTAACCAAATAAGCAAGTTTTTCTCAAAACGCTCAAGGGTGCCAGAGTGGCACCCGCCGGATTCTGAATCTCTGTCATTTGGAGATATAAAAAAAATGCAAAAACATTGCTGTTATACAAAATTTCCCACTTCTTCGTTTTGCGTCCAGACTATTTCTGATGGCAATGCATGCAACATGTATCTGTTGGCCTTTCCTGGCCCTCTAGTTTTTTTTCATTTCTCTTCAGCCAAAGAATCCCGGGTACAGCACAAAGCAAATATAGACAAAATATACGAAGACAGACATCAATCTACTCAGGTAAGAAAGCAACAACAACCCAAACCATCATTCCTTCACGCCACAACGACCCAAACCATCATTCCTTCACGCCACAACGACCCAAACCATCATTCCTTCACGCCACAACGACCCAAACCATCATTTCTTCACGCCACAACGACCCAAACCATCATTCCTTCACGCCACAACGACCCAAACCATCATTCCTTCACGCCACAAAGTTGCTTTGTCTGCTGCGAAGAACCAAAGACTGACTAGACAAGATGACATTGTAAACATGGTAAATGTCGTATGGTTCCCGATGTACTGCTTCTTGTCTACTATTAATGTTGTTCTATCATCAATTTCACTCCAGAAACGAGTTCAATTCGAGAAGGCAAAAGCAAAGCCTGTCCCGAACGCCAAAGTCTACGTGGAGATACAGAAACTAGGGCCAAAGGAAACGTTTGTAAGTTGTTCACCATGAAGATGTTGACCTCTGGGCTTCAGCAAAGTCCCCAGCCTCCTGAAACACGGGGCCGAATTGCCCTTGGGAACAAGGGGACAAATCGTCTCCAGACGGAGTGTCCGTCTAGAACGAAATGTCCGATGGGACAAACTGTCCGGGGAATTGTCCGACGTCTGCAAAAACGAATCGTCTGGGGACGACTTGCCCTAGGCGACGAATCGTCTGGGACGATCTCGGGACGAACTGTCCCCCAACTATTGACCACTTGTTGACAAAAGAGAGGAACGTTTGTGATCTCAGCACATTCATTCAGCGGCAGTAGAGCTAAACTTCCTCCAAATCTCTATCAACCGCGGTGTGCACTCTCGGATGAGATCCAATGAAGTTAAATTTGAAGACGTTCTAAGAACGGACATGGCAGCGTGATCTCCACCGAAACGTTGTTCAGGTTGGTAGGCCTATGACCCAACAACTTTCTCTTTCATTCACAGGGTTTTGTGTCCGTGGCGTTCCAACTAATGGAAGAACCCTTGAGCCTGATCCTGGTGTCTGACGGTGCCGAGTGTGTCCTCATCAACAAGAGGTTCTTCCTACAGCACCTCTCAGAATCACATCATAAATATCTGAGGAAATCGGTAAGAAAGCGGCGAAGAAACATATAACCCTAAAGCCTAATTGGGCGCAATGCAGGAATATGGTGTCCTTTACAGGCCTAATTGGGAGCAGAAATGATGTCATAGACCTAATTGGGTGCAATGCTGGGATATGATATCATTTATAGACCTAATTGGGTGCAGAAATGATGTCATTTTACGCCTAATCGGGCGCAGAAATGATGTCATTTTATTGACCCAACTGGGATATGATGTCATCTCGACCCAACTGAGCACAATACTCCGCTATGATGTCATTTGTAGACCTAATTGGTCGGAATGCAGGGATTTGATGTCATTTATAGACCTACATGTAACTGGTCGCAACGCAGGGATCTGATGTCATCTATAGGCCTAGACCTAACTGAGCACAATGCATGGATATGATGTCATTCCTAGGCCTAGTGGACGCAATGCATGAAGGTAAAGTCATTCACAGGCCATTTGCATGCCAAGGCTACATTATGAAGGTCAAACTGTCATTTCAGATCCAGCCGTTTCCAACGGAAGAACACCTGCAGCAAAAACTCCAAGACCAGGTGAACTGGGATGCATACAAGGCCGTGACATTTCATAAGGAGGTTATCCACAACAAGAAACTACATGACACGTTACTACTGTGATTTGTCCGCAATGAAATTGTCCGCCAGTGGGATGATCTGTGGGGAGAGACGCCATGTTGCATGTGGACGGAATCATTTCAATACCACTGGCCTACTGGATTCTCATTGGTCTCTTGGCCTATTGAAAGCAATACGTCACAACAGCCACGAGGTGCTGCAGACATTTACCCAGCAGTTTGTGCCAGGCAAACTGATCTACACGCCTGCATAATATGAAAAGAATCACCATGCCAATACTGGCCCTCGGTGGTAAAGGACAACATAGAGTTTGTATAACTTTGGTAAAGCAGGAAATCTGCTATCAACAAAAGAAATCATTCACAAAGCAATTAAGCTTTGGAACAGACTACTTTTATGTCATGTGCTTGTAGCCTCAACTGTCTTGGTGCTATGGTTAGAGACAGGCTGTTGACTTGTTGATTTTTGTACCGTTAGAAACTACCTGTCGCTGTCATTTTGAGCAGTCATTATAATAGAAGTAGACAGAGACCGCGTCGAATCAGCCAAGTTGGCCTACATATAGAAATTAGGCTGAAAATAAATGTTATTTGTATCATCTTGGGATCAAATTATCGAATCGTACATGCATGAAGTTGTCTTATTCAATAAGGGTCTTGCTATCAAGTGCTGGTAACAGACTCTTGACACCCACTGCTTCAAACAGCATATTCTACCAGCAATGTGTTTTGAATGGGTGGGGTACCTTGGAGGAATATTATTCCTCCAAAGATATTGGGAGCATAAATGGGTTATGTGCATATTATACAGGTATCACTGAACACAACAATTTTCGAATAAAAACACAGACACTTTGACATGGTATTTCATAGGCTTTGATTTATAGTATAAAATCTTCGGCATCACAAAGACAACAGCACTAGGCTGAATGACAGCCAACCATGTACATGAAACTTGCCACTTTATGTGGGCAAAAACCAGTATTTCACATACAATACCGGTGTAACGTTTTTGAGCGTTCCCCATCTGTGAGTGTTCCCTTGCTTTTGTCTGACGGAATAAGCCGCGACTCGAGAATGGAGGACACAGAGAGAAACGTGTCGATCTATCTGCCAGTGTTTCCAGAACAATAGGGGGAACACTGACACACGGAAACACTGAAAAACTTTACACCTGTACACATTTCTACAACAGGTTTGGAATCATACAAACTGAACACACGGGCAATGAACCAAGAGAAAATCTTTCATCATCTCTCCTGATTCTTCTTCTTTTTTCTGGCCTTGTGTGAACTTGTGACTTGGACATCCGGTGTCTTGGCAGAACTGAAAGTAGAAATGGTTTGTACAAGATTTTGGTATCAGCACATCACTTTGGATGAAATGGTATGGTAGTGTGATAAATCATGAAGAATCAACAGAACCCATGTTGGAAGACCATTTCTGTTACAGTTCAGAAAAGATGCTGTCTCTCCTATTGTGACGAAGCAAACTTGACATCCTCTTGAGCCTGAAGACTAGTCTATGAAGTCAATCACAGCCATGAACTTTCTCCATAAGGAAAGGTGCCCGACAGGAGGAATACTACGGTACCTTTTTGTACTTTCAACGACATCCTGGTTTGTCATTACTATAACATCTTCCTCCTCGCTGTCACTGTCTAACATTATGACTGAAAAGAGAAAAAAAAGGAAACTTAGCAACTAACTCACACCATATTTTTTAATTCATCAGAACATGTAGATGACATTTCAGATCTGCTGTCCAACTCTCACCTTCCTTTCGACCCTTTTCAACAGTCTTCTCTTCCTTCTTCCCCTGAATGATCTCTACGTCTTCCATTTCATCATCACTGATCACCCAAGTAGATGCCCCACCCTCACCAATGGATGCCGTCCCTGGTCCCTACAATAGCACAAGCAGGTAGACATGGTAGAAGTCAAGAGATTATTCCACAACAGACCTCAAAGTGATGGGATACTCCCCGCCACAATGTGAAGGTCATAATGACGTGGATGCCATGATGATGTATGACATCAAATTTTGTGAGTTTAACAGGCTAACAGGCAACCACAACCACAGCTAACAGGCAACCACAAACAGCAGTAAAGTCACCCATTGGGAGATGGTCTTCATCATTGAATCAACCCATGTGAGTGCAGCTGGGATCTATCACCACATAGAATCTCTTGAAATGGTATTAGCGTTATGTTGAATACATTTTGCAAGTCTGCCCATCTTCGACACACCATTAGACGTGTTAGAAAAGACAAAATGCATACAATTATCTTGACATCCAAATCTTCTTTATCTTTAACTTCTTCCACTGCATCCTCATCAGAAGCAGAATTCATCTGTTCCTCCTTCTCAGCCTCAGCCAGCGCCTCCTTCAACATCTGTTCCGCTAGTTGCTCCTCGCCTCGATAATTTGCTGTGATCCTCTCCGTCTTTTCCGACATGGCGAACCCAAACTTCTCCCCAGCAGCCCTGAAATAAACATGATTGAAGTAAGACCCAAGTGCCCTCTTTTCTCTGACATTACAAAGTGTTGTAGATCCAAACTTAGGCGACACTTATTTTATTTCTTGTTTTACGGATCCGCCGCACTTTTTTTTCCGATTTTGGAAAATAAAAATAATTGAAAAAATGGCATTATTTTTTTGCCGCCGCCCACAAACTGATTATCCGATCAATAAAAATAAAAATAATGGGAAAAAACGCTTTATTTTTCTGCCGCCGACATGCTGGACGAACCTTTTCTGACGAAAATAATTCACAGCGGTTGTAACAATCATTCTCGTTCCCATTCATTGAGTGAATTTTATTATATTTTTGTACATTTTTATTTTTTTCATAGCCGCCTGTTACATGCTTTGACAAATATAATAAAAACAATCAAATAATTACAATTATTTTTATATTTATTTTCCACCCTCCTGTCAAGGTTTCCGTGAAAACCAAATGAAAAAGTTATTTTTATTTTTATTTTCCTCCCTCCTGTCAGGGGTTTCCAGGGAAAAAATCCGTAAAACAACAAATAAAATAATTGTGGCCTTACCTTGCTTTGGAATCATTTTCTAAAGCATTCTGTATCAACTTGGTCAACTCCGTGACTTTGACAACTGCAATATTGGAGCACCTTAATACCTGGAAAAGAAAATTGATATCTGAATGTTAGGCCACACTTTTTATATTCTTTGGTTCACGGGCCCGCCGACGTCCGAAAATCCAAAAGTGGAAAAAAAATAAAATTGTGAAATTTGTTTTTTTTTATTCCCTCCGATGTTCACCAACACATGAGATTCAAAAAATTAAAAATAAAAATACAAAAAGACGCCTGCTATGCCTAATTCTTCATTAGATATATTGATGACCATGCCCTAATCACACATCAAACTGCCTGACACAATGTTTTTAAAGAGATGTTTCAGAGTAATGAAGTTTATTTCTTTAAAAATACATGTAGTGTTTTTTAAATTTTTTTAATTTCCTTCGACATCAGGAAATGGAAAAACAAGACCATAAAATTTTTAAAAAGCGAAAACGGGATTTTATTTTTATTTTTATTTCGCCCTCCGTACCTGAGTTTTCACAAAATGCGCCCGTGAACCAAAGAATTTTAAAAGTGTGGCCTTATCACTCATTCAGTGGTGTGACCAGAATAAGGAAAGGCCTCTGCTTGAACAGTTTTGTCCAGGACCTATATCTTGGCCAAACTGTGGCTCCAGTTTTGTCCAGGACCTATATCTTGGCCAAACTGTGGCTCCAGTTTTATCCAGGACCCATATCTTGGCCAAACTGTGGCTCCAGTTTTATCCAGGACCTATATCTTGGCCAAACTGTGGCTCCAGTTTTGTCCAGGACCAATGATCTTGGCCAAAGTGTGGCTCCAGGTTCTAACACAAGAAAATACTGCTCTCAAAAAACAAAGGCATCTGGATTCGCTCATCTTCAGAGAGGAATTGAATCCACATTGAAAAGATAGTCAGAACATTTGGCTGCAGACAGACACTCATCCGAGAAATCGTACCTGATCTTTTAACAACAACATCTCTCCCGTCATCTGAAGTGTACAGATCTCTCTGTGTTTATTCATACCGATCACCATTCTGCCCTCCATACAATGTTCTTCACGGTCAGTTGGATCAACCAGCAAGAATTTCCTGAAAATATATCGAAGGCAAAATCGATCACCGAATGTTGTACTTCCCTGTGAAGAGAAAGAGGGTACTACACCAGTAGTTTTTGGCTTTGCACCAGGCTTTCGCAGGACCAGCCTGTCTCAGTGTGATAAGTATTTAAGACAACTGGTCACCCTGACTACTCACCCCTGATGGAAGAAAGCAAATGATACACAGATTGGCATGTGATGGACACTCAAAGAGACAGGGTCTTTCTCTGTCAGAGGATGCTGAAAAGATATCAACTGAGAACTGAATCAACATCAACGACATTAACAACATTCTGAGGCAATGTGAAGTTTCCAGAGCTGCCAAGAAATATGCTATGACAAAGAAAGAAGTCACCCTGCCACAAGAGGAGGCCTGACCAGGAACCCTTAGGATTCATTTCAATGGAAGAATGTCTCGTTAGTCAACCTGACTTACTATAGTGACCTCTTCCCCCGATACCGTCACATCTGGACGTCTGAAATGCGCAAGGGCAGCAATTCCAGCAATACTCGCTGCATCGATCAAGTTGCCATCATGGTTCAGTGCATGGATATCGAGCCGAATTTGCCACACCTAGAAAGAGAAATTCCCAAAGTGACCAAGCAGAGGAAACGCCACATCCAGAGTGGTTACCATCTATGGCAGGATACCAGCACCGGTATTAAAGTTAACAAAACTTTTGAAAAAGATAATAGACGTCAGGGGCCGGTTGCACAAAAGCATACTAAGCGTAGTATCATTCTATCTCCTAGTTGGCTTCTAACTTTGTATACAAACGCATACAAAGTTAGAAGCCAACTAGGAGATAGAATGATACTACGCCTAGTATGCTTTTGTACAACTGGGCCCTGGTCTCCACACATGCATCAAGGAAATGAGACATTTGGTCTGCACTATTTTAGCACATCAAGGGAATGGCACCTTTTTTCTTGCAACAATGCACAAGGATTCCAAGTCAATGCATCGTGATTCCTTCAGACATCTTTCCAGGAGTCTGTTGATCTCCACACCCTCCTCAGACAACCTGAAATAAAGAAGTCATCTTGATACATGCGGGTTGCTCAGCAAGGGAACTTGGGACGAAGTACAAGAGGGGCCAACGGGGGTATCCTCCACCTGCATAACTGCTACTCTGTGCACCACACTGATGCAGAACTGGGCCTATTTTCTCCTACAATTGACTGTGTAGCCTGGGAATACACCGTACTCAAGACCTATCTGAACCCTACACTGAGTATCTACTAAGAATACACAGCTTCATGCACGGTACTAGTACTACATGTACATGAATGTTTACACAATGTATGCCTATTCATTTACAGACTTGAGACTAGACTACCGGTTGGAACAGTTTCTAGGCCTGCTAAGGACAGAACGACTAAACCAGTACATGCTAGGAAATGAAATACAACAAAACACTAGCAGGACAAAGAATTTTATTCATTTCATAGGAATTGAAGGTGCAAAATGTGTAACAGAATGTCGTAGTCTCCTGAAATGATACGAATCAGAAAGATGAATGTTTGGTTTAGAGTTCCTACTTTCATTTTAAGAGATGAAACAAACTCCCTCTGCATGGATTTGGAAATGGTCTTTCAACCTGAGGTTAAAGACAAGAACTTTTCCAAGTGCAGGGTTCAAAGTCCATGACCATTTGGTCTAAAATGCGACCTGGATTTTGCTCTGTGCGACCCAAAAATTTGATGTTCTAATGCATTTTGTATTGTGTGCGACTTGATTTTTTGGCCTTTTTCAGAATATGAACTTTGATCCCTGAAGTGGATGGGTCTGCATCGCCAAACCTGACAGACACAGTTTGACTACATGAGTCGAAACATATTTATCAACATCAACGTGTATTGATTGTCTTACCTTCCCACTTCAAAAGCAGGAGATGCCATAGGTGATAATTCCACATTGACGTATAGAATGCCATCAGTAGGACGGTTGGGTTTTGGTTCCACTACCTCACATGATACCTGGGCAAGTACTCTGAGGAAAAGAAATGAAACAATTACAATAGAACAGATGTCCATAAAAGCCTCTAACATTTGACTGAATTGGTGAAAATTATTGGCATAGTTGATGAAAAGAATCACTAAACAAAGACCCATCTAATTTCATGTGACCAGTCAACCTACCTTGTTTTACCAAGTTGCACCTGACAGCATCCTCTGTCAACTCCAAAAGTTATCTTTGTCGTTCTGTAGTCAAATGCTTGTCTTCCATCAAGTCTCTGAAACGATAACAAAAGTTGACGAAATTAGGCCTAAAGAGCTTCAATTCAGTCTTCACAGTCACACACAGCACACTCATCATGACTTACGGGTATGCACCGTCACGGCTAGGGCAGGCTCACTCTCAGCAAGGCTAGCGTGTAGTCTAGGCCTCCTACCTACATGTATCAAATCAATCATTTGACTCCAGGCCTAGCTAGGCTAAGTCATGCTAATATATCTACTAGGCTAGGCCCTAAGCAAAGCATAGCGGCCTAGGCCCTATGCCTGCCTAGCTAGTCTATATAGAGCAGCCGGGTCGCACTAATTTGCGTCCAACTGCGTCCAATGGCGTCCAACACTATAAAAAAGTAATTTTTAAGAATAAAGTGTCCATATCAATATTTATGAGTGTAGGCAGGAGTCAATCAAACATTCCTGAAATGAATTTGGAACGTTTTCAATCGTTTATTTACATGATTTATTGAGTTTATTTTCGCGTCCAGAAGCCGGCGGCCATTTTGTTGTTATCGTTGTCTGGGGTAGACTCTGTCAAAATGGCCGCCATTGCCTGAAGAGTCACAATCACGGAAGGTTGGCCTCGGGAGTTTTTTGACCCGTCAAATGTCATATAATTCACCTTTTTGTGATTAATTCTGATGAGATAATGTTGAGAATGACCATTTAAAACATAAATTTGAACATTTGTATTGATAAAATTAGCGTTTTATAGCGTTGGACGCAACTGGACGCAATTGGTCGCAGTTGGACGCAAATTAGTGCGACCGCAGCAGCCTGCTTATAGTCATATAGGCCTAGGCCCTAGTGCTATCTGCTGGTGTGGTGGTGACCATAGCCATCTCATAGGCCTACCGGTAGGCCCTAGGCCTACACGTCGTCTGAAAGCCAGAGAGGCAGGCCACGGCGATCTCGCAGGCAAGTCATGCTCCCGCGCCACCTTTCAGCATGTTGCAGAAACATAGTTCTAATTTATGCATAGATTCGCCCAGCCGCAGTTCCGAATTCGCGCAACGTGTTCGGTTGATTATAAAAGTGGGGTCCGGACGGCGGAATTCCGGCGCATTCCATGCTCAACTGAGAAGCTGGGATGTGATTTATCTCAACAAATCCAAACTCTAATACGCCAATCTTTACATCAACACGTTCTAAACTATCGACTGCACTAGATGACAGAGAGCAAATGTTAATTTTGTAACGAAATTCCGTTTGTTTCCAATTTGAATCGGCAATTTCATCAAGCTTCTGCAACTCAAGAGGGTTTCTCAGGCGGCTACGGCCTTCATCCTGGGATTCTGACCAAAATACCTCTGTTGTCTAGTAACAGGGAACCCGCGTGTTCAGTCAATCCTGCCTCGAACACAGTAAACGACGTAATTAATTCTATTTTTTGCGTCCCAAGATGAGCATTATTTCCTATTCATAACACCTTTCTTCAGGCGAGGATGGTTGAAAGACAGAAGAGCGGTGGGTGAGGTCGCCTCGGCGAATCAGAACACCGGGATGTTTCACGTGACGGATCGGCATCAATCAATACATTGCTGTGTACGCGAGATCGCCGTGAGCAGTCAGGAACTTTTGCGGCATCGGGAGGAGACCTCCCAATCGAAAAAACTCCCAGTCGGGAGGTAATAACCGAATTGAGTTTTCGTTCACCTCCCAATTGGGATTTCAATGTTCTCTTCCCTTCCCAACTTTCATCAAATATTGGGGAAAATCAACGTCAACTCGGCCAGAAAATTTACTTCAATCAGAATTTTTTTTCACACAAACCTTGATCTTTGTTTCACGTTTTCCACTGGTTACGACCATGCGCAAATGCGCCATGTGATGCGCAAATCAGTTCTTAGATTTTGAACTGCCTGCAGATCGAGACATTCCTCCTGTTCAAGCAACAAAAAATTACAACATAATATCCCGTTTCGGACACAACCTCCCAGTCGGGAGATGCAAAATCCCAATCGGGAGGTGATCTCCCGATGCGGCAAAAGTTCCTGACTGGTGAGGCCTAGGCCTAGGCCTAGGCCCCTAGGCCCCTATTTTATTTTGCATTCCCATTACATTGGCCTTGGTCTACCGCCGGTAGGCCTATAGCCTCCATACCATGCATGGTGCTATCATCTGTAACATGGTTAGGCCTAACCATCGTCCAAAAACGTGCTTGAAATAAACACATTCAATCATGACATGTTTCTGGGACGCCCTGTAGGCCTATGTACGGTATCATGGTAGGCCTAGGCCTATGCATTCCACTGACGAATTAGGCCTACCTTTCTTTCGGCGATTGCACCAAGAATAAACTGCTGTTCACACGTTGACAACGGTGTTGCCTTCATCACAAACGTTAATCCTATCAACGTGCAAAGTTAGAAAGATATCGATTGAGCAGGAGGTTAGAAAACTGGAAATATTTTTTCTTCTAATCAAAGGCGGCGTGCAGCAGACGTGCTCGCCATGCTCATTCATCAGTTCATGTCATTCTCAAACATGTCAAATCGAGGCTCAGCTGTAGACTAATCCTTTACCCTCGTAACGTTCCGCTACTACGTACTATCGGATTGGCTCGAGGACAGGAGACCAGAGTGGGCCTGCTGCAGAATGATGATGGCAGCATCCTGACAACATCTCTTCTATTTTAACCTTTTTTGGAGGAACCTCGGGGTTTTAACCGTCTGAACATGGCCTACCAGGATTATACTGATCTAGGGAAGATGCACCGTGAGTAAAACCTGTTTAAAATTATATTTTTCTTTCATGTTTTGTGTTGTGTTTTATCCATCTCTCTTGCTTGCTCTCTAAAAAAAAGTGCTGTTGCTTGTCATCTTCCATTGGTTGGCTGGCAGGCTTAGGCCTATACTACAATAGGCCTAACTATAGGCCTAGTTGTCCTTTTTCTACCATCCAATACCATAGAGGCTGGCCATCACTATCAGCACTGCTGAGTGTGGCTGGGCCGACCGCACAGAGTTCTTTATTTAGCCCTAGGCCTATGCTTGGAGGAATTATACTGACAGTATAATTCATAGGCCTACGGACAGTATAATTATACTGACAGTATAATTATACTGACAGTATAATACTGTCAGTTGCACGGCCTGTGACAACATGACGTCATATAAACCCAGGTTTCCGCGGCGATTTAGTCACTGTTTCGAGTGCTGGGGAAACCCCGCCCATGAAGTCACGGGATACCCAGTTGCCATGGTATCGCTAATCAGCGTCGTCCAAATCAACATCCTCATACATCACAAATCAGCCCGTCGTCGACACGTATGACTATGACGTCAGTCATTCAGTGTAGACCGTTGGGAGATGACGACGTCATTCTCTGAATGACTGACGTCATACGCCTCGACGACGGGCCGATTCGTGACGTATGAGGAAGCTGTACGGCCGACGCTGATTGGCGTCACCATGGGAGCTGGTATCCCGTGACGTCACGGACGGGGGTTCCCAGCACTCGAAACAGTGACGAACTCGCGAAAGAAAATCGCCATAAAATCAACGTTGGGATGCTTTTTCTCCGACGACAAATATATCATTTTACTCTACGAACTACGGGGTACCGTTTACAGCCAGGATGTTTCGTGTAACTTGCACACATTCGCAGGAATCTGCTAACACAAATTCACACTTTCCCTTTTATTGTATAGATATCACTCCGATAAAAGTTCATTTGTAAACGTTTTTTAAAAAACTTTTACAAACGAGCTTTTATCGGAGTGATATTATCCATAAAGACTAAAGAACTGTCACTCACACTCTGAAAAAAATGCCAATCAAAGAAGTCATGTCAAGGTGTGTGGAATCATCTCAATTCGTGTCTAGCCTAGTCTTTAGAATTTTTGTAGGCCTAGGCCTAGTCCTATCTAGATAGGCCTACATGTACCTATACTGTGCTCACTCATGCAACATTTGTTCATCAGCAGCTGTTCAATTGTCTCTCTCAACCTGATTCTCCTACATACATTTGAATTTTCACTCTCATCATTCACAGCTTTATATTCAAGCCCTTACAGCATACACTTCATTTTCCTATTTCAACAATCATCAACAGCAGATGGATGATAATAATACCTCCATGGGATGATCAAGTGTTCAGACCCCCTGTCAATTCAAAAACTTCAACTCGCCCTGTCAGCCTATTGTCAGTCAATAAAGGTGTGTGCAGGCCTGGAAAATGTTCTGATTGTGATTTTGAGCATGAGGACATGTCCATTAGACAGTTGTTAAAAAAACGTAGGATCACTTGACATCACATAGTGCTGGCAACTGACAACCTGCGGATTTTGGCTCAAATGTTGTAAGTGTATTTTACTTGCAATACCAATACAGTCACAGTTTTAGATTCTCATGCCAACCAATCGGTGTAAATGTCTATGAGGAGGCTGCCTGTAGGGTCCCTAGATTTGAAATAAAGCTTTCAAGAGTTATCAACCGATGGACATGATTTTATAAGTCAGACTTCCAGTTCCATATTCTCACTCTTAATGATTACTTGATATTGGCAATATTCATGGTGAGGCCAGACTTTTTTTATACCTTGTTTAGCGAACCCGCCGACGTCCGAAATTCCAAAAAAAAAATAAAAAAAATAATTTATTTTTGACCATTTTATAGCAAACCCGCCGACGTTCAAAATTGCTCAAAACAGAAAAAAATAAAATTTTATCTTTATTTTTATTCCGACCGCCGCCCTTCCCGCCTGAGTAGTCTAATCAGCTCACGGCACCTAACATCATGAACAAAGCCACACTATGAGACCAATCACAATCGTTGTCTTATGAATAGTCTGTCGTGGTTAGAACAATGAATATTTATTTTGAAATAAAATTTTATTTTTATTTCTTCCTCCGCTCTGGTTGTTTTACAGCATGCTTTTGTGAAGGGAGAAAATAAATTTTTATTTTTATTCTTTTTCCGACCACCTCTACAAATCTCTGGAAATTGAAGTGCGCTAAACAAGGTATAAAAAAAGTCTGGCCTGAGTCAGGGCAATTCCTGCTGTTTCAGAGAGTGGTTTTCATCAGGTGCAATCCGTACATTTTGAGAGTCGATTTAATGAAGTCATTCAGAGATTGATTATTTTACAGTTTTCATTTTATGAGGTTTCAAGTATACACGCCTTGCATTCCATCCACGATCAAACATGGTACTGAATTGTATTTTTTCTTGTTTCACATTGTTCAATGAATACAAGAATGATAGATATGGTGGGACTTTGGAGCATTCACATTTGCAATATGAGGTTGTAGCTGATAGAACATTAGGCACTTTCAAATGATTTGAAAACTATGATTTGCTTACAATAAGGATGGATACATTATGCTATTGGTCAACCCGTGCGAACGAATGTACTAAACGTTAATTTAAAACTGAACATCATTTAAAGGAGCACGGTATTGGATCTCTAATGTGTTATTTGACTGCCGACGTAGAGAAAGCCATCTATCAGCAGCAACACGAACTAGAAAAACGCATTACAAAATCACACAATAAATTGGGTCAATTTGCCAACAACGTAGTTAGTCCCTGGGTTGGAGAGCGGCGTGGTGGCGCCGGCTGTCGAGAAAAAGTGGCAATACCATGGTCCTTTAATTCAGCACCCGGCTCTCTCCAGATAATTTTTTTAAAAAAACATGAAAATAGACTTGAACATCCTGAACTCAGCAAACACCAAGAGGCATTCACCAACTGTCACACTCACAGAATAATGAGAGTCATGACACTTTCCTCACAGCTGTCGCCTTCCAGCATGTCCGGCTTTTCATCTATGGTCACATGACATGGTGTGATCATAAACCAGTTTATTGTGTGATGCACTTGACTGAATGATAGTTCTGATGTTTCAATTCATTAATGTATACTCTAATAGACTCTATCACTCCAAAAGAGCGCAGCACCTGACGGGACAGCGTCATGACGTCCCGCACGTCATTTATGAATGCATGACGCGACTCGAAAAAAATCCGGTTGTTTCAGCGATCATGACGTCGTGAAACAATCTGATTTTTTTTCGTCTCGCCTCAAAACATCATGAATGACGTGCGGGACGTCTTGGACGCTGTCCCATCAGGTGCTGCACTCTTAAGAGGAATAACCTGTATTTAGCACAAATTGTCATTGAACCTGTCAGGTGCATGTGTCCAGGCCGACAAAGTCAGACAAGGATGCTCCATGATGTTCATGATCTCGGAGTGAGAAGAGCAGTAATCAGTTCATGAAGTGAACACCATGTGGCTCCACTGTCACTGAATAAAGATTTGCTCTGATGAAGCTCTTCACTGTGGCTGATGTGGCTCACCGCCGTGGCTCTTCAGTCTTCTGAGCCATGGTGGTGTAGTGGTTCGGGTCTATGACTAGCGGTCAGAGGGTCCCAGGTTCGAATCCCACTGGGCGTCCGTGAGACTTCGGAGTTAAGTCTCTACCTCTACCGTTGCTGATATCAGACTAAACCCCCAAACTTTAACTTTCTGATGATACGATGTAAAATCCCCTCATGATTCGTACCAAATCATCGCTCCGAGCCCCTTCCCGATGTCTGGCACATAAAGTGAGGTTGTTCTGATAGGTTATGACAGGCGATAATAGTGAAAGAGGTTTAATTGGCAGAGCGGCATCCCCTGGGTCTCATATCGGCATGCTCGATTTTGTTTAACCCTTTCCTTGCAATATGAGATGGTTTAATGTGATATGGTCCAATACGTGGATACATTGTTGACCGACGTGAATTGTGTTGCCCACTGCGCAGGGTCAAATGTTTTCATCAAATTTTGTGAAGGCTCCATAATTACATGTAGGCCAGCATCTCTTCATGTAGCCCTGTTTAAATAGCCAGACTTTGAATTTCCAAAAAAATCGGATGAAAACTGACCAGAGTGGGCATTAGTCTTTCCATTAAGATTGTTTTTCTGGGCTGGGTCATGTGGGTTGTGAACAACTGCTCATCAGATGTCAGTTATTGCTAAATGATCAAGGGCTGTCAGATTGCCTGTGCATTGATCTGTAAAGTTAGGTTTACCAGATATCCGGAAGGCAGTATACCGGATGCGGAAGCGGTATGCGAAAATGCATACTGGTAGTGGTACATGTAGCATACTGCTTCCGCATTCTGCATTCCAGGTGTCCGGTAACGCAGCTTTACTGTTTACCTGTCAATGAAGATTTGAGCTATAGAATTGAAATGTGCAGGTACACCAACATGACCAAGGTCATCACTTTTCTCAAATGCGGCATCCAACGTTTTCCTAAACTGCCACAAAATTTTTCATCCCATGTCCTTGGCTGCTACTTCACTTGATGCCACCACAAATAGCTGTGTCTCTGCTGAATTGTTGTAAATGGATAGAACTTGACGTCAAATGTACCATCGTTATGAGCGCATTCATTATACTGTCCCTAATTAATGGTTTCATTTGATTACAGCTCTGCTGTTCTTGAATCATCCGTACCGACGATAGCATGAGATCTGGCCGTCTGCTTGGCTCTGTCATAGATGCCAACTGCCATCTGGAACTGTGGTGATGCTGGATCTGTGGTGTAGTTTACCCATTACTTTGTTGGGAAAGTGTTGATTCATTCGCGGCCATTTGAAGCCTTCTTGATACTGGACTATCCAATTTTGTGACTTTGAGTCAGCAAGAAGTGTGAGAACTGACCATTTCGGAATTTACGTCAGTTGCTACTTGGGGTGATTCACTCTGTACCATCCGACCTTCTGGGATCCTTTCACTTTATGGTCATTTCGCTCACTTGTCTCTTGTTATCTGGAGGAGACTTTCTGCCATTAGAGGCCACCACCAGTTACATGTATGTAGTGCTCCTAGTCATGTAATTTTATGTCACAGAGAAGTGCAGGCCACGACATCATCCGTAAATGACGTGCAGGCCAGGACTTTAATACGTCTGTCATTGTCTGTAACATCAAACTTTGTGAAGTTCTAGGACCACTCTAAGAGGCGGCCACTAAGGCTAAGAACCCATTCACGTGATTCTCGAGTGGTGGGATGCCGCATCCTTTGTCCATGACCAATGCCATCGAAACAAGCAATGGTTGCGTCATCGCACCACTATTGTGTGAATGGATTCTTAGCCTAGCGGTCCTAGAACTTCAGGAAACTTTCCCATACGATCATTCTCTCTGTGGGCCATTAGGAATCAAGTGCCCAGAACCCACGATTACTAGGATGTGTCCTTGGACTAACTGTGAACTGGTATAAAATTAGCTCTGCATTTCGCCAATTTAGCTTGGAATATAGTGTAATATCATTCTCTTGTTGTTGAGGAAATTGCATGGATGGCCTTCATGTAATTGTTCATGATTCATAATTAAGGCTAGCATTTTTATCGACGATCTCTGCCAGTATAGCGTTCATTATGAGAAAGGCTCTTGGTTCGTTCAGAACACGACTGACTTGGTATGCACAACGGCGGTCAGCGTTGCTCATAGTTTTATTGTGATTCATTCATGATCGTGAGTCGAGTATCGGAACTCCTCGGAGTGTGCTAACCTGCAGTCTGAGCATACCTTTTTATTCAGCCTGGCAGATGTAGATTTCTTGGAGCAAAGTTTGAGATTGCATTTTAGGAAATCATCGAATTTGGTTGTTCTGTGGGCAATGGTTTTGATTCAAGTAGGATTATTTTTTGGAGTTTCTGGGACATGGCGGACATTTGTTTAGGTTTTTTTCATGACAATATTGAAACAGATTTTGAAGAAGTTATCATTTTTTACTGTGAATGGCTATATTCTTCTGTGTTGAACCTTCTTCAGAGTCAGGAGTACACACGGTTTAAATTCGTCTTGCACAAATTTCACCATGCAGTCGAAGACGTCATCTGCTGGGACCTACCAGTTCAAGATTCATCATGCAATCATTGTCTCTTCTGTTATCATCGCCATGGATCTATCGGGCGCCCAGATGCCCCGTGATCTGTCAGCATGGCACCAATCAAATGCAGCAGTTCGTGGGGCGCCAATCACTTTGATGGATTTTCTATCATTGGGTGATCAGTCAAGTGTTACAGTGGAATATCGAACCACAAATCAGCATCCTATGTTTTCACTCCTAGTCCTAACTAAGCCACTATTGTCCTTTTCTGACGTCTGAGCACAAATTCTGTTATTCCTTTTGATTTTTTTACTCGATTTTTCCGTCCTTGACGAAGCCGTAGAATTATTTGTCCTGGTAAGTACAGAAGAGGCCATCTCAAACTACTCATGTTCCTCACTTGGACAGGGTATTTTACTTGCCCTTGCAACAATGCACGAGGCACCACGGCTTACTGCCCCATGCGACGGATGTGAAGAGTCAGAAATGAAATCCCATGTGAACTGTGTGCTTGAATCCCATTATGGCTCTGGGTGGATTCGAACCCGGGATGTGCCGCTAGCTGAGCGGAAGTGAACCACTCATCGGGCTCTTTTGATCAGGCTATTGAGTTACATCTGTCAGCAATTTGGTTATATTTTTTGTGGTAATGCTGAAGTATCCAATATGGTTCTCTGATGTCGGCAGCCTTCCAAGGGAATAGTTACATGTCTGTTCGTCTTGACAGGCAAATTTGTCATGTCTGAAACTCATTTTGTGAACTGACTGATGAGGTTCTCAACTCCATTAGTTGAGAACGAGTGGCTTTTTCCGGAGGCTGGCTTCTTTTGAGACTGCAGTGTGGAATATTACATGTAGCAAAGTTCTCTGCTAATGCTCTCACAAAAGGCTGCTGTTTGCTTTTATGCTGGAAGTTCCTGGCTCTGATCTTTGTGGTTTACCTGCAGAGCTACATGTACGTGTTGGCCCTGATTCAAGGGAGAGTTGCTCCTTTCCACATGTTCTACATGTACCATATTGATACATGTATAATTGCTTGCTTTGCATCGGAATCATACACATTACTTTGCCAGTCGATGTTGATCAGGTTATCAAAAGGTTTTCTCATTTTAACCCTGTTACAGGCAAATAAACTTACGGCAGTCTCTCAACCTAGAGTACGTTGCACAATTGTGACCTACCTTTATCCGCATACCTTCTGCAGATGTCACACGGAGGGTAGGCCTACGCTTCAGTTCCCTGCGAATGGTACAGGTGCGTCACGCGTCTCTTCTGTGTGACGTCCACGCACCATGGGCGAATGACGGTTTGTCTTCACTGCGTGCCTTCCATGACACCGCGCGACGTCCGCGGAAGATACGAGGACAGTACGCGCATGACGCTGCATGTGGTACGAATTTGTGATGTTCTAGGATGCTAACATTCGGCCTCTAACGGCAAATAAAGTATCTCAGTAAGAACAGCTACATGTAGCATTTTCAAAAAATGCCAGTTTGCACAGATTTCACTTTTCCATATGGTATACCCAGGTTGGATGTTTCTCAGTACATGAGGTATACTTGTATAATGAAACCATGTTGACACAGCTTTGAATGACTTATATATTGATTCTATCTACTTCATCTTCCAATACGAGAAACAACTGTTTGTCTAATATGAAAAAGATCGGCATATGGTGTTTTATTCCCTGTAGGCTTCGGGGACGGGCTGTGACAGGTGATGTCCGGGCACTCATAGTACTGGAGGGTGAGGAGAGAAGGTAGGAGAGGATACCTACTGTTAATGTAAGTGAAAACTCATTTATCATTCATCTTTAAAATCATACCCCATCCTATAGTTTGTAGCGTCCACTCGGCCTTGCCCAGGATAAGCAACGTTTCATTCAAGTCCACTGCCAGAGTTAGCCACAACCCGCTCCCCTCCCCGCACATGTTTCCAGGAGGGGTAGGCCTATAGACAAATCCCAAATTCCCAGGGCCCGGTTGCACAAAACTCACGATAGCGCTAACTTGGTGTTAGCGCTAACTTTATTTTTAAAAGTGACGTAAAAATCCATTGTCTTTTTACGGCATTCAACATAAAGTTAGTGCTAACACCAAGTTAGTGCTAACATGAGTTTTGTGCAACCCAGCCCTGATCTGCGCACTTCCACCGAAATCGTAAACAGAACCTCGACCTGATACCCAGTGACGTGACGCAATCCATTAATCAGCAATGGTCGATTCTGATGCAACAT
Organism: Notospermus geniculatus; assembly: GCA_002633025.1. NCBI lineage: Eukaryota > Metazoa > Nemertea > Pilidiophora > Heteronemertea > Lineidae > Notospermus > Notospermus geniculatus. The sequence goes on from NMRB01000650.1 coordinate 170,067, forward strand.
CGTCGAAGTCACTGTCGTCACATGGTCATGGTCATGGTCATGGGGTTCTCTGCGTCACGTCATTCAGTTTCACACCGAGGTTCTGTTTACAATTTCGGCAGAAGTGCGCAAATCTTTCTCGTCTTCGTCAATTTGGGATTTGTCTATAACAAAGACCATCAACTCCAAAGGGGTATCAGCTGTATTCTACAAGAATTGATGAAAGCAAGACAACGAACATTTCAAGAGGTGAAGCCAAGTGTTGATCAAAGTGATTCTTCCCTAACGTATCAGATCATCTTCTGAAGTGGGCTATCTTGTCTGGACTGCCAATCCTGTCTGTTCATCCTCAGTCATCCAAGGTATGGTCCCATGGCAAATGTGGGAACATTGCAAATTATTGATTCACCCCCTGTTCTCATCGGTTTTGTCTGATTGCTGTGATGGTTACCTACAGTGATCACCCTATTAATTGGTTCTCTGAAACCCGCTGCCATTGCCGTTGAGTGTCTAGGCAGAGGAAGACTGCTGGCATCACTCCAAACATGACCTAGGGAGGATCCTCATCCCTTACCCCCCCCCCCCAATTGGATGTGAGCCCATATTCCAAGTTACCCACCACACGTTATTCCAAGTATGTGGCGGTTACCCATCACGTAGTGATCGCGCTCTGCGTTGCTTAACTTCTGCCAGCTCAGGGCCAACGAGCTAACCGTGAGGTCATAAAGGAAATGACCTCCATGGCCAGCATGTTAAGACCTTCACGATTACTCCTCCCACACAGTTCATATAGGTGTGACATCATCTCAAAGTTTCTATGCTAAAAATAAGACCTTGAAACCTAACACATACAAAATACATACAATCTCTTTTTGCTGTAGTTGTTGCTGTAGTTCTGATAAAAGTTTGTAATAGAACACCCAAAGCTTTAGGTCGTCACTTCCACAACAAAATTGGATCCTTCGGGATATGTTGAAATTCAATAAGCTGGGGTGAATATTCTGGTTGCCTTGGCTACAGATTCCACTCCTGCAGGCTGACCGAGAGCGTGGTCACATCTCACGATTCCATCAGACGGTTTTTGCCGACCAATAAGTTCTTTTTCTTACCTGTGAGTGGGGCTGTTCACACCGCACTCGTGATATCGTGGCCTTATCGCTGAGAAAAAGCATGCCACTCGCTATCACCTTTCATGGCCGTGCATTTCGAAACAGTCACATGTATGGTTCTGTCACCATGCTGAGCTGAGGGCTTCAGATAAGCAGTGTTTCTGCCAGGAATTTGTTTAAGAGAAAATTTGACAGAAATCTTGGCCAAAAAGACTATGTAATTTTGACTAATTTTCACTTTAAGGAGGGGACATACCCCCTGTACCCCTCTGGTGGAACCACTGATAAGAGGTACATGTATTCGGGTGAAATACTCCTTGAATTCATGACTGAAATACTCACTCACATCCTTATGCTTATTCAGCAAGCCGGCATGTCTGGTCGACTGTTTCGGACTGACAGACTGTGGGCCAGGTCTCCCTGGGTATGCCTACACCAGGTCCTGATACAAACCCAGTCAATGCCGTCCCGTGACATAAGTAGACTACGGTACTCTAGAAGTGTTTTCGTAGCCCGAACTACATGGAAATTCCATTTTCAATTCATTGCCTTTCGATCATCTCCTCAGCGCTGCTTGAGGTGGTGTACCACACTCTTTAGGATATGTTCCTAAGAGGAGTTTACCGGGAGTTTTTTACGTTTTCCCAATCAATGTACAATAGGCCCCCAAGACGTGTTTGCAAATGGACTCATGCACTCCTCAAAGTGTCAGATTTTGGTCAAGTGTGAGAGAGTTGAGAGGAAGCACCAACAGGCGCGGATCCAAGGGGGGCACACCCGACCTGTGCCCCCTCTATTTTGTGACAAATCAAAATTGACTGGAAAATTTCGAAATTTTGCAAAGATGTTTAAATTTGACCGAGGTTTTTCACAATGTGGGCTGGCTGTGCCCCCTCTTTCCCTTGATTCTGGATCTGCCCGTGACCAACGTTTCTGATACCTACTGTAGTGTGAATTTGGAGTCAGTATAGTTGATGCGTTAGTGAATTTGGAGTTTTAAATCATTGATATGATGATGACACATGCAAGTACAATATCTAAAAGAGGGCTTTGGAATGGTGTCCCAGTCCAACAGTGTATGTATCGTTCAAGGTAACAATCAGAGGAAATGCCATATGACATGATCACATTTCTCTGAGTCATGGCAAATATGAATATTGTATATTTGTGATGGATCTATTACAACTGACATTTGGAGAGAAGCCTCTCTGGGTAAATATGGATGGTTTCTTTGGATCATTTTTTGAGGATATTCCTGTAGCTATCTTCAAGTTTGGACCGATTTTTTCCAATTTAGTCCATGGTTTTGTGTCAGCATTACTGGAAATTTGGGGTCTCAGTTGGTTCACTATCAAAATCAGTCAGAGGTTTGTCCACTGCTTCAACTTTGCAGTACTTCAAGGTAGTACCGTAACTCTTTTTTTCTGGCGAATGCACCTGGTGAGATGCGGGCGAACCGCAAGCGATCTGATCGCCAGCCACCCCCACAGACTAGGTGATATCGGCTTAAACAGGGCAAGCATCCCTTGCGATGAGATTCCACAGATCGCTGTCCAGCGCACACCTGGCGTCAACAGCCGGTTTTGCTCACAGTGGCGATCAGATCACTTGTGATATCACCTGGTGTGCTCCTGGCTAAATGATAAACCCACAAACAAACTATAAAATCTATTCTTTTGATCAAGGCTTTCATCAACAATTGATGTGTAAGGTGGGGGGAGGATACCGACAGTCGATCAATGGCGAAATTTCGATATCACTACTGTATAATTCATCATATAATCGAGCAACAACGTTGATGACTGTGTGGGTGCATGATCGGGACTTTGATTTGCGTCGATCGTCTGACTTGCGGCTGGGAAGGTCTCTGATGTTTCTTTACGCTGTGAGTGTTCGTGTTTCCATTGTGTGATGTACACTGTCAACATTACATCAGAACCAAAGGTGAGGAAAGGTTAGCTGAGAGGATATTTGTTTTCTTGCTGAACTCAATCATAACATGGATTATTCTAAGGATGATATAGGATGCAAATGTTGAGTGTTGCCTTTGTGGAGGATCTTTTCAGAATAGATACGGTACTGTCCAAGTGTTTTCAGCTCAGACCAGTGTAATAGAATCTTATGCCCCCAATATAAGAAGTCCCTCAACAATACATGGATTAAGTGGCACCATTGAATAGGACTCTTGGGAGACCAAAACCCTTAATCCAGTGACAAGCAATAAAGCGGGACATCAGGAAGATGGGACATTAGATTCTATTACACCGGACTGAAATGAAATGTGTAGTGACCAATTTGCGAACAGCGTATAACTATTTGGTTCAACTGGACTCATTGGACGGTTTCTTTGGAGAATAATCTCCAAGTGGTAAACTCAATCATGCCCTTTTTAGAGTGGATCTGACGAGATTATGGCTGGATTATTGTTCCCGCTCGGAGTGTGTGTTTAATCGTCCTCTGTGGTTGTCAGCGTGTGTCTCTCGTGGTTCAGGATACTCGCCATGCATGAATGATGGCCCGAGGCTTTGCCACTGAATAAATGATAAAGTGTCGCCCACACAGTACCGTATGTACAATTCACACTCAATGCACGAAATATTGAATTGAAGACAAAGTACTATCAGTGATAGCTCCATGGACAATGGGAACCTTTGCTGCCGTTAGAGGCCACCACCGTCATGAAATTTGACGTCACTGACATAAGCTACATGTAGCCTCCACGTCGTTATGGATGACATTGTGGCATGCACTTCTCTGTGACATCATGATGTTCGAGGGTGGCTAACTGGTGGTGACCTCTAATGGCAGTAAAGTTCCCCATTGGTAGTAGTTACACGTAATGAAGTTGTGTCCATGCAGGAGGAAACCAGAGAAACATGGTGGATATATTAGTGTCTCTGTTGCCCTGTGATTCTAGGACCTTTTGGCATTGTGATTTCCTTCCAAACAAACCTACTCTACATACAACATGGCTTGAGGCATGAATGAATGAATGAATTAACAATTTATCGATCCATTGGCACTATTTCTGTCACCACAAAATTGCGGTGACAAGTGTAAGAGGGTAAACGCCCCTTTGATCAATCTGATTGATGTCATGGCCTTGACCTCGTTATGGCTACCTGACCAATTCGAACATGTATCATTGGTCATCAGTTTACTCAACTATTGTCACTGCTGTCCACTACTATTGTCAACCTGCAGAGACGTACATTTCAGCTGAGGTGTTGTAAGGTCATTTACCCTTTCCTCGGTTGCAACATTTGTCTGCTTTTACGAGATCAGGTCAAATATCAGCTTGCCCTGATTTCTTCGATATTGATCGAAGCACCTGCACATTATTAGATACGTGAATGTTTTGATTGCTTTTGTCCGGACGTCCATCTGACGTGTCCGATCAGACCAGCCATGATTGAGTCTGTTTGAAAAGCTGTACTATCGATGCAGAGGAATCGATTTCAATTTCATGAGAGTGCAGTATGACAATGGGATTATATACATGTAGGTCCAGTACTGGCCTCTATTATATTGCTCGTATAAGTATGTGTTGGTGGGATTTCACATCGTGGCATCAGTTTTGGAAAGTATGAAAACATTATTACAACACGTTAGGTGCAGTGGCACTAAGTTTGGATCAGTATTCATTCTCTACTTATCTTCCACTGAGTTCATCATTTTCAATGGAAAAGAGTTCAATTATTCAACTGATGTTCTGAACCATTAACAGTATCAAACGAGGAATTCCAATTATTGCTTGCAATCAGTGAAAAACTGTTCTCAGTAGTGACCTGTTGCTATGGATCGCTATTACCGGTACTCGCTGTGAAAAAAAGGTTATTTCCAAACGTTGTGTCTGTTGTTGGGTTGGTGATTTCATTCTATGGGACCGTGTGGCTGCTGCAGTCCAAGGTCAGGAGAGTGCGTGAGTTGGTGGCTGTGAAAAAAGCTTGATAGCCTACCTGACAGCCTTGTGTCAGTTGCACGGTTCGTGCTGTCACATGGTTGGTGCTGTCACAGGGTTGGTGCTGTCACAGGGTTGGTGCTGTC
>NMRB01000650.1:179224-223108 GCA_002633025.1 Notospermus geniculatus
TGGTGCTGTCGCAGGGTTGGTGCTGTCACAGGGTTGGTGCTGTCGCAGGGTTGGTGCTGTCGCAGGGTTGGTGCTGTCACAGGCTTGGTGCTGTCGCAGGGTTGGTGCTGTCACAGGGTTGGTGCTGTCGCAGGGTTGGTGCTTTCAGTTCTGTGGACCTTGTTGTTGTCGTGGCCCAACATCAGGATTAGGAAGTATTCCGTGAGCTGGTGGCTGTGAAAAAAAGGTCCAAGATATCCCAAACCTTGTGTCTGTTGCTGGGTTGGTCTTTCAGTTCTGTTGGGAGCCCACCTTGTGTTGTTGTGGCCCAACATCAGGAAGTATTCAGGGAGTTGGTGGCATGAAAAAAGTTTGATTACGTAACAACCTTGTGTCAGTTGCTAGGTTGGTGCTTTTGTTCTGTGGGACGAACCGGATCATTCACTGGCCTCGAACCGGATCGAACCGACTCGATGTAAAAAGGCCTAAATGTGTATGCGAGATTTTAAATTGCTGATTCATTCTTTTCATGAACTGTTTTGATGTTAGGCGTTCTCACCCACACTGGCCGCTAATGGACTCAGCAGGGAGTTGGACTATTTCACACAGTAACTGGATCTAACACTTGGTAAATGCATTAAACAGAGGACCAGATATCATCTTTAGTCTTCCATTAGAGTTTATCATTTCTCTGATAACCGGGATGAAAATTTAAATAATTGACCCATATCTTTTGCATTGTTGATTTCAACTTTTTGAATGCACAAGGAGTTATGATAGAGAGCGATCAGAAACATTCAGAATTGGGATGAAGTCAGAAGTTCAGAAGTGAGATGAGACTCTGTCGGAAATCCATTGATTTAGTTCTGACAACTGCTGTGCTTACTTTGACACAAGTGCCTTATTTTGTGGAAACAATCGAAGGAATCTGAATGGAGAGACTATATTTTCAAGTTCAGGATATCGTATAAAAGAAGCAAGTGGTATTTTGCACATTGTATATCCAACAGGGGATCAGTGTCTTCACCAGATAGTATTACCTAATAGTCAGGAATCACATCAAGAACAAAACTAGGAATTTACTGGTACTTTCTATTTTTCAAAGGTGGATTACTAGAACTCTATTTTCACTGTGGAGTTTTGTACAAAAGCATCGAATCTGTCGATACATGTATTTTCAAACGGATGTCATCTTTGTGGTTTTAATGAGAGTATTTTTGGATTTTCACCTCTGAATTCTGTACCGGTGTCTCAGCCACTTTTTCATTTCAACCTTTGAAATCCTTGAACTATCGTTTATCTTGGATGATTCTACTTTCCCTCTACATGTCTAGTTGGGGTCTAGACTTTGGATAAATCTGATGCAAGTTATGAGACCAAAGACTGTCACAATCCGTCCTTACGTACATGTCTTCACACCTTGTTTTTCAAGTGAGGCATAGCAAAATTTGAACAAGTTGGACCAAAACACCCAATGGGAATGCATGAGCAAGACCAAAGGAATTTTTATAAGAAGATTACGGGTATCTATTTTTGTGGAAGTTTTGGACTCTTTCATGCGGCACAATAGATAATAGAATATGGCGGACGATCCTGAAAATGTGGACATTGCAAACGGAAATGCCGATGCTAAACTGGCGGAGAAAAAAGACGGAATTGAGCTGAGCGTGCTCAATACAAACATCGTAAAAGTAGGCGTAGACGACGTGGACAATATTAGTAAGTATGCAAGTGTATGTTGTACCGTAAATGTCTATTTTCTTGTTGAGAAAAACTTGATTGAGGATGGGCAATGGGATCAAGACCTGTTCTCCGATGAGAGTTTTGGATGTTGTTGCGGTGTGTCACCGCTTCAGATGATATCGAAATCGACATCACAACTCATTATTTGAAAGCCGGTTGGTGTCTGAAAAATCAGCAACACACCAGGTCATATCGCAAGCGATATGATCGCCAGGGGACAAAATCGGCTATGGACGCCAGGTGTGCGCTGGACAGCGATGGGTGGAATCCTCTCACCAGTGTCGCCCATAACGTCAAACAATACCAAAGCCGATATTGCCTAGCCTGCGGTGGCTGGCGAGAAGATCGGTGGCAAGTAGATCGTTTGCGGTATCGCCTCCTAGTGTGCTGCTGGCTGTACATACATCTGATCTCCTTCTGTATATTTTATAGCATGATTGTATCTGATCCAATCGGTGCGGTATACATGAATAGCCTCCGTTTATCATGCAAGTACATAATTTACCATAAAACAGTTCATTGTAGTTCCTGCCCTATGCCATCAGTTATAACCATTCATTCAGTTGCTAGGCAACATCGTTTGGCACAAATTAAGTTGGGATACTCGGGTCCAAAGTTCTTTTTTTTTAGTTCTTGACAGGCAATGGTAGTTGTAATAACCTGGACGCTGGAGTCTGGACTCTGGACTCATTTTGCATCATTGGATTGAACCGCCTGGTTATAATGAAATTCATTCTCATTCTTCGTGTCTCGTTCCACTTATCAGTCATTGGCACACGTCTGGTGACCAGGGGTGAATGAGAATGGAAAGAAGGCCTATTTCCTGAAGAATTGCAGATGTTGGATGACCTTGTCTCTGATTGTGTGTTGGGACGTGTGAGACAAACTTTGGAGGCATAGGCCTATGTCATAATGAGAGAGAGTTGAGGTGTAACCTCAGGCCCAAAACTGGTAGTTTCGATACATTCTGAATACCGTAATCAGGAGACCTGTCAATTCAGGACACCATCTGTCAGGCCTGAATCAGCTATCTTTAATTGAGAGGTTCCACTCAACATGTAGTGATTCTTATTACATGGTACCTTTCATTGATATTTCATGGGGATAAATACCCTTTACATGTTTCATTCTCTGCATTCTTGTGTTTTTGACACGAGGGTCAATTCAAAACCTGGCACTGGCACTGGCGCAATCGTGATTTCTGGCCTGCAGCCGATTGTCTTATGATAAAACTATGACATGTATGTAGTTTTTAGCAAGGAAGTCAACTTAGACACGGGGATTTTTTAGACAAGAGAAATGCTGTATTAGTGTCATGGTCTCTTTTAGTTTAGTTTAAACTGTTTATTTAAGAAGAGAAATGAATACAAAGGAAGGCCATTACTGTTAAACAATACCTTTAGAAATATAGTCTCTTCTGTATCTGACCCAGACTGACAACCTGCAACCCAATCTCGCTAACCCAGAAACAACAAAGTACGGTGCTCCTTGTTTTCGGATTCGCTACAGTACACAGTAAGATGAAACTGTCTGACCTCTGCATCTTGGAGATTGCCTGCGACCTGCATATCACTTCAGTTCACCAAGGCCTTGGCCCTTGACAGTTCACTGAGTATGTTTTCAAGTGAAAAAGACTGTCAGGCGGTTCAATCCAATGATGCAAAATGAGTCCAGAGTCCAGACTCCAGCGTCCAGGTTATTACAACTACCACAGGCAATTGGCCCAGTCACTGAATTAATTCTATACTCCTGTCACTAGACTCTTAGTCTATAGAAAATGTTAGGTGAATAAATGTACTGCATGCAGGAGGAAACCAGAGTGCCATGGAAGGTAAAGCTAGACTTTCAACGAGATTCGCCCTCTCTGTACATGAAGAATGGGCGTGACTGGGGATCAAACCATTGCCCAGAACCTCAGAAATAACAGGCGCTATTTTCCATTGTACCACTCTTGACAGTTCATCAGATTATACACTATACCTCATGCAGATGCAGTGTTCGGGGCCTTAGAACAGCTGCGATGGCTGATATCTGATGGAGTAAGAGCCATGATGGTGGTGCCATCTATAAGCTTTGAATAGAGTTGCAATCCAGTTCGGTTCAAGGTTGAATGGATTGATGGAGTGTTGCAGGACACTGTTTGTGTTGTAACCTGTACATTATTGTCCTTGTGCATACAGTCATTTTAGCCTATCTACAGTTGATAAACTTGAAAATCATGTCGGTCATGTCAGTGAGTGTTCGGTGTGTCATGACTTCCTCTTCCTGTCACAGTCGGATATCATGGATCTCCTGCGTGAGGGTGTCATAATAACGTTTTCGTGAGGGTTTTAAGGGATTCAGGAAAGGCCCAAGTATCTGTACCGTCAGCATGAGTAGTGAGTATGAGTATGATCGTCTGCTAGATTCGGACTCCTGTCCAGAGCGTCGTCTGCTTCAAGGTATGAACTGATCAACAGCAATCAGGAAATGAATCACAATTTTCGTTCTTTGGAAAGTAGGCCTAATATAATGTACAACAGCATAAAACTAATCGTTTTCTTCAGTTTTAGCCGTGATACTATGTATTTGAAAGGCACAATTGTATCTTCGAACCTTGGGCTTTCCACACCTAACTGATTGCAGTAGGCCAACTACTGAGTATAGGCCTACTGAGTATAGGCTGGCTAAAGCTCTACCTGCCCATATTTTGTTGGCATAGAACCATACAGGAACCACTGGTGTTAAGTGTAGCCCAGCCCAAACATTTCAATCTGAATCCTTGGGCGCAATGTGCCCTTTCAAAGCCCAGGCTGCCAGGCCAAGGAAGTGCTGCCATCTACCTTGTGAGATAGGCACTAAAGTCTGGTTGCACTTTCTCAATCATGTGGCATAGTGGCAAGAGTATTGACTTGATACCAATAGGCCATGGGTTTGATTCATGGTCATGCTGGTACTTGTACTCTCAACTGGCTGGAGAAGACAAGGTGATGCGCTGAATGAGCTGCAGCTCGACTTCCCAACCCAGAATGATTTCTGGAGTGACTGGTCATAATGTGAAGCGCTTTAAATCTCTGCTAAAGAAAGGCCTCAAGTCAACTTTGACCCATCCTCCCTCAGCAGAGGTTTACCTCGCTCCCTTTCAGCCACTCAACACTGCGAGTGTATGAAGAGGAGCGAGACCAAGGCCCTGCTATGGGAGGATGATTTGACCAGTCTTCTGTGGAATGACATGAACAGTTTGGACCTTGATTCGGGTGTGGTACACACACATGTTGCATGAATTCCACACATTTTTGGCTTGCCGTATGTTATTGATCCATTTACTCCTGTTGAGTTGATTTAAAATTTCTATTGATTTTGAAATCATTCATAAAATGTTCTGCATTCCAGACATATTGATTCGAGATGTGTTTTCTGAGTGCGGTTTAACACGACAATCACTGTCGTCACAATTCAGTCTCTTCATCAGAACCTGACATCTTGAGTTGATATGGGTATCTGATGAACTGCCTGCATCAACTACACAAGGATGGCAGTCATTTTATCAGGTGGAGCTATCTGCATCCACCATACACCAGGACGAGGGCCACTCTAGTGGAGCCACCTCGGTCTGCCATTTTCAAAGACAGCGAGGACAGTTTCATTATCTTTCAGTTGAATCCCCTGACTATCATCACCACCACAGCACAGGCACAGTTGCCAACAGCTCCTGGCTGTAATTTCAACTTGTGCCTTGGCACCTGATCTGTTTTACCTCGGGTAGGAACATTGACGCAGTCAAATTTGGAATCCGATTGCGTAATTTGATTAGCTGTAGCGAGCCCTTCACCATTCAGTGAAGTAGTCCCACTACATGAAATCATTATTGGCACTGTCTATTGACTTGGCAATGCTATACACAATACTCAGACACGCTATCTAGCCGCTAATGTATCCAGCTATTGCCACGGGTGAAAACTGGATAATTAATGTTCAGAACAAATGGGTACGACAATATGATCCAATAATAGCAGAAAATGGAACGCACATATGATAAAACATTTATACTTCCAAGTCAATTTCTGCATTTTGGTTCAGGGGATTAATATTCATTAATATGAGATTACAGGTCAGAGATGATTAATAATTAATGCAGCGTTCGTATTGACAATGTATGTGCCACAAGCAGTGTTGGTGAATCTATAAACCAGTGCGTCGGTTTGGAGCTGGTCTGTCATCTCGTCGTGACAGCCTTATTTCTGTCATGGAATATGCCGTTTTCTAGGGATTACGTGCAGTTCTAAGTTTCCATTATTGCCGGTGAAGAGGTGGAGTACAAGATGGCTGAGGCCCAGCACCAGCCGAGGAATATTTTAAGCGTCTGGAGCAACCGCGTTGCTCGGCGCGCTCGTCATCTTCTCGCCGGTGAGTTCCATTACCACAGTATAAGGATTGATTTTTCACAATATGTGCTGGTGGTACACCAACAACCAGCATAGACTGCTCGGTTATTATGCAGAATCATGACATCCGTGATGTTTAGTATGTGTTTATGATGGCGGCATGCATTTTGACAATCGTTCAGTGTGATAATTTACCATTAGTGTGGATGGTTGATCTAGAACACATTAGCTGCTGTCATGTGTAGTTATTTCGAAGTAAAGCTAGTCGTTGCCTAGCAGTGGGTGTGTCCTGATGCTAGCATATGTTGCGCTAGCTCTAACAGATATCGTTCTGTGTATCTGTGCTATATTTTCCAATATCATGGCCTCGAGATGCTTGATAGCTCTTCAAAACAGAACCATACTTATGGTTGTATCAACTGATCTTGCAATATGAGCTATGCGTCCATGGAGCGCTGTAGCGTTCTGCTAGCATGCTACAATATGGCACCATATTAGCCTGAATGATTTATTGCATTGTGGGATACTTAATCATGACAAATTGAATTTGAATTCCCAAATGGAGAATGTCATGGACTGTTCCACATTATGACTTAACTCATCTGTCCCCAGAGTCCAGCAGACGGCAACTGCTATCAAAGTTTTCTCATATCCTATGGTATTGATAGAAAATTATTTGAAGAAATGTTGTTCCTGTGGACCATCTCAAGAATGTTTCTTCAATTTTTTCCCTCTTCATTTCCATGGCTTTTGGAAAACGTCAATTAAAGATACTGTCTGCTCAAAACTGGGAGCAGATGATTTCAACTTGACAATCTCAGGAAATCTGGTTCTGTTCATCTCGAAGTGTTGTATAAATGGCCCTCATTAGTAAGATTCAGAAACGCCAGGAGGAGAACCAAGTTATGTCTAAAACAAGGGCCAAAACAATACAGAAATACACGTATTAAAAGACCTTGGTGTCAATAACGAACAAGACAGCTAGGATCACACCCTCTCTCCAAAACCAGTCTATCGTTTGGTGCCGTGATTTTCCAGCTTCCATGACAAGAGTTCTGGATTGGAAATACCACAAGATATGAAGACATTGCTTGGCCAGAGAATTGTCATACATGCATCATTGGACCTTTTCCATTTCCAACCCATGAAAATGACCCAATCAATAAAACGTTGGCAGAACTTGGGGAACATCGCCAAATATTGGCTCGAGGGCAGTTTATCATAGATTTAGCAAGACCAGTCACTTCTCCCGTGAATAAATTAAATGCAAGTGGAACCCATTCCAAACACTCAAACAACTGCCTCCTGTCTCATGTTGTATCCCATGTATCCATGGCAAGCATCCTGCCATAGCAGGGCTTTGGGGGAGGGGGAACAGTTCAATCACATTTCATACAATCCCCGTAACAGACAAAGAGAAAACCAAGACATGGTTGTGAAATGTCTGGTTCTATCATTTAGGACAACAAAACTGAACGTTGCCATGGGAACTAGACACCCATTTATCAGGAGGAGGATATATGGAATGAGTGATCACAAACACGAGATTGGTTTAAAGTGGCACTGTATGCTGTATGCCTCACCCTCCCCTGGTGACTGAATGTGGAACTAATGTGATAAATGACTGGTGTCCTGTCCAACCCATACATAGCCAGTGGTAATACCTGTTTGGCCACCTCTCAATTAAGGACAGTTTTCTAAGGTCCAAGGGTGTCCTTTGAGAGAGTTTGCAGTAATAATAATTGAACAGAATTCAGTCATGCTATTCGTCATTATGCTACAATAGATGATATCACTCCAAAAGAGCGCAGCACCTTACGGGGTCGCTCATGACGTCCCGCACGTCATTTCATGATGTCTTGAGGCGAGACAAAAAAATCAGATTGTGTCACGACGTCATGATCGCTGAAACAACGGGATTTTTTTGAGTCGCGTCATAGCGTTCAGAAATGACGTGCGGGACGTCATGACGCTGACCCCGTAAGGTGCTGCGCTCTTTTGGAGTGATAGAGTCTATTAGTTCTGCTGTGAAAAAATTGTCCAATTTTGAACGATAACTTCTCTTCATGCCCATTACCAATGGTCATTACCACTCTACCTCTGTATGTAAATAATGTGTACGACCCATTGATTGCTGCCATAGATGGGATAGTCAGAGCTACATGTATACCTCAGTAAAATTCGATGTATTTATTTGCAGTTATTTTGTGTTAGACGGTGGCACAATTTTGCCAATAGTCCGCGATCCAGGGACATTTTAGCTTTCATAACTGTTGTCACAGCTGGGACGTGGGCTGCATCATTGGACATCTGCTTACAAATAGTGCATCATACATGTCATACAAGCTTGTTATCATTCAGTCTACATCGGATTACACAGGCCTATTAGGCCTATGCGATTTTGCTATTGTGTCATAATTCAGGGACGTGTCTTTGGTGAATGGTCATTCCGAGCCTAATTTCGAGATTCCCTAATTACCCATCTGTGTGTGATTGATTGTGTTCGATGCAGGATTACTGTCCGTATAAAGGGTGTTCCAAAAAATGTCCCAGGACAAGTTAATTTATGGAATACCTCTCTTAGATGTTACCGATCACTCATAAGGAATGGCTGCCATTAAAATCCACGCCGCAGGTGAGATTAAAACGTACCCACCCACTCCGACACCATTCTATTTGGTTAAGACCAGAAAAATTAAAAAACATCACCTCTTTTCTTGTTTTCAGAGAATATAATGCTACGTGAAGGTATGAACGCTGTGTGGATATGAATGTTTGGCATGAATTGTTTGCTTTTGGCATTCATGGTTTGAGTGGGATACAAAAACCCTCGGCTGTTTTCATCTCTGTTACACAATCTCTGAACTCGGAGTTCTTTATGCACTTGACAACAATCTGTATCTCCACATCATCTCCCTTTGTGGACACCTCAACCAGGAGGACACCTCTCTATTAAGGACACCAAATCGCAGTCCTGAATTGGCCACACCCATTCACCAGGGCCCGGTTGCACGAAACTCACGACAGCGCTATCTTGGTGTTAGCGCTAACTTGATGTTAAATGACGTAAAAGAACAATGGATTTTTACGTCATCTAACATGAAGATAGCGCTAACACCAAGATAGCGCTGTCGTGAGTTTCGTGCAACCGGGCCCAGACCTCTGTTATTGGGACACCACTCATTTATGGATGCCATGATGAGGATGCTATTTGATGGACCCAAAGTTGTCTGTTAGACATATTTTAGAGGGTCCAGTATATATTGCACCATGCAACCCATTTGCTATCTTTATAGGATAGGAGGAAACCGGTGCCCCCAGAACTTCAACATTTAAGATGGTTCAGCTGTTTGTGTATTGCACAACTTTCATGAATCCTTTATCAACAGAACCATGCAATTTCGTTTGCACTGATCCCCTGATTCTCAACCCATATTTTCCAATGTGCCAGCTCAGTAGCCGGTACGAGGGCATGGCTTCTACTCTAGCAGACGTCCTCTCTGAATGGAACAACACTATAATTGCTGCTGGATGTATGGCGTGCGACTGCATACACAGCAGTCATGACAGTACGTGCATTAAACACGCTTTCTGCACTATATTTATTGATTAATGCCGCACATTATTGTGAGAGTTTACTACAGCGGTGTAATGATATCGCTCTGTACTGATGCTATAGGCTAACCCTTTATATCACGTATCCTTTGTATCAACACAACTCCGCCAACAGTATACTGTTTCCTGTAATGAGTTTTTGTCCTTCGCACCTGTTCAGCTCTGAGCAGGCCTAGCTCTGAGCAGGCCTAGCTCTGAGCTGAGTATGTTCTGAGATGTCTAACCCTGATGATACTTTTGAAGGCAAGGATAGCATCTTTCTCAATCAGGTGCATCACAGACACTATGAGCCCCACCCCCACCCCAAATCATCCAGGTACAAACCGTAATGGGATACTTTACTGCCGTTAGAAGCCACCACCAGTTAACGGGCCTACGTAGAACGTCATGGAATTTGACGTCACAGGGAAGAAATGAATGCCGCAACATCATCCACAATGACATGGACGCTATGGCTTGTGACGTCAAATTTTGTGACGTTCTAGGACCGCTAACAGGCGGCCTTTAACGGCAGTAACGTCTCCCATTCGATCATCAAGAGTGATGCAGTGGACAAGACGGAGAAGGCCTACACTGACTTCCCTCCTTTGGAACCATCGATGTTCTGATTCTATTGACGTCAGTCCGATAGCGGGCATGTACGGTGAGAGAAAGTTGAAAAGAACGCATCTCTTCTGCGTGACGTCCGTGCACCACAGGCGAATTGCATTACGTCTTCACTGCTGCCTTTCACCGCCGGGCGCAACATCCGCAGAAGATACAAGGATGGTACGCGTATGAAGCTACTGGTACATGTGGTACGTGGATGGTGCGCAGCACAAAAGGGAGGTCAGTTGGGCAGCACTCTGAGCAGGAAACTCTTCAGTAATGTCAACAATAGAATCACAAAGACCACAAACCTACTGAATTTGAATGGCCCCTTGAACCTATCATAATCATCTTGACACTTGATGGCCATGTAAACAATATTAGATAATAAACGTGTCATTCATCACTACAGCCTGCAGCGCTTACCTTTCCGATCTCATATTCGCGAAGTTTAAAAACCATCTCGCTTAGCGAGGTCTTTGATATGGATCTTATCGGAAAAACGGTGCTCATTTTGTCGATGGTATTTTTTCCTAGCGTTTCTATGGTTTCATGTCCTGCTTAGCTTTCTGGTCTTTCTTGATTTTGAAGACTAATTGTGATTGGTTGTCGATGGTGAGGCGAGGTTTTGGGGCTAATTCAGTTATGATCTGTGGAATGAGGTGTCGGCAAGGCATGGTCTCCAAGGGGTGCTGGTCTTTGATGTAATGATAGAGGTTGTCAGAGGCAGCTATTTCGATCGATGCTTTGGTGACACAGACATGAGAGAGGTGACCTGGACTAATGGGTTTCTGCTCTGTCTGAATGGTCAGCGGAGGCTGTTGATATGATGTATTAAATTTTTTCCTTTATTGGCCCTGGTAAGTACGGAAGAGGCCATCTCAAGCTACTCGTCTTCCTCAGTTGGATGGGGTCTTTTACTTGCCCTTGAAAAGGCAAAAGGTACAAGACACCATGGCTTGGTCCCATGCAAAGGACGTGAAGAGCCAGGGGTGATTAATCCCATATGGCCCGGGCTAGATTCAAGCCCAGGACCAGCCTCTTGCTAAGCGGAGTAATAATGATAACCACTAGGCTAACCTAATTTATACTTCGACGCACGACCATCGCTGGCGACCGATGCACAATCTTGCGTTCAACGCCGACCCCGTCGTGCGATTTGGTCGGCGTCCGATCGCGAGGCTGTAATTACTTGAGTCATTTCATAACGGGTCGCCGTCGTTAAAGTATGCTGGACTATGAATCAATTCCGCAAAGTCGGCGTCCAGATTTGATCGGGCGTCGGACGCCGATGGTCTTGTGTCGAAGTATAAACTAGGCTTATCAAGGCTCCACAGGTTTGATATGAAAAAGCCCTTCTCCTGGTGACCAGGACTGTATGAACCAGAGCGTCAGTGACGTCAGCTTGGAGCACGTGGGGCAGTGGATGAGCATTGGACTTGAGACTAAGAAGTCATGGGTTCAAGTCCAGGCTGAGTCACAACTGGTCTGAAAAGATTGCACTGAATGAGCTGCTCCTTGAGTTCCCCAGAAAGGTTTCTGGAAAGACTGGGGTAATAATGTAAAGTGCTTTGAGACTTTATTAACATGGAAAGCGACATGGGAAACTAAAAGCTTCATACCGGTAATTGAATAGAGCCGGCGACTGACCATTTGATATCATTCTGAATAATTCATGCTGTCTGTTCCACACTACAGTATATGTCCTGGCAGTGACCAGCGCTGGTGGTTCAGTTTCTTTACTTGGATATTCTTGACATGCTTACGTATCGCTAATCACCAGAGCTACAACCAACATTGCAGCCAGCATCTATGTATACACTGTACTAGGCAACACCCATTCAGTGGTGGAACTGCTAAATTCATGCGAGACGCATGCCTCACGTCATTAGGAGCGCTTTGGGGACGTAATGCGTCATACCCGTTTGACCGTCGCACATCACGTTGCCGACTTCATGAGTGATGCGACGGCAATCTCGGTGATGTCGTGACGTCAAAAGGCCTAAACAGCATTGTTGTTTGTCGTAAAATTATAAGTCATATCGAAATTTGGGCTTCGTAAGGACACTTCCGAGGTCTGTCTGTATGGACATACCAAGTTTGGCGGCGATCCGTTTGTCAGTCTTGGGAGAAAATCGCGAACAAACCCCCACACAAACAAACTCTTCTCAAATAGTATGATCGATGTACCAAGGACTCCAGTTCAGACAATACCTAACACTCTTTATCATTGTGATTCACACTCTTTGATCTGTGCTTGCAGTTTTCACCATAATAAACGATGGAGTTGCTTCATCCAACCTGCCATTGAATGAAAACCAAGGGATTTTATGATCAAGAGGACCATATTTGCAATACACCCGTAAAATTCTCCCACCGTTTTGTATTTTCAGAGTTCACCCAGATGGAGAACGTCGACGAGGGCTCCGATGAGACTGAGGATGCAGAATCGGTGAACCAGCGTGTCATCTATCTGAACCGGGCCCAGCGACGAAAATTCTGTGACAACAAGATCAGCACTGCCAAATATAACTTTTTAACTTTCTTGCCGAAGTTCTTGTTCGAGCAGTTCAGGAGATATGCCAATATTTTCTTCTTATTTATTGCATTACTTCAAGTAAGTACATGTATCCGTCCGTGTCGTGTTTTGACGTTCTTCACGTGACGTCACATTTCCATGACGACACGATGCCGCCATATAGAGGCCTTGCAAATGACGTCACAAGCTGCCATGCTGGGGGCACATGCTGAAGAGGCACAGCGAAATGAGCCGTGCATGTCCCAATGATGTTACGTCAAACAATGGCTTCACGCAGGTCACATCACACCTCTGCGCCCTGTCAAGGCCTGTGCCCTCCAGCATGGCCGCCAGGATGACGTCATTGCAAGGCCTCTATTGGCTGTCAAAATGTCAAGCAATATCACGGCATAAACACAGTGCTGACACACAGATCGTGACGTCAAAATGTCATGAATAGTCAGAAGGCAAGTGGCCATAGGCCTTGGTGTTTCACAATGTTACTGAGTGGTTTGAGCACCTAACTTGCTATCCAGACTGCCAGTGCTAGATAGATTTGAAACTGACAAGGGCACCTCGAGCGCAGACAAAATAATACGTGAAGAGGTGTGGAGGTGAGGGAAGGACATGAAGGAACCAAGCTCTAAGCCTACTGCAAGTTGACTGGACCAACATCGTGATATTTTCTCCATTTCAGCAAATTCCAAATGTATCCCCGACAGGACGATACACCACAGCTGTCCCTCTTCTTCTTATTCTGCTTGTCTCAGCCATCAAAGAAATTATTGAAGATTTTGTAAGTATTCACCTCTTGTTCCATCGATTGGTCGGACAGTGGTTCGCTGAACCTGTATGGCTTCTACACCTATCTTCATTCTTTACGAATAGGCTACGTTGTTGGACGTAGTAGACTGGGTCTCGTCTGGTTGGGTATGGGAAGCAGGTGTGGAGGCAAAAACTGTAACTGAATGACGTGACGCAGACCACCGCACGACAGTGACGTTGAAGACGTTGCGTCAACCTCGATCATAGGTGAATCATGGATTGTGTAACGTCACCCGGTTTCATATCGAGGTTCTGGTTGAGATTTCAGCAGATCTGCGAATTCGAGGATCGTCTATTAAAATGTTTGTATCTCACTCTTCCAACAGAAAAGACACAAAGCTGACAGAGGTGTCAATAACACAGAGGTACAGGTGTTACGCGACGGCAACTGGGAGCCTCTCAAATGGATGGACGTCTCCGTGGGTGATTTTGTCAAAGTCATCAACGGACAGTTCTTCGCTGCAGATCTGCTGTTACTGTCATCAAGGTGAGTGGATACCATCGGTTGGAATGCCTCCATGGAGGTTTATTCGAAGGAAGATGATGACTTGTCAGACCTCAATGATATGTGAGGCTTTTATGTAGGGCTTTTCTCACTAATACTACTATACAGTCACAAAGCGCATCACCCCAGTCTCTCCTGAAACCTTTGTAGGAACTCAAGGAGCAGCTCATTCAGACCTTTCAGACCAGTCAAGCATGGTGACTCGGGCAGATCTCGAACCTGTGGCCTCCTGATCACAAGTCTGAGGTTCTAACCATTGTAGCAGAGCACTCTGCAATAAAGCTTCAGTACCAAAATGCTACCAAACGAAAGCAGTAGAGACTTTTTCAGTCTAAACTTCATCTACCTTTTCAGTGAACCTCAGGCCATGTGTTACATAGAAACTGCCAACTTAGACGGGGAGACAAATCTGAAAATACGTCAGGGTCTCAAAGAGACGGCAGGTCTCCTACAGCGTGAGGATTTACTCCAGCTTGGTGGGACCGTGGAGTGTGAACTCCCTCATCGCCATCTTTACGACTTTGTCGGCAATATCAGGCCGTCTGGACGAACGTAGGTGCCACCTTTCCGTACAGTCCGGAACTGACACACTGTGACTGAATGATGTTCCCAATAGGTTATTCTAACTCGCCCCTCCTGTTTTCAGGGCCTTCCCCGTCGGACCTGACCAGTTGTTACTGAGGGGAGCGATGCTGCGTAACACTGGCTGGGTGTTCGGCGTTGTCATCTACACAGGTCATGAGACCAAACTCATGTTGAACTCAACGTCAGCTCCACTGAAACGATCGACGGTGGAGAAAGAGACCAATATACAGGTCAGTTAGTAAAATAGGCCATCCTTAAAGAGACCAATATACATGTCAGTTGGTAAAATAGGCCATCCTTGAAACATCAGGGACTGCCGAAATGCTCCTTCCCCCTCGCATTGGATGAAGCAGTAGGGATTGTAAATGGCCTGAGTTTTCTCAGGATGTCTATAGTGGCAGAGCCCTGATAGCCGAGTGGTTATCATGTCCGCTTTAATAGCAAGCGGCAGGTCCTGGGTTCAAATCCAACCCGGGCCACATGGGATTGATCATTTCCGGCTTATCACATCCGTCCCGTTGGACAGTAAGCCGTGGTGCCTTCTACTTCGTTTCTTTGCAAGGGCAAGTAAAAGACCTCATCCAAAAAGTAAGGAACACGAGATGAGTAGCTTGAGATGGCCTCTTCATACTTACCAGGGCAAATAATGCCTCTTGGCTTCGGCCCTGAGGGAAACACACAACAATACAGTACACCACTTGCCTAATCTTCCTGGAAGATATTAGGACCAGCTGGCTGCAGGCCAGACTTGTCTGTAAGATCCAATGACTTTCTGCAAGAATCTGACATCTTTTTGACTTGTGACTAAAATGTATCTTATCTGTTTCAGATTATTCTCCTGTTCATAATTCTCATCGTCCTAGCCCTGATCTGTACCATCGCCAGCGAAGTCTGGACCAGTCAGCATTGGAAAACAGACTGGTATTTAGCCTTTGATGGTAAGTGTAATGGTTTGAGAGATCCATCACTCCTCAATTCACTGGACTTTGCAGGGTCGATATACGTGTTACTCTGTTTAAATTATCTGAGGCACTTCACAAAAGTTGCATTGGGTTGGACCTGGGTCGACCCAAGCTGTATAGAGTACCTCAGTGCTGAAGAATGTAAGGGGAGGAAGTGCACGGTGATTGTATAAACTGTCCACCCCACAGTGTTGGCATTGGTAAGTCTTTAGCTATGAAACCGTCTATCCACATGATACATGTATTCTGCTGATGCCCTTGACTTCAGTGCCAAGGGCAGAACACGGAGAATGCTGCATGTGAGCTCAGCAAACTTCATGCCTACGGCATTCTACTCCTTGCACATTGTACTGTTGCCGTCCTCACTGTACTCTCACAGGGCCGGTCTTGGTAGCAATGAACCAGATCAAACAAAGCCGTACTAGGCCATCATTTCAAACTATAAAATCATTGTTTTACAGTCTATAAAGAAGGTAAACGGTGGCAGTGATGCAGACCCATCATGGTCAGAGGGTGTGGAATCATTTGAAACTGTCAACAATCTGTCAGGAATTCTTATAGAATTTGAATGTTTTGGGATTTTTTTCTGTCCATCCATGATTCACTGCTCGGAACGGGGAGAATACTGGTTTATCTTTGAGTTCCAGAGCNAGGTATGTCAGGATCATATCATCATCGGCATGGTGTACATTCACATAAAATGGATACCGTAATGCTTTCTTTGTCGATCAAACTAGATGTACGCAACTAGCGTTTGCACCTGAGTGAAAATGTTAAATGCACCAGACACAAGTCGTGGCTGCTGCGGCTGGTTTGACGTTTGACCCCCGCTGTAGCATCAGTGGCTGTTGAAGATGACTCGAGCTCGAACTGTCATTGCCAGTGCCATCTTCTCTAGTATTACAATATGTATTAGCATTAGGTCTTCAGCGCAGATCCTTAATGTATCTACATGTACATCTAATGCATGGATCAACATGTAGAATGTATCGAATAGATTTTGTCTGAATGAACTGATTTTCTCCTATTTAAGTACACGTACCCTTTTTGTAACTGAGTTTTGCTGTTCCGCCAACTCTTTCAACTCATTTCAGTAAAATTTTGCTATTTATGATAGTTTTTTGGTCAGGGTATCTCATCAGGGTGTGATGAACATTATATTTCATAACATCTCGGTGTTTCTATCTTGGTGCAAGATTATCCCTTTAGTTTGCTTTGCAATCAAACTACTAATATCTAGAGTAATATAACAGACAGACAGACAGACCAGTGAACTTAGACACACAGTGCCACCATACATGGCTTGCAACCTTCTCAAGTAGACTCTGCAGAAAGGAATGGTTCTGTGTTTTGTCTGAATAGCTTGAGGTCATTTCTACAGATCTATAGAAAAATCTTTTAAGAACTTAAAGGAGCACGGTATTGGATCTCTAATGTGTTATTTGACTGCCGACATGGAGGGAGCCACCTAGCGGCAGCAACACGAACTACAAAAATGCGTTACAAAATGTACACAGTAAATTGGGTCAATTCGCCAACAATGTAGTTAGTCCCTGGGTTGGAGAGTGGTGTGGTGGCCCCAGTTGTCGAGAAAAAGTGGCAATACCGTGGTCCTTTAACCAGTACCTGCCTAGACTCTTCTGTTCAACACAGCGCCAAGCCACAGATCGTGACATCAAAATGTCATGATAGTTTTGACGTCATCACCGGCCATTTGACGGCCAACATGGTCGGTTCTTTACAGTCATGATGCGACTGTTGTGACGTAAATAAAGAACCTCCAGCCTACTTGTAGAGTGTTCTCGCAGTTTCTTGGTAGCGTGATTAACCATCTGGCGATGTTCATTTCCAGAATTAGAACCGAGCAATTTCGGCTACAATCTCCTGACGTTCATCATCCTCTTCAACAACCTCATCCCCATCTCCTTACAAGTCACACTCGAGGTTGTCAAGTTCATCCAAGCAATCTTCATCAACTGGGACATCGATATGTACGACGAGGCGTCGGATACGCCCGCCATGGCACGGACGTCCAACCTCAATGAAGAGTTGGGACAGGTACCGCCTTTTCAATTTCAGTTTCCTTTTTGATTGCCATGCAGTGCTGTTGTTTGGTTGTTTGAAGGCCAGATTGCAAAAGAACATTCTTCCAATTGGTACTCAATCAAGCATGACTGGGTCCGCTGTGTATTGAATTGGGCTGTAGTGACACCTATTGGTCAACTGATGGACAGCTCCTGTTATCGTTCTCTTGTGTCCTTCCAGGTCAAGTATATTTTCTCAGACAAAACTGGGACGTTGACGAGAAACGTCATGGAATTCAGAAAATGCAGCATAGCTGGCACAGTTTATGGGTAAGTAGACAGGAGATATCAGAAAGCAGAGTCCCCTAAAACATCGCCTGTCCTGAAGTTGAGAGAATTTGGTTAGAGTATCTTTCTAGCTTGCAATGTCTAGAATCAAGAGCTCTAAAGCCCCGTTTATACACAGCACGGTTTGCGGTCCGGCGTTCGGCATACGGTTACGGCCGCCGGAACGGCAATGCGGCTTGTCGTTCCAACAGGATGCGGTGAACGGGCACGGTTTTCTCGACGGCAGCCAATCGTGATAATCTCCTTCGTCACGTGGTATTAAAACATTGCGCTGATTGGTTCAGGCCCGTCCGCCGTTGCGGCGGCCGTCGACAAATTGCTCTGGAGGCATTCAATGCGGCGCGGCGTCCGGGCACCGGAACGGCGAATGCGGTGGCCGTGCTCTGTATAAACGGTTATAAGAAAATACATTGAGGCATTCGGGACGGAAAACGCACGCCGGACGCCGGACCGCAAACCGTCCTCTGTATAAACGGGGCTTAAAGAGAAGACTGTCATTCAGAACTAGTCAGAGTGCTTGGCCTCTGGAAGATGGGTATGCCTACTTCCATCTGGTTCATCTGACCATGCACTCAAAATGACTGTCGTGTCTATTCTGTTTCCAGGAACAATGAAGAAAGCACCGACGCCTTCAACGATGATTCTCTCCTCGCGGCCCTGCTGGAGAAAAAACCGGGAGCATACGCCATACGTGATTTCTTAACGTTAATGGCGATCTGTCATACGGTTGTGCCGGAGAAGGCGCTGGATTCTGATGAGATTGTGTACCAGGCGTCATCTCCAGGTAATATCCTTGTTCGTTCAGCAGATTTCACATCCACAACTTAAGCGTGTGGATGGGGATTTTGCTCAGTGGTGAGCAGTTTGGCCGTTAGGCTAGCGAAGGTGCAGATGTGAGAGGTCAGCCCTCAGCTTTTAAGTCTGTCAGACTTTGCCTTGAAGCCTTATTTCACTGCCTTTACAGATGAGGGGGCCCTTGTCAAAGCTGCCCGTAAGCTGGGCTTTAACTTCACGACGAGGACACCGGACACTGTGACTATAGAAGTGATGGGAACGCCAGAAACGTATCAGGTTCTCAACGTGTTAGAGTTTACGAGTACGAGAAAACGGATGGGTGTCGTTCTCCGCACACCTGAAGGAAAGATCAAGCTTTTCATCAAAGGAGCTGTAAGTTGAGATTTTGTAGTTCATCAGTTTGTAGTTACCAGTAGTATGTAGTTCATAGTTAATTTGTAGTTAGTCAGTTTGTATCTTAAGTGCAAGATTACAGAACTACATTGTATCTTACTAAAGCCAAAGTTGATATAGATTGTTGCACCTGAGGAGATGTGCACACACAGAGCGATGTACACTGCAATGTACCGGTACATGTAAACGGTCAGATGGCTTATACTTTTGTCTGTTTTTTCAGGACACTGTGATATACGACCGCCTCGCAGATAAACAACAGATGGAGGAGACGACGTTACAACATCTAGAAGACTTTGCCACCTCAGGTATAAATCACATCCAAAGCCAAGTTGGTTTTGCAGAAGTTGTGCTCTTCAAACCCTGGCCTTGCAACTACAATCTTCAGTGTAGGCCTATCCGTATTAACTTGGAATTTTTGCATCTGAAGTTGCATTCTGAGGTACATGTAATCAGTTGTTCCAAGCATTTGCTCCCTACGTCAGTGTGATGTCATAGGCAGCAAGTTAACAAACACCTATTACCTCTGTATGCGGAAGTTGTGCCATCACCGGCAGCCCACATTTGGCTACACAACAATTTGTGTTCTATTTCCAGGATTGCGAACGTTGTGTCTGGGGATAGCTGAGATATCCGAGGAGTTTTACGACGACTGGAAACACACGTATTACAAAGCCAGCACGTCGTTACAAGATAGAGAGAAGAAATTAGAGGAAGCAGCTGAACTTATAGAGAGAGTGAGGAGTTTGTCTGCTTTTATCTGGGCCCGGTTCTTCAAAACAGTACCGTAGTTGTCACTAACGTTTGTTTCCATCTTGGAGTTATCTCCATCGGTTAAGGCCATTGCAGATAACGCCACGTTAGAGACAACATCAAAATAGCAGAAACGGTGTTTCCAACAACCCAGCCCTGGTCTTATTCTGATGACAGCTCCAGGCTGCCTTCTGAGTGAAACTAGACCTTTTACGACACAAAACTTTCCATGCTCCTCTGTTGCTCAAGGAAGTGTCAGTGCACTACATAATACGAAACGTAACTACGTTCCTACTAGTGCAGACAGTAGGACATGTCTCTTAGCTCAGGTGGTAGAGTGGTAGAGCAATGACTAACAAGTTAGAAGGTCTCTGGTTCAAATCCCATGCGGCTTGTCGTTTCTTTCGTACTGTGAAATGAAATCAGTCCCATTGTTGTTGAGTAGGCCTACTTGATCCATACTCAAACTTTGCCAAACAGACAGATGAATTTGAATGAGGCTCTAAACAACACTTATCAAAGGACTCTTTCTTTCAGAATCTGACATTGCTCGGTGCTACAGCAATAGAAGACCAACTCCAAGAGGGCGTGCCGGAGAGTATAGCGAACCTCGCGAAGGCTGATATCAAAATATGGGTACTTACAGGAGATAAACAAGAGACTGCCATCAATATAGGTACGTGGGGGGGGGGATGATTCGTGGCCATGTGGTGTTGTTTGGCTCGGTCAAATGTCATGCTTTTGGTCTTGTGGTTGGACAGATAAGCGTCGGCAAGCAGCATTCATCTGTGAAAATATCGCAAGAACGCACCTTAAATCTGGTAAAGTAATGGGCTCTCTTTGAATGTACATAACTGTTTCATTTCTTCTCTTTCAGGTTATTCATGTAAACTTATCACACAATCCATGCCATTGCTGACCATCAATGAAAGTAGCTTAGACGTAAGTAGGCAAGGAGAATTGACGTTTTGTCAAGTTAAGCCTGTCGAGAGAAATTAGCTGAGCAAAATGTCGTTCGAGGATTTTCACTCAGTCAATTTCCTCTCGTGTGCAGCGAAGGATCTTGGATTAAAATGGACAGTACACTTCCATGACGACGTGCCATTTGCCGTCATGTGATTTTTACGCATGCTCTATAGCAAAATGACACGAGTCAAATGATGCAGTCCCCACCGCACACGGTGAGGTTTATGACATTTTGCTCAGCTAATTTCTCTCGTGTGCGGCAGGCTTTAGAGGGGGGGCTCACACAGTAAACTGACGGAGGGCCAATGGGCCGTCAAGTGTCCCCAGAAACGTGATGGACTCCCTTACACCATCATCCTTGGTTTCATTCTCCAGCGTGCTGCAAACAAGACCTCCACTGGCATCCTCCAACAACAGGGGTTTTACCTCACTCCTCTTCATCCACTCACAGGTGCAAGCGTATGAATAGGAGCAAGACCAGAGCCCTGCTTTGGGAGGATGTCCTGTTTGTTTCATTTGTTTGAATCCCTTTTTTCAGGGCACGAGAGAAACGTTACGAAGTCGGGTCAACGAATTTGGTGACCAGCTGAAGAAAGAGAATGACGTTGCTCTCATTATAGACGGCCATGTAGGTAGAATGCCTGTTGTATTGCAAAACCATTAGTAGCGATTCAAGGGCCTAGCTATCTAATGAAAACTGCAGCCTGTGCAGAAACGAGTCAGGTGTTGTCAAAGACAATACTCATCCGATGAGAGGTGGACACTGATAGCTCTTAGGTTCACAACTTCGGAGCTGACAGGCACCAACATAGTACCCCATTCTGACTGCACCATTATGGTGCCTGCCCTCAGATGAGCTCGGATTGATATGCTAAATACATGTATTGTCCTCAACCTCCTCCTCTCTCTTCCAGACATTGAAATACGCTCTAGCCTGTGACTGTCGCCACGATTTCCTCGATATTGCCCTCTCTTGTAAAGCTGTCATCTGTTGTAGGTAAGGAAAGCTGCCTATAAGGGGGCGGTACAGTGCACCATTTCCTCCTTAGGACAGAAGTGGCTCATCCTCGACACATTTAGCACCACACTGTGTGTCTCAGTTCCAATAAATTCCAGAGAAGTTTTGCAAGATGTACTTTCTTTCCGTGTTGCCCCATTCGGGTCTCAAACCCAGAGAATAAATGACCATCCCCATTGTAGCCTTGTCGTGTTTCTGTTTCAGAGTTTCTCCCTTACAAAAAGCTGAGTTAGTCGAACTAGTCAAAAGTCAGGTGAAGGCAATAACGTTAGCAATCGGAGACGGAGCGAATGACGTGGGCATGATTCAGGCGGCCCATGTCGGCGTGGGAATCAGCGGGATGGAGGGCCTACAAGCAGCATGTGCCTCAGACTACGCTATCGCACAGGTAAGCCCTTCTAGGTGTTTGCCTGATGTTGTGGGGGGATACACTGCAGTGTGGGTAGTTTACAGTGTACATGTGCATAGAGTGGTTGGTCTCAGTGCTACTGTCTGCTCAGAGGGGCTGCCAGAGTGGCACAGTGGGCCACGAGGGCCAATCACCTCTGAGGTTCCTGGTTCGATCCCCAGTTGACCTGCTCTACATCTGATAGAGAGGGCAACTCTCTTTCCCATTGACAGCCTGCTCCAGGCATTCAACGAATCATTTTTGCTTCCTTTCAGTTCCGATTCCTAAACAAACTGCTCCTAGTCCACGGTGCCTGGAGCTACATCAGGCTCTGCAAGCTTATCCTTTACTCGTTCTACAAGAACATTTGTCTCTACGTCATCGAGTTGTGGTTTGCCATTCAGAGTGGCTTCTCGGGCCAGATTCTCTTTGAGCGGTGGACGATAGGTTTATACAATGTGGTAAGTTCAAATTAAAATTGTGTGTTACTACATTTACTTTAGTAACAAGCTCTAGCACCAAACAAGGGGGCCTTTGTCCCCTTTCACATCTTATTTAACCTAGACTCTTACCTCCCTGTTTGTCCAGGGCATCTTCCATACTATAACTACCTTCCATCTTTAGGTTCTAACTCATTCACCTCTGGGATCTCGTCTATATAGCGCCTGAGGAAGACCCCGATTGGGGTCGAAAATTTGCGAAATATTTGGAGACGACTTTCCGATTTATTGTGTTACTACTACAATGTAAATTACATGAGATTACATGTATAGTGGGCTAATGGCTTTTCAAATGAGGTTGGCTCTCTATGGGCAACGCAACCATAGAAAAACTATGGACATTCGTTTGTGATTGGTCGCAACCGTTTCACTACCACAGGCCAGTTTACCGTCTGTGACGTCATGGGACTGACGCACGCTGTCATGGTGCCACGAACGTAGTGCACTCGCGTCGGGTATTTGACGTTGTGATGACGTCATAATGACACAATGCCTCGTTACTGAAGTGGTTAAGTGTAAGTTGTAAGGTACATAACATGTAACCAACAATGGTGAATTGCCCATTGAGAGCCAACTCATATGATAAATCTCACGTAGAGTGGCAACTTTAGGGTCCTCATAGCTCTCGTCTGGAAACCAACAATGGTGGATTGGCCAGAGCAAACTCATGTGAGAAGGCACCTTTGGGCCCTCACCGCTCTCGTCTGAGGCCAGATGGATGACACTATACCACGATGGCTTTGGAACATCCTGGTTGCTGTAGAAGAGAACTTCCATCAAACTTATGACATTTTGAAGTACGGTAATTTGTTCAAGTTTTCTTCCAGATTTTTACTGCTGCACCACCCCTAGCGATCGGTCTTTTTGATCGATACTGTAGCTCAGAGAGTAGGCTTCGCTTCCCCGCGCTGTATAAAGTATCCCAGAATGCCGAGTTGTTCAACGTGCGGGTATTCTGGATGTGGATCTTCAACTCTATATTCCATTCCATCTTATTATATTGGTTGACCATGTTAGCTCTTCAGCAAGGTAAGGCTTGTCTTACAACAGCAATCCTATAGTCCGGGCCAAAATTCAGAAAACCTTCCTAGGCTTAGTTACTCAGTAAATTACCCAGGTTGTACAGGCCAATGTACACAACTAGCAACCAACAAGCTACAAGTATAATTCATCCAAGCTCTACCAATATTGTCCAAAATACTGAGCTGACCATTGTTATCAAGTCTTGGCCCCCATTTTGGTGTTCGTCAAATTCTGAGTGACTTACCATTTAACTAAGTACTCACTATAAAATGATACATGAACATTCTCTAATTCTTATTCTGCCGTTTTTAGATATTGCTTTTGAGAATGGGAAAGTTGGAAGTTATCTCTTCTTTGGAAACTTTGTGTACACTGTAAGTATACAAGTCACATTGAAGGTGTTGCCCGAAGGCCCTCTGTACATCTTTGTCATCACATTTAGATGCCCCTGACTACAATGCCCTCACCCTTTCTAATGAGGAGCTTGGTAGCCTAGTGGTTATCATGTCCGCTTAGCAAGCGGCAGGTCCCGGGTTCGAATCCAGCCCGGGGCCATATGGTATTTCATTCCCGGCTCTTCACGTCCGTCGCATTGGACAGTAAGCTGTGGTACCTTGTACCTTTGTACCTTGTTTCTTTGCAAGGGCAAGTAAAAGACCCCATCCAAGTGAGGAACATGAGTAGCTTGAGATGGCCTCCTCCGTGCTTACCAGGGCCAATAATGCTATAGCATCGGCCCTGACGCAAAAATGACATTTCTCATGTTCTATTTGCAGTATGTCATCATTACTGTGTGTCTAAAGGCCGGGTTGGAGACAAATGCTTGGACCTGGGTAAGACCTTCCTACTGACCTGTGAGATAGGTTAAGAACCTCAAATTTTCTATTTCAAATGATGCAAAAAATACAAGTACTGGTACATAGCAATATTATCTTTCTCTACACTTTTCTGTTCTTTTCAGTTATCTCACCTAGCCATCTGGGGCAGCATTCTCAGCTGGTTCATCTTCCTGGCTGTATACAGCCATGTTTATCCAACGTTTGATCTAGGCCCCGAGATGGTCGGCATGGTAAGTTACTTACCACTTGGCTGTCCCCATGATATTCTGCATCTCACTGAACCAGTCACTTTAACCGACATTGAAAGCAGAGATGCTTGTTTCCCCCTACATTACATCTCAAAGAGCCCAGCAGTATATGAAGGTTGTGGTGGAGTACCCGGTAGTCTTGACTGAATTGTATGTAAAGGAATCACCTGTTGTCTGGTGATACTGGTAGACACTGGACAAGACATAAGTTGGCTTCGTTCATAACACGCCGTCAGAACCTCTGTTCATCATGTTACTTTCTTTTCCAGGACAAATACGTTTTCAACTGCCCGATATTCTGGATGGCCCTGGTTCTCATTCCAATCGCTTGTTTAGTGAGAGATTTGGCGTGGAAAGTGTGAGTGGTCATTGTTTTATTAGTGAAATCTGTGCAAGCTGTCAAGTCAAACGAAAAGCCTGCTGCATCGAACCCGCCGGCCATGGAGGATTTCCTTTAGGCCACACTTTTTTTATTTATTGGATTACA
Organism: Notospermus geniculatus; assembly: GCA_002633025.1. Taxonomy (NCBI): domain Eukaryota; kingdom Metazoa; phylum Nemertea; class Pilidiophora; order Heteronemertea; family Lineidae; genus Notospermus; species Notospermus geniculatus. The sequence continues at coordinate 204,691 of NMRB01000650.1, forward strand.
GATCCGCCCCCCAGGTTTTTTGAAAATGTTGAAAAAAAATAAAATTCCCGATGGTCTATTTTGTGTTCTTGTTTTTTCCCCGCCGACCACTAGGTGCAACGTAAAAGATATTTAAATGCTGACGCCCTGTATTTTCAGGATATAGGCCCCTATGTATCTCTTGTTCTACTGCATCAATAAAAGGTTTTATTTCTTTTTTACCACATTTCACTTTTTTTATTCCCTCCCCCTTGAATTTCTGTGACGCATAGCACGTAACACTAGGGAAAAAATTAAAAAGTCAAAGATTTTTGTGTTTTATTTTTATTTTTATTCCCTCCCCTCCTACACAGGTTTTGGCCTGAAAAATCCGTAATCCAATAAATATAAAAAGTGTGGCCTTATGGCCTAGTGGTTGGCATGTTGGCCTCTGAGTTAAAAGTTGAGCAACAAACAGTGCGATCACTACGTGGATGGGTGATCGGCACACGTGTACAATACACCCATGGTTACATGTAGCTTTACCTTGACAAACATCTTGTATCTGAGTCGATGAAGCTGTTAGTTGCTTCATCGTAGAAATTTGAAATGAGCCAACGTTTCGTGGAAAAATTTGACTTGACAGACATGCACACGTTTCAGTGTTTTCTTTTGTATACCGGTATCTCTGTTCACACTACTGCTTCATGCATGCACATAAACACACTCATTTTCATTGTTTACTTTGAATCAAATTCATCTCATATTTGGATTCTAGCAGATTATAAAATGTCCTGTAGGGATGGTGTTTGGGCAACGATGATGTTCTGAATTTGGTGTTAGAAATTGGTGAAATGGTTTATTAAGAATTTCAAGTAGGTTGGGTGGATATTATTAAAGCTCTGGGCCCATATTCATATTAACCTACTTAAAGGACCACAGTATTTCTTCCCAATCCTCCATTACACCTACCCGCGTTAAGGGAGACCTCTATTGATGACTTGGTAAACCACGCATGCTACTACGTGCATTGTGGTGAATCATACATTCTCCAACACTGGGACGAAAGGCTTAACTACAGTATTGGAGAATGGTGTCGGTGGCGCCAGCTGTCGACAGAAACTGGCAATACCGTGGTGCTTTAAGTCAAAGTGTGGTATTATCCTTTGTTCAACACAAAAGATAAGTATCACACTTTCTTTGACTAAGTTTATGAATATTGACCCTGGTCTCTTTCAGATGGCAGAACTTTGTGGAATTTGATATTTTTTTCAAATTCTTTCTGTTATATTATCCATTTACCTCAAGTCTGTTTCCAGTTCTCTAAACTAACAAACACTTCAATTCTTGCAAAAACTGCTCATGAGAATCGTATTGATTCACTGATACGGTTTAACATTTACAAATTTCAGCGTACGACGGACGCTTTTCAAAACGCTACGCGAAGAAGTTCAGGAACTTGAGATAAAAAACCAGGATCCTTCCAGGGTGGTCTTACAGGCGACAAAAAAGAGGTAAGAAAACATGTGACAGTCGGCGTTTTAGTGTTGTACGTCGTGTGTGGTGGTGATTTGGATTGTTTACGGAGTCAGTGGCCCAGTGCTTTTTCTCCTGTACATGTAGATGTGCATATGCATAGCAGATGTTACCGTCATTGTTATCTACCCCTTGGCCATGCTACACAGATGTGGAGAGCTAGGCGCTGCTTCACGTGAGGGGTTGCCTCCTGTGTTGGCTCTCAAGTCAACATTGTTGGTTTCCTTACCCAAAGAAGAAAGCACAAAAATTGACACACAAGGTGATAAATATCAAGAAGTCAACTTTCAGAACTTGCGAATTTTCGACCCCAAGCGGGGTCTTCCTCAGGCACTTTTCAGTTGGAGAGACCAGAAAAGACTGGTTTCCTTACAATTTATGCCGAGGCCAATGCCACAAATGCCTGCCCGGAGTTTTCTACGGTTGATTTGCCCATAGAGAGCCAAGTTCAATGAGAAAACTTCCACGTGGAGAAGTGTCTTCATTTGAGTGGAGGTTCTCTTAGTGAATTCAAAACTTTTATCACATTTTTCTCGACTACAGCCGGAGGGAGAGGTTGGTAAGATATTTGTGGTTGTCAATACGTAGGAAGGGAAATAACGTTTAGTTTGGTCCCGGGCACTGGCCAGAGGAACTGGGATATCAGCTCCTGTACGACCCACGGGAATTAGGTTCAGTTTGTAGGCCTGGAACCATTAGGTATTCATGAAGCCTTCGCAACTTTGCCTGCACGCAAATCCGTGAAGCGGTCAGTGAATGATAGGGCTTGTGTAACCAAACAAGTGTGCTCGCTAAGTTGCAAAGGGTTTGTGAATATGGCCCCTGTCTCTTTAGCTCAGGTGGTAGAGTGTTGGACTAAGAATCAGAAGGTCCCCGGTTCAAATCCCAGTGTGGCTGTTTGTTTCTTTATGCACTCATAGTGCGGGTCCATTATTTCGTTCTCGTCATGAAGTTTGTCGGACATACATGTAATCGGATCCACCATTACAGTTTCTCATAACTTCAGATTCAGGGCCCTAGTCCACCGAGCGTCGTCGTAAGTACATGAATGTCACGGCACCCGTTATTTCAGAATGATTCTAAACTAACCCGTATTAGCTCTTCCCTTGCATGAANATCCCCCCCCCCCCCCCGGAAATGTTTGCCCTTATTCCTTGGTGTAGATTTGGGGTCCCTTTTGCAGATTGGCTATTTACATGTATCTCCTTCATTTTTCTCCCCCGGAAAGGCCCTTAGGAGTCTTAAATCTGTATTGTTTGGATGGTGAGAATGTATATCCCTCCTTCATCAGGTCCATGTTTATTCCATGTTCAGTTCATATCTCTCAGTATAGGCCCTTTTATGTTGTGTTGGCTGGGTCCTTCTAATTCCCTCCCTGTTGTGCCCCTTCTTGTTCCTGTCTTACCCTGTTACGATTGCGCAGGAATCATCTCTCCCTTGTGGCTCATTAACCAATAGAAATGTCAGATAACAAAGTGTTAACACCTTCCTTTTCAGCATTCTACCTGTCATTAAATGATGTCTTGGGTGTCGTGTGTGTCAGGTCCATTCATTTTGCATACTGTAATACCAATTATCAGACACACATGGACCTTTTAAGCATTCTTTACCCATATAAAACATGCCGCAGGTACACTGCCCTCTATTGTCAAATCCCAGCACTGATTATGTCACCTTGTGCTCACGTTGATGTTTTCTTGTCGTTTGTAACCCCAGAGGAAAGTAAGTGTTGTTGACCTTTGACCTCTCAATTCATTTCTCAGTTTGTTACACATTTCTTGGTGTTTCTGTTGTAAGCTTTAAGCGTGCAGCGGTTCTGGTCACGACTCATAAAGAGAGATTTTCTCTTGCAGTGCCAGTTTCCTCCTACATAATGTCACGAGTCGCCCAGTAGGAGCAGTCAGTTGCACTTATTGTCAAAAGATGGCAGCAAAGTTCTAGCGGACCAATACAAAAGAAAATTCTCCTGATTGGTGCTCAATCAACCATGAATGGGGTCCACAGGGCATTGAATTAGACCGTAGTGACACCTATTGGTCAACTCAAATGACAGCTCCTATTGTGGCGATATCAGTTGTATTTGACGCTTGACCAGAACCATTGTGCACCTCGCCCACTCTTAATCGCTGCAAGCAATTTGGTTCATTCTCTGGGCCCAGTGCTCCACAGGTTAGCCAAGTCAACTGACAAACAAGTGCCTGTCGAGTTTTGCCAGTTTAAACTGGTTAGTGACACTGACCTTCGTTTCACCTTGAGAATGACCTTGGGCTTGACAATGAATGTCATGTGACCTTGACACTGAAGATGATCAAAATGCTCCATTATTCAGTTGTCATGGACAATTGCCATTGATTGCTGCTACGTTTCGTTTGCCCCGCACAATATCATCGGTACCGTAGTTTAGAAGGCATGATCATATCACCGGGGCCCACCGTGCATATAAAAAGCAAGCACCAGGATTATATTCATTTGAAGATTCAATCCAAATTAAGCATGACAGTGATGAAGAAAATGTATGTTTCACCATACATTGATGATGGATCACCATACATTTTGTTATGACATGTGTACATCAATGTATGATAATTATTATCAACTTAACGTGAGACGGCATAGGCCTACATGTATGTTGATATACACATACCACTACTGGCCTACAGAGCAAAAAGGTGGGACGTGCTGTGGTCAAAATGTCTGCAGTGTCAGTTTCTCAGAACAGGGCATAGTAGGCTTGTCCTGATAGATATAGGCCTATGGCTTGCACCAAGCGATGTCATTTCAACCCACCACCAGGGCCTACATTTACGTCTATTTTCCCTTTAAGAAATACCTTCGGCTGTTGCATACATGATACATCTCACGAATATTCTTGAGTCAAAGTGTCAAAGTTGCGAGAGAAGTCCCAATCTCGAACCTACGGCTCCCAGCCTCACTCTGATTTCCCGTTATATCCTACTCTAGGTGCTGCCGCATGTTTCCCTTTAATAAGATCAGTTCACGTAACCATGGTAACTCATGGATGGTAAGAAACATCATTTGAAACAGTAGTTGCTTGATGCTTCGAGGTATAGGCACTAACAATTTTGGAATCTGAAATTTGGGTCTAGTTGGCTGGAGCGCCACCTATGATCAGAAGAAATTCATTGGTTTGATTCTGTATTATGACTGAGTAAATTTATGGTTTGCAAAGATGAGGAGGGGGTTCACAAGTTCCAACATCATCTCGGACATTTTCTTCATCATTGCCCGACACAAAATTAGATTACTTGTGGCCTACTTGACCAAAAAACAGCGCAATATCGAAAGCTGAAATCTGCAAAGGATGTTCACAGATTCATCAGCTTCTGTTTGATACTAATCGTTAAAATATCTGTAGCGCTTCAGCAAGTAGGTTTGATAGATTGAACTAACACATCAAGCAATGCTTTCTAACCTCTCCAGGGGCGGATCCAGGATTTGGGGAAAGAGGGGGCGCCCTGTGCTAGGAACATTGAAATGTGCACCAAGTTCCAGAATGGTCAATTTTACAGATTTGTTGGCTAAAAGGGAAGGCCTAACCCGGGGGGCATTCCACCACTCTGGATCCGCACCTGTTCTCTGTACGTTTCCTGTCAGCTCAATACTAGGATCTGCTGAATCCAGTTTGAAATATTTATCAGTTTCCTCACTCATTTCATTTTCATGTTAAGAATCTGAATTCTTTCTTGTTTTCGTTTACTTTGTGTCTTCAAACATCTTTTCATCCATGAAATATTTATTTTCATGAACTGTTCGCAGTTCTGCAGATCACTGAAATACGTTAGAAACATAACTTTTTACAATTTACATGTAGGTACTAGCCATTTATGATACCTTTGTGTCCAACATGTTGACGTTATGCAGAATGTAAGCTACTGAAAGCGAAAAAATATTTGCTATGGTAATCCCCCTGTAAAGTTTCAAAGCCCGTTCCCACTGTCAACTGTTGAAGTTCGGCCTGTAAGATCTTTACGTGAGAGTTATCCCACGAGAGTTGGCTCACAATGAGCAATTTACCATCATTGACTTCCTTACAGCTTCTGTGGACACCAGCGACCCTAACGACTGCCCATACATGGTTGAGTTGCCCAGCGACCCTAACGACTGCCCGTACATGGTTGAGTTGCCCAGCGACCCTAACGACTGCTCGTACATGGTCGAGTTGCCCAGCGACCCTAACGACTGCTCGTACATGGTCGAGTTGCCCAGCGACCCTAACGACTGCTCGTACATGGTCGAGTTGCCCAGCGACCCTAACGACTGCTCGTACATGGTCGAGTTGCCCAGCGACCCTAACGACTGCTCGTACATGGTCGAGTTGCCCAGCGACCCTAACGACTGCTCGTACATGGTCGAGTTGCCCAGCGACCCTAACGACTGCTCGTACATGGTCGAGTTGCCCAGCGACCCTAACGACTGCTCGTACATGGTCGAGTTGCCCAGCGACCCTAACGACTGCTCGTACATGGTCGAGTTGCCCAGCGACCCTAACGACTGCTCATACATGGTCGAGTTGCCCAGCGACCCTAATGACTGCTCATACATGGTCGAGTTGCCCAGCGACCCTAACGACTGCTCGTACATGGTCGAGTTGCCCGTAGAGATCCAACTTGCATGAGAAACTCTCACGTGGAGCGCCACCTTTTGGGAAAGAACAGTTCAGATCAATAAATTATCCTTATCGGATCTCACTTTATATTCATGCCTGTTTTTTTACAGCAAGTTTGGAGGCCACAGAACAGTGACAATTGGAGTTCACCCATCAAGGTCAGGCAAAACAATCGCCACAATCAAATCTAACATGTTTATCTTTCTTCTTCAGGTTGACGGAGACTGCGCGACTCCTGAAGAATGTGTTCAGCAGGTCGTCATCAAGACTGCCGGCCGGACAGACGGAACAACAGCCTCGTAAGTTGAAAAATCTGGCATTTTTGAAAATCCTGGCATCCAGAGAACTATATAGAATCAGTGGTTTGTGGATTGGCCAGTTTTGATCTGCAGATTATATCCTAAAACAGCCCGTAACTGCCGGGGCAAGCCATACAGTCAATGGGGACTGTTGCCCACTCCCTCAATAGGTGTCACTAGTGGTTAAATCTGTTGAAATGAAACGGACATCCCGGTCCTGATCAATTTCCCACACAAAGGGCTTCCACTGTATAGGACCTGGTTCCGATATGCTCCCCTTAGCTATATGATCCCCATTGAAGGCCTGTTGATGTCAAACATATGAGAAACTTCAGAGATGTTTTGCTCTATAGATCTTTGAAAAGTTTAAACCTGGTTTGGTGTAGTTTTTCCATCTCTTTGTGTTGTGCATGGTTCAGTTACTTATGCACGGATGGTTTTTGTTCTCACCATTTCAGAAGTGTTGTAGGTTTAACAACATTCTATGCAACCTGCATGCATTAAAGATGATTTCTTTTGTTCCAAATACATGTAATACACATAAGAAACCAAAATGATCCAATAGTAATGTGAAGTTACCTCGTTATAGCATACCAGTCAACGGTTTGGAGAAGATTTGAAGGCAAAAGCATCCATGAGTGTGATGGTAACTTTACTGAGCTCTGAAAACAACATCCTGCCAACATTTATAAGCGATCCTTCCCTCGCTGAGAAAATATACTGCTTACTAGTGGTTCCTAGGGCGGATGGAGCAGTTTCGCTGGCAGCCATCTTGGATTGTTGTATTGAAACTTCCAGGAACTCGCACAAGCTCTGGTGGGACAAAATTGGTGGGAAAATTTCAGTGAAACTTTCTCTCCTACCAGATTGAAGTGACCTGTTTCCTGGGGTTTCCGTAGAAACCAGAAAGATGGCTGCCAGTGCAGCTCATCTGCAGCAGCAGGGTGTATCGGAAACGAATGACAAAATATTAGAAAACTGCTGGTCACATTTCGATATGGTACATGTAGATTATTATGCTAATTTGATGCGAGGGAAAATCAAGTTCTGTATGGTATTACTCGTACTGTACCTCAAGTTGGTTGTAAATCTATTTTGTTTTCGATACACTCTTGAACTTCTATAAGGAATAAGGATGTTCTTATACTTTTCAATATTTCCCGACTGTGACCCATGGGACCTTATAAGGTTGTTCTCGTCTTTGAGCCCCACACCCACAGCACTCGGCCAACATCAAGATTATGGATGGACCACCGCGGGTGTGTCGGCAGCAAAGGCTGGGAACTATCTAGGAACCATGGGATGTCACAGGCAGTTAAGGCCCTAGGAGGGACTGACCTGAGTACCTAGACCCCTAGTCCAGGGTTCTATTTTAATATCCCACCCTTGTATAAAACTCATAAACCATCCTAAAGCGGCCCATACACTTGCAATATTATTGCACAATATGAGGATCAAAATGGGCAATATTATTGCCAATCTTTCTTCTGTCCATCATGCCAGAAGCACATGCCACCCATTGGTTCCCATATCGTGCAGATGGTGTATCTGGGCCTTTAGCAGTTACCGGTAGGCCTTTGATTTGTTTCAAGAGGGTCACACCGATGTAACCCTTGGCGTAATCCTGTGAAAGGCTTCATAAATCATGGTACTGATTCCTGTTTTCACCTCCTTCTAGTTCTAGTGGAGGATCAGTCCAGACATGAGTATAATATATCTGTGATATATATGCCAGAGCATTGTAAGTTCTTTCTGATTATGATAGTTCCGAGGAGGAGGGGTTGGGGGTAGATGCATGGGGAGAAACATTCTGTGTCACTGCAAGTTGACAAAAGAATGCGTGAGAACTCAAGCAGAGGGATAGGGATGATGCTCTGCAGATGATCAGATGATATTGTTACAATTCTATGAGTGACAACCTAATTACACTTATGAGCATAGAATATACTCTGTCCACTCAGTGTCCTTGAACTTGGAAAGGCCAAGGTCATTTAGTAGATTCTAGTTTCACTTGGCTCAAGAATCATTGAAGATGTCTTGGTGGCCAGTGATCACTATCTTTCAAAATGCTCAAGATGGCATCACCAAAAATACTGTACATTGTCTCCACCTATTGAACAGTGAGTGAACTGGAAATTGACGTTTTGAATCCATGTTGGAGTTACACCTATCCAGATCTGTCCAAAGGGGAGTGGTAGAGTGTAGAGTGTTGGTGACGTTACAGCAGAGGTTGATGTGGTGCAGGGTGAAGAAGCATGATACCTGGCTCCCCATCCCTTGCATCCCATTGCCTAGCAACCAGCTGAGACAAAGAAACCCAAAGCGCTCCAATGTGCTATGTGGCCCCCTGCAGATGACCTTTATATCCATGTGAAGTTTCGGCCCGATCGGACATCCAATATGGCCACCAGGTGGCATAACCCAAAAATCGTCAAAGTCTTTTCTGGGAATGACTTGACCCAGATTGCTCATAACTGATATGTACCTCCCTCTGTCATTAGACTGTTATGTCCAACCCAGTGAGCACATGGTCCATTGACCATTTCATTTATATGCATGTTTTTTTACAGCAAGTTTGGAGGCCACAGAACGGTGAGAAATGGAGTTCACCCACCAAGGTCAGGCAAAACAATTGCCACAATCAAATCTAACATCTTTAATGTTTCTTCTTCAGGTTGACGGAGACTGCGCGGCTCCTGAAGAATGTGTTCAGCAGGTCGTCATCAAGACTGCCGGCCGGACAGACGGAACAACAGCCTCGTAAGTTGAAAAACCTGCTATCCTTGAAAATCCTGGCATCCAGAGAACTATATAGAATCAGTGGTTTGTGGATTGGCCAGTTTTGATCTGCAGATTATATCCTAAAACAGCCCGTAACTGCTGGGGCAAGCCATACAGTCAATGGGGACTGTTGCCCACTCCCTCAATAGGTATCACTAGTGGTTAAATCTGTTGAAATGAAACGGACATCCCGGTCCTGATCAATTTCCCACACAAAGGGCTTCCACTGTATAGGACCTGGTTCCGATATGCTCCCCTTAGCTATATGATCCCCATTGAAGGCCTGTTGATGTCAAACATATGAGAAACTTCAGAGATGTTTTGCTCTATAGATCTTTGAAAAGTTTAAACCTGGTTTGGTGTAGTTTTTCCATCTCTTTGTGTTGTGCATGGTTCAGTTACTTATGCACGGATGGTTTTTGTTCTCACCATTTCAGAAGTGTTGTAGGTTTAACAACATTCTATGCAACCTGCATGCATTAAAGATGATTTCTTTTGTTCCAAACAATACACATAAGAAACCAAAATGATCCAAATAGTAATGTGAGGTTACCTCGTTATAGCGTACCAGTCAACGGTTTGGAGAAGATTTGAAGGCAAAAGCATCCATGAATGTGATGGTAACTTTACTGAGCTCTGAAAACAACATCCTGCCAACATTTATAAGCGATCCTTCCCTCGCTGAGAAAATATAGTGCTTACTAGTGGTTCCTAGGGCGGATGGAGCAGTTTCGCTGGCAGCCATCTTGGATTGTTGTATTGAAATTTCCGGGAACTCGCACAAGCTCTGGTGGGACAAAATTGGTGGGAAAATTTCAGTGAAACTTTCTCTCCTACCAGATTGAAGTGACCTGTTTCCTGGGGTTTCCATAGAAACGATAAAGATGGCTGCCAAAGCAGCTCATCTGCAGCAGCAGGGTGTATCGGAAACGAATGACAAAATATTAGAAAACTGCTGGTCGGGTTTCGATATGGTACATGTAGATTATTATGCTATTTTGATGCGAGGGAAAATCAAGTTCTGTATGGTATTACTCGTACTGTACCTCAAGTTGGTTGTAAATCTATTTTGTTTTCGATACACTCTTGAACTTCTATAAGGAATAAGGATGTTCTTATACTTTTCAATATTTCCCGACTGTGACCCATGGGACCTTATAAGGTTGTTCTCGTCTTTGACCCCCACACCCACAGCACTCAGCCAACATCAAGATTATGGATGGACCACCGCGGGTGTGTCGGCAGCAAAGGCTGGGAACTATCTAGGAACCATGGGATGTCACAGGCAGTTAAGGCCCTAGGAGGGACTGACCTGAGTACCTAGACCCCTAGTCCAGGGTTCTATTTTAATATCCCACCCTTGTATAAAACTCATAAACCATCCTAAAGCGGCCCATACACTTGCAATATTATTGCACAATATGAGGATCAAAATGGGCAATATTATTGCCAATCTTTCTTCTGTCCATCATGCCAGAAGCACATGCCACCCATTGGTTCCCATATCGTGCAGATGGTGTATCTGGGCCTTTAGCAGTTACCGGTAGGCCTTTGATTTGTTTCAAGAGGGTCACACCGATGTAACCCTTGGCGTAATCCTGTGAAAGGCTTCATAAATCATGGTACTGATTCCTGTTTTCACCTCCTTCTAGTTCTAGTGGAGGATCAGTCCAGACATGAGTATAATATATCTGTGATATATATGCCAGAGCATTGTAAGTTCTTTCTGATTATGATAGTTCCGAGGAGGAGGGGTTGGGGGTAGATGCATGGGGAGAAACATTCTGTGTCACTGCAAGTTGACAAAAGAATGCGTGAGAACTCAAGCAGAGGGATAGGGATGATGCTCTGCAGATGATCAGATGATATTGTTACAATTCTATGAGTGACAACCTAATTACACTTATGAGCATAGAATATACTCTGTCCACTCAGTGTCCTTGAACTTGGAAAGGCCAAGGTCATTTAGTAGATTCTAGTTTCACTTGGCTCAAGAATCATTGAAGATGTCTTGGTGGCCAGTGATCACTATCTTTCAAAATGCTCAAGATGGCATCACCAAAAATACTGTACATTGTCTCCACCTATTGAACAGTGAGTGAACTGGAAATTGACGTTTTGAATCCATGTTGGAGTTACACCTATCCAGATCTGTCCAAAGGGGAGTGGTAGAGTGTAGAGTGTTGGTGACATTGCAGCAGAGGTTGATGTGGTGCAGGGTGAAGAAGCATGATACCTGGCTCCCCATCCCTTGCATCCCATTGCCTAGCAACCAGCTGAGACAAAGCATGAAAAGCTTTGTAAATTTAGCACACCCAATGATGATGTCTATAGCAAAACATGTTTAGACTCCTGCATCTACCCCAGCATCCCTCTAACCTTGTCCAGCAACCGTCACCGACACTGTCTCCACTCGGTCACTTTCTCTGGCACAAACTTCAAGTAAATTTGTCCTGTTCACCACCACGAACCTAACATTGGTACTAACCTCACCCAAGCTTTCGGTGTGTTTGTTTGCTTATGGTCCGTCATTGTAGTTTGATATTGGGCGAAGCTAGGCCCTTGGGACGATCATATAGAAACTGTTGACATGTGTGATTCAGAAGTTAAGGTTGAGGAGCCATGGTGGTGTAGTGCCAGCCTCAGGTTTCTAACAACATTGGTCTTGGGTTCATGATCTACAGCATGAGGCCCTGGACAGGTACTTTGGCAAAATGGGCCTCCTCTGATCCCCAACCAGTGTTAGCCACCCAAAATAAAGCATTGAGTCCCCAGATATAGTGATATGAACTGCAGTTTGGCTGTAGGTGGCCCTTGTTGCTTTGGTCGGCACTGGGAAAACTTGGCCGATAGGTGCCATGGGATAGCTTTCACCCGGGGCCAGCCCTGCATATCACGATCTATAGAAATACACAGTACTCCCCCAGGGTCTATATTTCTGTCCGCAGTGAAGTATGTCTGACTGCGGACAGGATTTTGCAGTAGCTCACATGGAGTGTGTCCCTTATGTTGTTGCTTTGGTCGGCACTCAGAAAACTTGGCCGATAGGTGCCATGCGATAGTTTTCAGCCGGGGAGATGGCAAGCAAGTTACAAAACCAACATTCCTCAGCGAATCCATAACAGTATCTTGACATGGACAATTTGGAACTCAGCGCTGATGATTATCCAATGCTGGGATACAAAGCTACCCGGAGGGTTGTTTACCTGAACCTATTCACATCAGCTAAAAAAGTTTTTCCTCATTTTGAAATATCGGAGCATCCAGAGTCGGTGGTGATTTTAACCCTTGGTACATGTAGTTCGAAATGTATTTCTCAGTCGGGGCCTACAACTGTAATTGCAGGGTTTGTGACTCTCCTATATGCGGAGCAGATATGCACGATTCTTAACAGATCACCAATTTATTTTACCTCGTTTGCATTTTTGGTGTTTTTCCCGTTTTCCCGTTTAACCTACACCTTTTGTTTTATCTTTGTCATTTTCATTGTAATAGTGTATCAGAAACGTAAGTTGTCCCTTTTTGCCTGTGCTGCCACCTTTTTTTAGTTCAGTGAATGTTATCTTTCAGTTGTTAGTTGAGTTTTGGTTTGGTGCATCGTTAAAGTTCAGTTCCGTCTTTCCAAGGAGAACTTGTAATAAGACTTGTAATAAGAGCATATTGGAGTGCAAGGCTGTGGTTGGGTCTCGCATGCTGCTGCTCTTAAGTTTAGTAGTGGCTGCTGTGGCCAAGGTGCCGGTTATTTTCAGAGGACGAAAGCTCAGTTGTTCTTTTTTCCGCAGACCTAAGTTATCAAACCTTTTGGAAATGTTTTTCAAGAGTGGTTGATTCATGAAGGGATGCTTGCTGTTTTCTATTTTGTTAAGTTTGGTATGGATTTGAAGCTTTGTGTTCAAGACTTAACTTTAGAATAAATGAGCTCTCCAAACTTCTTTAGTTCCCACTCTGAACACCAGAGAGCAGCACTGCCAGTTCCTCGGCTCAATTCAGTGTGACGACTTTGCAACAATGATTTTTTGTTGCATAGACAAATACTGGTACTATTAAATGTTAGATAACCCTAGGTGTAGTTATATTGTATTAGACTGTTAAGCAGCCCATACACGTGCAATACATGTATTATTGCACAATATGAGGACCAAAATGCATGTCTGACAGAGCATGGTTTCTCAGAGGTGTCTGGGTTATAGGCCTATCAGTGCAAGCAGTTGTATTAAAGGGGAGCTCAGCTTTTTTATGCCTCCTGTCCTCAGTAGGTTCCTGAGTGGTCCTTGCATGTGAAAGTTCAGGAAAGATTGCCTGTTGAATATGCTTTGAGAGGTAGTGGGATTATTTTAGTATTCATGGAGTATAAACTATAAAGGCCCAAACCCACTGAAGGTTTTTCACATCCTGGACCACGCATTTTATTGCCTTGCTCATTGTTCAGAGTTAATCACTGGGTCCATTGAGTGGAAACGCATCTGTGGATTTAGGCCTTACAAGTTGTATTGAAGAAAAATGAAATGCATTTGAGTGGATCAACCATCCTGTGGTCTTGTCCATTTGAGTGGACCAACCATCCTGTGGTCTTGTCCATTTGAGTGGACCAACCATCCTGTGGTCTTGTCCATTTTAGTGGACGAACCATCCTGTGGTCTTGTCCATTTGAGTGGACCAACCATCCTGTGGTCTTGTCCATTTGAGTGGATCAACCATCCTGTGGTCTTGTCCATTTGAGTGGATCAACCATCCTGTGGTCTTGTCCATTTGAGTGGATCAACCATCCTGTGGTTTTGTCCATTCAGTCATTCTTCTAAAGTTGCCAGATCTAGGAATCTGTGCAGGGCAAACCTGTAGTTTAATCTGATGAACTAAATAGCCAGATATTTACATGAATTAATCACTGAATTGCAATTACCGACTCTGCAAATACGCATTGGGTACGAAGAACATTAACATAATTTATTCTATTTTTGCAGACGGGTATGCTTTCTCTCAAGAGGAACATGGAGTTGTTAGTCAGGTAGGTTCCCATGGAAACACACTTCTGATGTCAACCAGAACTAACAGTGGACATGGAAAGTTATCAAAAATCTGACCTCGAATATTGGCATCGGAAAAGTTCTCTGACACGACATCCCCACTATCGTTTTCATCTTATACTCTGTCATAATTTACATTACAGAATACTTAGTTACACTGCTTTTTGGCAATTCAGTTTTTGCACATGGCCACACTCCTCTTTTCATGGATGTACTTCAATGTTTCCTGGTTTTATGACCGTCCTTCGCTTTCTCAAAACTTCCCCACAATGCAACCCATGGTACCCGGTATTCAAGTTTTTTCAATGTCTCAACAAAAACTTCTTCGGTTTTGGCAACTGAGTATTTCATAAACCCCACTCCAGGCATATGTGACCCCCCCAGCAAAAGCAGGTGTATGTTGCTGGTGATCGTCAGTGGTCATCAGTTTACTGAACTACTGTCACTGCTGTCCACTACTATAGAGGAATCCCACTGACGTCATCAAGTCATGTGACTGGCTGTCAAAATGACGCAAACTGGCGTCAATAGGGTGCTACACGTGGTTTGACGTTCAGCCCGACGTGACGAGACACCACACAAAATAACGTCATTGCGTCATCGTGACGTTCCTTCAGGAAACACGTGGTCAATTTGACGGCCAACGCGGCCTTGATGACGTCACGTGGGATTCCTCTATTGTCAACCTGCAGAGACATACATTTCAGCTATTGTGTTGTAAGGCTGTTAACCTTTCCTCGGTTCTGACATGTGCCTGCTTTTGCTAGATTGGGTCACATATGTTTCAAGTCAAGGTTTGTTGACTGAGCGTGATATCAAGACTTCAGATGATAGTTTGGAATCGACACTAAGGTGATTAAAAGCACTTGTGCTCGGCTGCCAGAAGCCTCCGATTCGGCAGATCTGAAGACAACAAGTCGTCAGTGACATCAAGAACATGCATAACGTATTGCTCTCCGTTCCAGGCACAAGTTATACGAGCCTATGATAGCACGAAGGCGAAGCCAGAGGGCCTATAGGACGTTGGATCTGATCGAAATGGTACCAAGCCAATACACCTTGGAATTAGAAGAGACATTTTGGCTGACTGAGGAGCAACAGTGCTGACCATTGGCCCCGCTTAGGCTATTTTTAATTACCGGGGTACCGGTATTCAGAAACGTGTAGCATGAGATTTGTGAGGTTCTGATGACATGTACAGTCTTTAAGCCCTGCTCAGGGGTGGACCCAGGACGTAGGGAAAGGGCCTCAGCAGTTTGAACAAAGCTCATCAATAGGGAATCATAGATACAGATTATAGAGCTTGTGCAGATGACGTCGTCACAGAAAAATCCGCCATCTGGACGGCCAAATTGATGTCAAATTATGTCATCGTCCCACGTGGCACACTTTTCCGTCAGCACAAGTGGAGTGTGTGCGACTTCAACCATGACGTGATCTACACATGGTGCACTGCGTCGTCGATGTCAGCATGTGGACCGCCGGTCAAATGACATCATAATGAGCCACTGCACAAGCTCTGTTGTTGTGTTTGGTATGGAGATTGCAGTGACCAACCATGGAGAATGTAGGGAAAGTTGGTGAGACTGACAACTTAAGTCAAATAAAAATCAGATCAAGAGGACCTCAATCAGTTGACTAATGTCGATGTGTAAAGTTAACATCCACCTTGGAAGGACATCAGAAAAAGACTTTGATTGGCAGTTGTGATCAGTTTGGCATGACTGTCGATCTTCCAAGAAACTGAATGAAATTTAAACGTCATCTTGACTGTTCAAAGATTCTTTTCTCTCTCGTTGAGAAGTTGCATATATTATGATAATTGATTGGTTTGTCTTGTGCCATGTATGTCCTTCTTGTGCCTCTAGGTCACTTGTGTTCGTCGCTCGTCGAATAGTTTGACTGTTTACAACGAGGAAACAACCTTGGCCCTCATTAGGCCTAGAGACATGATTGATGAGTGTCTCAAGTGGCCATCTTGCCAAAATTAGGTCGTCACCATGGAAATTCCTTCCAGAGTGACATATGATTGGTTCTTTCATTCCCTAATGGGGAAATCACCATGGCGATGACCTAGTTTTAGCAAGATGGCTGCTAGCGAAACTCATCTATCCAATGTCAACAATGAATATGTTCGTTTTTTGGCAGTTTCTACTTGACAAACTGCAACAGTACAATCTGCTGGGAACTGAAGTGTTACGTGCAAAAGACGTAAATCAACAATAAAGTCACCAGGAGATGTTCATCAGCTGATGAATTTCAATCTTTTTACCCCTATATTACCGGTAGTCATTACTGTGAAAATTAGCAATTTGAGATTATCTGCATTTTGTTTTAAAGCCCACATCGGATGTGAATTATTTGAAGGATTATTCCTACTGGTAGCTGAAGATGATGATTGAATATACCGGTACTGTTTACAGGGCCTAGATAGTACATTCTATTTAGAAATGCGGGCCCTGAATCAGTGTATTTCATGGAGATGACTTTCCAGAATTCAATCCAAGTTTTTGTTCAGACTTCAGTTCTGTTTTTGAAAATGGAGACACCCAAGTCTTGGCGTCCATCACTATTATGAGGAAGCTTGCCTTCAGACAATGCATTTCTGGTCCTTGTGCCCGGCATGTCAGACCAACGGGCCATCACTGAGTTGTTTCTGCAACACAGCTTTCTTATAACTACATGTATACATCATTGTAGTTTACATTCCATGTATGGAGGCGCAAGCCAAAGCCACCAGGCCCCGTATTCATAAAGCTACTTAAGTCCAAGTATGATACTTATCTTTTGTGTTGAACAAAGGATAAGTGTCATACTTAGACTTAAGTAGTTTTATGAATACGGGGCCTGGTTCTGAAAGGTCTCCTTGTTTGTTCCATAGAATCTGTATTATTAAGTGTTCATAGTGTAGATAGAATGTATAAAGTTGGATGTTCTTGTTTTTTATGTCATTTGACAGTTGTTACAGTTGGTGAGGATTAGGAAGAGGTCACATCTTACGGTTCACTTAATTAAAGTACATTCATGGTCATCTGCCTGAACAATTTGCCAAAACATCATTTTATTTTGCCTGTCACCAGCCAGGCCGTTCAATTACATCATGGCTAGGCCATAGAAGGCCTATACTAGCGAATTTGATGTGTGCCCAAAATGTAACTGGTCAAAAGTGTGCCCAAATTAGGGTTAATTGCTCAAATTCAACCTTGTTCCACATTATAATCTTCCATAAAGCATCCTGGGTAACACTTCGTGCAAGAAACTTGACTTGGTTGCAGCATGATGTCCTCCACAGACTTTATAGGTTGTAATTTTGGGCAGAAATAGGCTGAAATCACATCTAAGATGTTCTATAATTCTCCAATTTCTATCAGTGCAAAGTGTGCCCATATTAGCCCAAGAAATATAGGGTCGTATTCATAAAGCGGTTCTATGGTTAGAACCGTCTTAGGCCGGTTCCAAGTACAGTGGTTGACGATACCTGGAACCGGCCTAAGATGGTTCTAAAGATAGAACCGCTTTATGAATACGACCCATAGGGTGTAACCAATTTTATGTAACTGAAAGGCCTGCCAGCTGGTATGAACATTCCTGGGCAGTTTTCCAACCAAGGCTTGCTTCAGTGAGTACACATTTATGAATATCCCAGAGAAAATAATGACCTGCTTTTATACCAGAGAAAATAATAACTTCAGTAATAACCTCAAAAGTAAATAACCCCGCTATTCAATGGAGGGGTTGACAACATTGTACTTTGTTTCTAAAACTTGCATCATTACAAATAACATGTACATAACTAGAAATTGACTTACCAGTCAATTTGAAGACCGCCCTTGGAAATTGGGAGCTAGTCGACTGATCGAGAATTACCAAGCAGCAATGTAGAAAGCTCGGTTGATGGGCGAGGTGGACAGGATCAAGGTAAACTGGCATCCAGTTCCACCGTGCAGCACGTTAGGAACTGGTGTCGAGGCAGCCGAATTTTTCTCCCAGGAGTTCAAAAATGTGAATCATAGCTGGAACATCAGCAATAAGTTTGGCGATGTAGGCCTAGCAGTAGATAATGCCATTATTGATGATGATATGCCGGTATAGTTGTAGTCCATGGCAAAAGCTGAAATAACAGCGTTTTACCATAGCCTAGCCTGTCGCCATGGTCGCCGACACTGCGACAGGCTGACGGGAGAGAGTAACGA